>JAYKKI010000074.1:1200000-1800000 GCA_039881145.1 Druceiella hillmani
CGTCACAATGTAGCAACAAGTTATCGTGTTTTCCTTCACAGAAATAGTCGGCGGACTGGCAAATAATACAACCTACTTTCCAACCAGGGAAATCTTATCCTAACTAATATTGCAATCACTAATTTTCAAATAATTGTTCACTAATTTTCAACAACTAATTTTTAAAGTTCTTTTCTTTGTCCTTCTTTCACGTCGCAATGGAGCAACAGATCGAATTGACTCTCTTCCACAGAGTCAGTAAACTCGCGAAATCTTATCCTAAATAATATGACATTCCCAAATAAAATTAAAAATTCGAAAGAATCATGTCTAACATAACAATCCCAAGAAATATTACAAATTGCAATGTGTGTTAATTTGTCGTCCTTTCACGTCGCAACGGAGTAATAGATCGACGTGGTTTTCTACACAAAGATAGTTGTCGGGCCAAAAAATGACATAGGCTAGTTTCCAACCCGGAAAGTCTGTATTTATATATATTTTTATCTCTATATCCCTCATTGTAACTAATATGAGAATTTAAAATTAAAATGATAACATTTATGTAAAAGATATAAAAAGGAAATAAAGAATATATAACTTATAATTTTGTCTATTTTGCATTTATTCTGACTACGATGAAATCCGCTGAATATCCAGTTTGACAGGACATCTAAAAGAAATAATAACATTTTACAATTAAGTCCACTATACTATAGATTCGCGGATTTAATTATTTACTAATCTTAATTGTTTAAATAATTATATTTATACACGCATATATGTATATGTGTATATATATATATATATATATATATATATGTATATGTATATATATGTATATATATATATATATATATATATATATATATATATATACCATACTTAAACTGTTAAATAATAGACACCACGAAATTGAATACTCCAGTTATATAAAAATATAAAAGCAACTAAAAGTAATCTACCCCAACTGTAAATGCAGGTTTGATCTATTTCTTCATATTAAAATAATTATACTAAATATTCCTAGAGTTTATAGTAAACTTTCAAAAAATAGGCGTTTTTCGTCAAAAATGTAAATACGCCTTCAAGTAAAATTTAAATACCACATTAATATTTCAAAGAGTAAACAAATATCATCCATGCGGCTAGCGAGTTACTGGCGCGCTTAATTACCGAGCGCCTGGCATGACGCTAGTTTATCGAAAAGAGTGAAGTTTGAAAATAATATTTTTCAAGGACGTCGAGAGAGCTCTTCGCCTTAATAATTATTTGTTTACATGTGGTCATTTTCTATTATATAGATACACCATATAATAGAAAATGACGTACAATAAAATTAATCAATAAAACAATAAAATATCACTTATGGAAGATGGCACTCTGTTACTTATATAATAAATTTTATTACTAAAACTATTTAAGTTTCTACAAGAATCACCTAGATGGCATTATGTTATTTCGCAGAAATGCATTTAAAAATATTTGCCACTCGCACACTGTTACTCGTTATAATTTTGTCCTTAACAATTTAAAAAATATAGGTAATCAAAATTTCCATCGGTTTTATTTTCAATTTGGTAAACAAAATGACGTACTTTATTATGCTGGCAATAGGGTGAAGAAACTAAACAAAAATCTAATGGAAAATCTAATGGAAGTATAAACTTGATGGTCGATGTAGTGTAATAGTATAAGATCAAAAATTCACACGTGACATATACGTTTCCGATTAACATGCTTTTCTGGTTCTATTATTTTGTTTTTGATGTAACTAATTAAAATAATAAAACTTGATTGAATCGCATATTTACTCATCGATTGATTCGCTTAATAAAAATCCATTTAATTAATTTTACATTAAATTATCGAAATCGAAATGACAAAAAAATCTATCCACCATCTGGAATTTTTATATAAATTTGTATCTATCTTTTTCACTTCATTATGACCTGGATGATTTAACGTATTGCAAGAAGAAAAATTTACAATTCATAGCTTTATTTAACAGACATTTTAAACTCGACAGGATCCTGAAACTCGGCAGAAGCAAGAAGCTTGAAAAACACACACTTTGGTGACAAAGGCGTGTTTCTCAGGTTTCTTCGTATTTTTATGTAAAATGGCATTCATTACTATCATTAAAAATAATAGCGAAATCTTTACAGATCTGTTGATAGTATTATCATAACATAATGTATTCATAAATACGTGGCCTGTTTTTGGCAAAATCAAGCTTTCCATTAAGTAAATACAAGCATCGTTATATCTAGACTTGCACAGTCATATACATAAAAAGGGCAGTTCTCCCCAAATTGTACCGCCAGAAAATAATTTCATCTAATTTGCTCATATCATCTTTAAAAAAATGCAATTATATCTATTCTCAAGGCGAGGAAAGCGTCCGCAGGCTAGCACGCTCATTATTCGGCCACGCGCGTGAGACGATATAATTATTCACGATGTTTCGTGAATAGTTATTGTAATTAACCCTAAAGCATTCATAATCTCAATGAGATTGACTCTTATAAAATAAAAAAAATAAGTAAGTGTATTTGATTTTGTGTACTTTTATTTTTCTAAACTTCGTTTTCAAAAATAATGTTAATGAAAGGTTTAAAAAAATTAGTAGAAAATGTAGAAATTGTCTGTATTTATTTACTTCAATATTTTAAGACTATGAAAATTCAAAAATAGGTATATTCACATAAAACGATCGAATTTTTTTAAACATTATGTACGTGTCTAAAATAAATATGATAAAAATGTTTTCTATGTATACAATGTGATAAAACTCAAAATACAATTTTGATTTACATTCACGAAATGGTCTAAAAATATAATAATATAAACTTCATATTTTTAAATTTTTTTGACCGAGTGTAGTGGATTATAACAATTATGATTATTTTCAATTACACAAAGGGAAATATGAATACAAAATATCTTCAAGCAGCATTGTGCAAGTTAAGTTATATCGTTAATAAATACCCGATGATGTAAATTATTTAGATAAATATAATTTTTCATAAATTTAAGGCCCGTTACCTAGAAATGATAATGAGATTATTATGGAATTATTATGTACATAATGCAAACAATTAGGTTCACGTTTGTATACCTTTTGAAAAATGAGTGTAAAAATTAAGCTAAAATGTATACAGGAATCATCATTCGAGGTTGAAAACTGGTTAAAAAGTGATATTTTCGTTTCCACGAGTACTCCAATTTTGAAAGAAAATGTTCAGATTTTGTATCGAAAGTAGCTAAAAGGAAATTTGCAAAAATTGAACTAAAAAATACACATATGTATCTTTATTATGGCTTCAAAGCAGGTTAAAAAGTGATATTTTAGATTCCCAGTCAGTGTAATTTTAAAAAAATATTTAGGATTTTTTTTAACGAAAATGACTGAAATGAAATTATATACTCTAGTAGACGCATGTACATTAATTCATTTTTCCGACGCAATAATGTTTTCTAAATAGCTAGCAATGTGACAGAAAATTTAATGCTGAAGTGCCTATTTCTATTAACACGTAGTTTTCCTAGTAAATAATTACTATGTAACAAACACATATGTCAAAAACTCAAATAAAAACAATGTAAAAAACAAATAGCTTTTCATTTCTTCTTTATTACCAAGAATAGTGAAACTATGTAAGTAATTTTTCACTGCTCTTTCCGGATATGTAAATCCCATATTTCTTAATCTCTCACTTTTCTTACGTATATAGCAAGCTATATATATATATATATATATATATATATATATATATATATATATATGGCTCAAGAGCCAATAAGGTCAAAAATGGTGTATATGTTGACCTGGGTATACATAAAATATAGATAAAAGGTAGAGAAAAGTCTAGGGTTAATTACACATAAAGCATCGGAAATGTAATTAAAACAATCTGATTGCGCTTCAGAATATGAACGGGCTGACGGCGGGTTGTATCTCCTATATTTCACGCAGCGCTCCGCCGCGACGTGCAATTCATACTTCATTCTGGCGTTTAATGTGAAAGCAGTATAATTATGGAAGGTTATAAATTCAAGAGTGGTTAATGTCGGATGTAGGCTGCGGTACCCACGATCTATTGTTGTAGTCGCGTTGTGAAGTTTCGCCGTTGCTTTTAATCGTGTTCATTTCCTGACGGCAATAGTGAGCTGAAGAGCTCAGCATACTTTTGCCCTGACGAAAAGTATTTATATACTATTTTTCCTTCTAAATATCTGATTCAGTTTCCTTCTAAATATTTGTTTCAAAACCCGATTAGAACAAAACGTTTTTCTTTTCTTTAATTTAATTTCGGGTATCGAATCACGTATTTCGTCCGTTTTTAATCCTTTACGTCATACAATATAGACGACGACGATAATATGACTTCGTTTTTCTCATATTTTAAATCCTTTATAATTCTCCTTCCCGGCTCAACTTTCAAAATGTATCATGTAGTTAAGTTTAAGAAGAAATTTTGTTAGAAATGAGTGTTATGCGCAATTAAATGAAACTACGTGACGTAGTATTATTTCTACTTTCTTTAAGATCTTTACCACGACCTAGGTTTCGTTGTATTACAACATCTTTAAGTGAGCAATTTGCAAAGATTAACCCTTAGGACCTTCCAACAGTGTTTATATATTACACAAAACAATAGCGGAAGCCGGATTTGTGCGGGTTTTCCCACTGCTAACTACTTACGCTTGTACAAAATTAACGCCAATATATTCAATGCTGGTTATGCGTAAGGGCTAGGGAAGGCATTTTAAGTATTTACTGTAATAAAAAAAAACATAATCAATTCGGTATGAACATAAATAATACACTAGTTTTATTTTACCATGATTGAAAAAAATGATCAATGGTATGGACTTAGAATTAAAAAAACATGTTAGAAATTACTTAGTACCAGGAAATATGTTTAAATTGTAAATATTTTTTAAATAACAGTTTCACAAGGTTGCCATTCATTTTTTACACACGTATTGTTCAAAAATCACTTTATATGTTTTGTAATTAAAAAGTGTACATGTTTCAGCGTTTAATTGTTATATTGTTAATAATAACGGTTGAATAACATTTTAATTATGAAGACGGATATTCTATTAAAGATCTTGGGCAATAAAAAAACAGAAATAATAACAATGCCAATAAAAAAAAATTTCATGTGCAATAACGAACATTAACAAAAAAATTTTAAAAAATTATCTGTAGCTAGTTTCGCATTAAATTAAACATCTGATGGTATTGATAAAGTCCAAACGGGGGTTGAATAAAATAAACATGTGATATATAAGTAACATAAGTGTAATTTTTTTTTCTTTTAAGATCTCTATGAAATAAAAAATGTTAATTTCATATATCTTTTTATAATCGGAGAGAATGAAGCAAAAATCTTATACTTGAAATAGGCCACATTTATTTATCAAATCGCCACAATAGAATCACTAAGTCAATTAAAATCAAACTTAACACAATACAATAGCATTGAAGATGGCTGTTAAACAAATTAAAAAAAATAAATAAAATCTGGTTTTCTTTGTCAATCCATTGGAACAAAATCACTGAACCGATTGAAATCAAACTTTACACAATGAAGTTATTTTATTCAATGTAGACCTTTTAGTGGACCAGCTAAATTAAATTTTTAGAATTAAAATCGGTTGGTAATTTAACGATCAAATATTGAGAAGGCTCACTGCATTCGATTTATTATGTCGGACAGTTTTTATTACCGAGGAAAGAAAAAATAGAACGCTGCTGTTAATAGTACACGTGCTGTAATTGTTTAAAATGTTCTTTTGCTTTTGAGATGCATGATTATTAATATATACACATTAATACTTAAATGTTTTTTACAAATATAACTTTTCTACACTAAGAATTCATCGTGTAGTAATCGACTTCACCAGGTAAGGACGAAAGTAGAACTATGCGAATAAGTACTTTTCAATACATAATCTCACAGAGATACGAACGGGCACAATGTAACAAATAGATGATATTCTCGGAAAAGTAATTTTCAACGGACCTGAAAATATGTTCTTTGAATAAAAAGATGAATAATTACTTTACAGCCATTGCGACATTCATAATTTGCACCCTTACAATAAATAAATTATATAACGCAATTACATAGCACACGATAGTAAAATCGTTGATCACTGTTTACCTCGCTTAGACGGAAATATAACCAGTTCATTTGCGATACAAATTTGAGAAAAAAGACACTGTGAAGGTCTAATTTGCAGTTCATTTTTAGACAGCTTGAAATTTATTTTGATACGCCTCAATTTTCTAGTCAATCGGACGCTAGTATCGATTAAAACGACTGAAAAATAAAATTACATAAGATATTTATAATTCTCTATCAATATACATGCATCATCTTTCAATGATGTAGAATGTTCTTATATCATGCAATCCCTCATATACTGTACCTATTTTAATGAATCTCTGAAATTCACAACTTGTTCGGGTCACATTCGAAATTTGTAGTGGTTTTCCATGGACTAGGAAGTAGCCTCGTGTTGTACCTAATCAGTCAATATTGTCCAAGCGCACATCTGGTGCAACAACAACGTAAATGTAAAATGAAGAAAATTATATGTCATAAAAGAAGTGTACACCTATGCATTTAGTCCGTCAAATATTTAATTGTCGAATTATTACTGTCTAGTAATGTAGTTAAGTTCGGAGTCTTTAAAAGTTTCTTGACGTTGTATACCTTTGTGACGTTATTGCTTCGGACATGGAAGATGTCGTCAGTAGTATCATAAATGCGAAAGAGTTTTAATTTTTTTTTGTTTGTTACTTAATAATTCTGCATCTAAACAATGAGTCGATGCCAAAGATAGTTTCCTTAAGAAGAATGACACATAAACTAGACCACATGAGGCACTAATACTAAAAGAAGTGTAATTAAATATTTCGTGGCCAAAGACACCTAATTCGTCTCGAAAATGTAAGACAAAAATAATTTATACATCTTTTCCTTTGAGCCCTTATTACTGGCGACCCATATTTTCTTTATTTTCAAAGTTTTTTAAGTCATAAGTGGATTTAATCGTTTCTATATCATAGGGAAATCCACCAAAAAATATAAAGTTAAGAAATAAATTCAAATAAAAATTAATATTCGTAACTCTCTGTATTAATAGCCGAATAAGGTGTTCACGGCGTCACTTTTATGGTATCGGACGACGCTCAGTATTTGTGCACTGCCGGATCCTTGCGTTAACGTAGAATTAATGTAACATAAACACGGGATAAGATAAGTTTTGTTTTTAATATAGATAATTTATTTTGTTCCCCGGAACCCATAGGAGGCGGTTTCCTTTACCAGTTCAACCAATTATTTCCATCTTTCTGACAGCGGACTTCCCCCCAGGTTTCGCGGGTTTTCCTTAATTCTGGCGATGCACGTTTTATATTGTTTGGATAACAATATAAAACGATTGTTTGGATAACAGAATAGAGTTTACTTTTTTATTGAAGAAGGGAAGGTTAGTTTTTGCGTGATCCAAGATTTTTCCAGAGAGGATAAAACTATGTGAAAACGCTGTTTGCTTTACTAATTCTGAACTTTGCCCCACATTTGGCTACACCAGATTTCCTGACCATACATCCAAGGTAAGAGAATTATTTTATCTCTTCAATTTGCTACCCGTTCAAGTCAAGATATTCTTGGCTGCTTGAAAGTAGGAATCGAAATACGAATCTTCTTGATTGTACTGGAGTTTATCTTTAAACCTACTTTCTGCGCCTCATCTCGTAATTCCTCAAACTTCTCTTTCATACCTTGAAAGATATAGCCAAACCAATAAATATCATCAGTATATTTAAAGTCCTCTAATTAGTCGCTCAAAACCCGTAGAAGCCATGTTTTCTTCTGAGCAATCTTTCTCAATATCTCATCAATGGCGAGAGTGAAGCCTGCTTCTTTATAAGTCTTTTCTCGATGAGCCCCTTAATGAAATTGAAGATAAACCTGCTGAAAACCTTGCTTGAGACAAGCTTTGACAACAGTATAATTTTCCTTCAATGTTACAAATACTTGTATTGTTTGTCTTTCATAATATAACAGTAAATACTCTGCCGACATCTTCCCCTCTCCATATTTTTTGGAAAAGAATATGTAAGCGCGCTTCTAGATCAAGATCAGCTTTGAGGACTACTGGTAGCAAGTTGTCTAGCCCCAGGGATTTCCCCAGAGATTCACTTTTGATTTGCTTTAGAACTAACTTGACTTCAGCAATTATCGGTTCCTCAGTGACAATACGCTATATGGATATAACATAACAATACGCTATATAGAATAGAGTCGCTCTGTCTTCTTATCGACTCGGTCTATCGTATATCTGAAGACCTCAGACACACTTTTACAACATACTAGTTTTTCCTGAGATCAATTTTTTATCTTCATCTCGTATTGGTCGACTCTGAAATCGAGTTCCCTTTTTGCACTCTTGTTATTTGATACAATTCTATTGTGAAACCTAACTCTACTTGATCATTTCAGCATACTCTTCTATGTATTTTCTTCAATCGTATCGTGCACTTCTCTTTACCTGTAGATATATGAACAAATCAGGTCAACATATATATGTTATATATATGTTGACCTGATTTGTTGCTACCTCTTTGCCCCTCTTCATTGGTTGAAGTGACGAACTCCATCTCTGATTCCCAGGTTTGTGAGTTATCCATTCCTATATTAAGGCATTTCTATAACATATCATTTTTTCGCGCCTTTTGGGCATATTTCTCTTTAAGCATTTTCCATATATCCTTTATGCTTTCAGTTACTTCTATGTTCGGTGTCTCATGAAGGTAACTTAACTTCAGCTTCAAGAATTTTGCCGCCTTCAGAATACTTAATTTGGCCATGTCATGTACTTCGTTTTCCAAAATTTATTAAAACCTGTGATAACCTTCAATTGAAACACTACAAACAAAAGATGACGATCTGTTAATTTTAATGTTTCATGTATTAAGAAAACATTGTTACTAAAAGTTTTGGTCTTGAATAATTAACAAAATTTGAAAAAGACTATTGTTTTATTTTAATAACAGTTTCATACATAGGTATGTAGAAGATTTCTATAGAAAGTTTCGATCAGATTTTATTTTCTTTCTGAACATAGAAACTTTGAAAGTAACTGAATTATAGAGCAGATATTTATAGTCATATGAAGAAATAAATTCTGACTTTCCTATTATAATTTTCAACTTGCTTCTTTTTTCTTTTAATAACCATGTAATTCTTATCAAATTTCATTAAATTCTTCAGAAAGTAAATTGAAATAGTGATCATTCCACCATTTTAATGTAAATCCAACTGTCTGTTATAGTTAGAAACAAATAAAGGAATCACACAAAACTACTAAAAATAAACTCTACGAAATATTCGAAATGAAATACCCGAAATATGGCGTCCCCATCCATTTGCATTATTCACAATTCATTTACGAAATGCACGTACCGCTGCAACGGATCGAGCGCAGCGATGTCGCCGCGAATTGCCGTGTAAAAATAACATCGACAAATGCAATTAAAATGGTAAAAACTCTCGGCGAACTGTAGGACGGCGTGAAATAAAATAAAATTTGCGAGCAGCTGTATTGAATACATATTTAAATCGCACCGCGGATGGATGGATGTCATAATATGCAAGCGGGCCGCAGTTAGTTAAATGAACAATGTGTGCCACCTGCCGTCCATAGCGCCGCTTTGTAGAGCTGTTTGTGTCAGTTTTTTACTTAAAAAACCTACAAGTCTATGTAAATAATTTTTAAATTTGCAGAAACTTGTTTTGAAATAAATAATGTGATTGCAATTATAGTAATTTCTAGAAACATGATGATTTTATTTATATTTGATATTTTTAGTTTAGATGTTTACTGTTACATATAATTTTGTTATATTATGTCATATATAAAATTGGGTACATGGAATTATAGTGCACACTAGCTTTTTTGGTATTTTAAATGACAAATAATGGAGTGATAACAATAGATCAAAAACGAATGTATCTATGTGCTTTATCTATAGTGTTAACTTTTTCTCTATATTCCAAGTAGATTTACCACAGGTAAATTAAATTATAATTTAATGTATATTCCAAGTAGATTTACTAGAGGTAATTAAAAGTAATTTGATCGTTCGGATTCCTTTAAATTTACATCAACATTATTTTGACCAAGTTTAACTGGGCTAAAAAACTGTATGTTCTGTTACAATTACCATTTGCATAGAGTGGAGACAATCATTTCGCTACTATATTATTTTAGCAGCTAAAACAAGCTTGAGAATACATTAATTGTCCATAGGTTCTAAAATGTCCTCTCGAATAAATATTATTATTGGAAGCTATTATTAAATATTATTTGAAATTACATTTTAGGATAATTTATTATTTCATCACTTTATGTTTAAGTTCACATTTTATGTTAAAGTTACCACCCGCAATTAAAATATCCAATTGCTTCCTTTTATTATGTACTCACTATACTCATCGAAACGAAAAGGCATTGATTTTTAGCTTTTTCCTATCTCATTATAGGATAGCTCCTGTGATATAATAAAAGATTGTATAGTTTATTTATCGTTTGGAATAAGAAAAAAAGAAAAAACGTATTTCATGATAATGATTTTAATATAAATAAATTTCATGTTTAGAAAAAACGATCAAGTGCGAGTCTGGCTTGCACAGCAAGAGTTTTGGACCTTGTTTGGAGCGAGCTTACTTTATTTATAATAAATCATCATGAGTCATAATATGGATACCCCAGCGCAGTAAATATTGAACAATACCTAATATATGTAGGAGTGGTTAAATACCTCAAAAAGTATGACATCTAGTATCATCGTTATAGTTTTTCCACGACGTTTGCGAAAGTTTCTAAAAACCCTGTCTTTTATATTTATTAAATAATATTTATTTTAATTAGGTTCAGTTAGATATACTATCTAAATTTACGAAACATCTATGAATGCTAAGTACTCCTAATGATCTTATTAAAAAATATCTAGCGTCAGTGACTGATATGTTTCTGCATTTGCTCATTATTTTCCAGTAATAAGTACTCTTGAATAAAGTCAATCAAAACTGTCTCACAAAATAACAATTCACCAAATAAATACAGCGCAGTACCACAGGAAGGCTTAATAAATCGTAGCAAATGTACTTACGGGACGAATTTTCAACTTCCACTTCGGACTTAGAAACAAATTCCATCCGAAATAGACCTACACAATACAAAAAGTTACCTTTTTAATTCCTTTTCAAGGCGATCTTTTGTTTTATTTCTTAGTCGAGCCCCACCGGCGGAGTAAGCTACCTTCCGTCTGCCTTCCCTCTTCCTTTTTTTACTTATTGCGAGTGTGATGATACGTACGATTTAAGAAATAAATGAATTCGCTAATTAAAAAACTTACTTTGAGTTGAGCGAAGGCAAATGAGTTCCAGACACGAGCCCGCTATTGGCTGCCATCATATTGGATATATTTGCACTTCGATAGAACTTAGGTTAAACTTAAGATGACTGTCCTAATACTATATTACATTTTAGGGTAACTTTTGTGACAGCTTCAACTTGAGGTTTTTATTTTTATTTGACAAAACGGAGTGTGGTTTTTGTAATCAACTAATTACTTCTTCTAAATATTTCTTATAATTATCGGTGCGGCCAGATAGAATAATATAAATTCTACGGAGGGCGCAAGTTGTCATATATGTCTATTATTTTCTTACATCTATATAACATCCTATACTAACAAAATAATGCACACACCGTAAACACGAAACTTCCAATATAATTTAAACTTAGAGATGCCCATTCGATTGAAAAACTTATAATATTTATTTGTACTTAAACTTTTGGTTAATGTCTTCTGGCATTTCAGAAGTTGATACATATTCAATTTTAACCTTTTTATCTGCTACACACTCTCAAAAAAAAAATGGTGCGTTATGTCAATATGTTTGGTTGCTTAATATGAAACAATGGATTGGATTTCAGAGAACTTGGGTTATTACTATACAAACTTACTGACATACTTTCTTTTGATGAAATTACCTTAATATAATCTTTAAATAAATGGCCTCCTTACAGGATTCAGATAAGACCATATACATCTTTTCGTTCTGGATAGTACTACCATTTTCTGTTTTTTTTAATTAATAAGAAATTACTGATCCTGACATGATTAAACAAAACTCAGTATAAAACCTTCTATCCGCAGAACAAGATGCCCAATCAGCATCAAAAAAACGCAACATACATCCAGTCTTCCTATAAACTAACCGTAACTTTTAGTTTTCTTTAATTATCTTAACAAACGTTTCAAATGTTTCCAATGAGTTTCATTAAAACAATTATTACATTGACTTAGAAAACTTACACTATAAGAAATATCTCGCCTGGTAAGGAGAGATAAATACATGAAACTTCCGATTAATTGCTGACAAGGATATTTCTTATTAACATTAATGTCTACTCATTTCTCTAATTTCAAATTAACTTTCATAGGTGTATCTGAATGTAAATATCTCATGGGGCACTGCCTCTGCACTTTTTTAGATATAGTTATCGCATCACAAAGAGTAATATGCTCACCTGATACTTCTACACACATGTTCGCAATGCGACAATAGTCCGGTTTGCGTCTAACACGTTTCTCTGGTAGATGAACATCACACTGCCTTGAGTTGAAATTATTGTCTTCTGGCAACAAGGGATCGAAAAAAACTGTAATCTGTATCACTTGATGAGTCATCAAAAACATATGTCTCATCTTTTTCATTTCTTCGTCATTTCCTTTTTCTGCATCTAAGCTGCTCTTGTCCACAGGAACTACCTTGTCAGCTGAGCCTTCATGTCGTGCTTCTTTTCTACCATAATCGTCCTTATTACACTGTTATCTATATCCTCCATAACTAAAACATCTCTGGCTACAATAACTTTACAAGAGGCAGGTCACGTAAACGATAGGCCTTTATTTTCTTCGAATAACCAACTAGGTACATTTTTTCTTGCTTTCTTATCCCATTTTCTGCGCTTTTCCTTCGGATGTGATCCATTATTGGGCTGCCAAACATTCGTAAATGATTCAAATTTGACTTTCTGCCTTTCCATACTTCATACGGATTAGTATTCTGATCTATACCTGCTGCTGGTAATTATTTTTTTTACATATACAGCTGTGTTCACGACCTCTGCCCAAAGAAGTTTCCCAAATTTGGCAATAAACAGGAGACAACGAGCTTTCTCAACTATCGACCTGTCGTTTCCCTCACACGGCCCATTTTGTTCCGGGGTATAACAATTTCTTTTCTGATGGACTATACCGCATTACCTCAAATAATTTACCATTTCTGCTAAACAAAACTCTTCGCCACTGTCTGATCTTAATATTTTTATCTTCTTATACTGCTGATTCTCAACAAATTCTTTATATTGTTTGAAATGTTTGAAGGTTTCGCTCTTGGACTGCAGAAAATATACAAAGCACATCCTGAAGTCATACACAAACAATAGGTAATATCTAGCTTTGCCAATTGATTAATTTTCCATTGGCCAACATAAAGCTATGTGGATCAGTTCCAGGACCTTCTGCCTTCTGCTTGCACTCTGAGGAAAGTCTCGTTTGCCTTCCTTGAAAACATACTGTGCGGCTGGCCTTACTAATATCACATTTTTCATCAAAGCTAACCGCTGCTGCTTTAACTGCTGCATTTTTCAATTTATTCAAGTTTTTCGTATTTATATGACCTAACCGCCTGTATCAAATCGTACATGAAGTTTTAATTGTTCCTGCTAAGAAATGCTCAGATTTCACAATACTTAATCTGTTTATGCCATTTTCTAAGTTTGCCTCTCTGATACATTCATTGTGTGACTTGTAAATTGAGCATCCATGTTGACTAAATATCACTTTGTTACCATTCGCAATAATTCTACTCACTGATAGTAAGTTCGTAGGCACACACAAAAAATTGTTTACATTAATATCAAATTCTTTATCACCCACATGTGTCGTAATCTGTAGGTTTCCTGAGCATAAAACTTGAGCAATCGTTTGATTTGCCACAATAATTTCCATTAACATGTTAACATTCGAAATTAAATAAGTGCTGCGTTCCAATCTATGTGTCAGTCGGTTTGACTGGACTTTTCAGTAATAAACACTGCACTAAATGCGTTTGTGTCCGCTTTTTCTGCACATGAACATTGATTTTATATATGTCCAATCTGATTACATCTGTAAAAACAAATTACTTTCTTCTGCGTTGTGTCACTTCCACTGACACCGACGCATAACTGATGCGTTCCTTTTCCGTTCATGCCGCTCTGTTGAGGATGCGCTTTGTTACTGTCAGTGTTACTATGCTTATGAATATTTTTAGCAACAAATGCACCTTTAGACAAAAAATCCTCAAAATCTGCACTCATATCCAACAACTTGGTTTTCATAGCGTCCGTACTGATGCTTATGCCCGAATGTCCAATCTCCATTATTATTGGCCCAAACTATTCTGTAAGTCCTGCTAACATAAGCGACACGATTCTATGAACTGGCTGACATGGCTGGTCATGGATTTGCAGTTTACAAGCCGTATACTTATGAGGTTTCTCAGAAAACAAATTTTTCTTGCATAACCAGAATCCTCGAACGTGTTCTTTAAAGTTTCTCACAAATCATACCTCGTAACTGTTTGTTTAATATGTACGTAAAGTAAAGCGTCGATTACCAAAATTAGTTTTGCTTTAGCTTTCAATTCTTCTGCTTTCTGAAGCGCAGCAGCTGTCGCCGGTAATGGTTACTTACCGGCGTCTGCCGTTCCCTCTAACACGAGCGTATTTTCCGCTGCAAATCACCAATCGTCGTAATTCTCACGGTCTTTTAATTTCGGGACATTAGTTAGGTAGTTTATCGACATATTAAACCCAAATGCACTGTTTTTTATCTGAACTGATAATTTGAAACAGAACTGGGCTATAACCTGATAAACACAATGTCGTTTTTGAAATTAACTAACTTTATTGCCTTTTTGTTATAATCGGCGTTGCCAGATAAAAGGATACAAATTCTACAGAGGGCGTAAATTGTCATTAACAGAGCCACTAATGTGTATTACATTCTTACATCTATATAATATTATTACCTAAATACAACAGAGATTTCTTCGTGTCCTATATACGTAGTACATATTATATATTTTAGTTCATCTTATCCCTAACGGTATTTTTATTTAGATATTAATATTTACATATTAACGCTATAATTCACCAAAATATTAATTAAACTCTTTATAATGTATTTGCTTATAACAGCATTTATTTTCGTTGTTTGAGTCTAGATTGTGAATATTACCTTTCCTGCCATTATCTTTCGATAAAATATTTAATGAGATTTAATGGGATTTAACTTTTACTTTATTGGACGTAGTTCCCATTGTAGGTTGATAAATTGAATTTACAAATAAATAACTGCGTATGCTTTTGAATTAAATAATTTTATTGAACTAGAAATTTATTAGCGCATTGAATTTAATAATTACCTTTTCCATTCTGAAACAATTTTAAACTTTAATAACAAAGTGTTTCGGAAAGAAAAAAGACGTTTCTTTGTTTTCAACAGGTACTACTTTTAAATGGGTTTCAAAATATAGTATTTACTCATATATCTTGCTGTCAGCCCAGATAGTATCAAAGAAGAAATAAAATATCGATACACTTCCATTAAGGCGCAACTCAGATATTCTATAATTGCTGAAACCATGAAAGCGGGATGTGAAATACGACTAACATACTCTATATAACACAGGAAATGGCGAATCATTAACTTCAGACTGAAATCTTTATCATAAAATATTCATTTTTATTTATTTTCACCTGAGAGTTGCGGTAATTATTTTTTTAGTAAACGATAAAGCGTCAATTTGAAAATTTAAAACATTCCAAACAATTTACTAAATTTAGAGATTGTTTGAAATACTGGTGATAGATAAGAACAAATCAACAGAATATGTATAATAAGGTAGAAATAGATCTAAGTTTTGAAAAAAAACACCGTGATATCTCAAGAGGAGGGAGTGCACGGGAATCTATATATCAATGAAATTGTATAACAATGGGCCTCGTCGTTCATCTCATTATCGATAACTCTTGCCTAGATAAAGGATAAATCAACATATTAAAAAAATATTGTTACTACACTGTATGTTACTGTTTTTGAATACATCCTTAAATGATTTAAATCAAACACGGAAAAAATACAAAAGACATATGTATAATTCCTTTATTTATTCATAAAATGTATAAAAATTATAAGTTCAAAGAAACCAATCCAAAACATACCAGTTATTCATAACGATGAGATAGACTCGACGGATAAAAGTCCCGTTATTCCCAAACATCATGACAGAGATCAACTCCCCAACTCGCACCGCAAGGCTATCAGATCGTCGCGTAGCTACCATGTCTCATCCATCAATCGCATTGGGATCACGTGTTCCACGCCAATAGCTTCGATGCCGAACTACCTGCTGAAACCGCCTACTGCCGATGACATCGCCCACTAAAGGCCACATTATGCAGTTGCGGATCCGGGGTGGAGGCGCTGGCGGCTGGACGGGGCTTTATCCAGGTCTCAATCAGTACGGCGGTGCCTCATTTGCATGTAATGCCGCCTTTGTGTACCCGCACCGCGACGACACCACGGAGACGTAGTAAATTCTACACGGACGACAGATACCTGGTCTCTCAAGAGAAATGACACGAAATACGTAATACTGTTAGAAGTCGACTACCAGTACATATTGGGTTACTATTAAATTAAAAGTAATAGTTGGATTTGGTAATGATGCATTACGATGACTACTTTGCATCTAATTTATTGGGTATTTTTTTTAGTTATTCAAACAAAATTTGAAAAAAAAATTTGAATTATTTAATCATTTTCGAAATTACAATCCGTAAACAAATTTTAAAAGCGGTCTTGGTTTTGTCACTCTTGCTGTGATAGATACATTTTAAGACCTAATCCACTGCTACCCAAGCGGCAAATCGACAAAGAAAGTAACGAAAAAGCATTAAAATGCAAGAATATCTTGATTACCAAGCTGCATTTATGTTCATTTTTGAATATCTTGATCAAAAAATTGATAGCCACTTATACCCAAATATAACATTTTTTTTTCTGTTGCATTATGAAAGCATGTTTAGTAGTGACACAAGACAGTATGTTTTTATTCAGCGTTATATACTATACACAAAATAGTATGCATTCATTCACCGAATATATTGCACAATGATAATATTTGTTTAACAACCATTATTTTGTATACTTATAACATCACTTCAACTTCAGAAAAGGACTGATATATCCATGGAGCTACAGAATTTCTATCATAACAATGATTGGTGAAAGTATCTTATTGTCTGTGTTTCTGCACCCATCATGCCTTCCGGCTCTCACCCTTTTTCAATTCGGTATTTCTATTACATCTGCTGTCTAATTACTTACGCAATAATAAAAAATGTAAAGACGTAAACCACCTTAAGGTTGAACATACTCGACTCTTTTGTCAAAAGCCTAAAATATTACGCAAGGAAGGCACTTTATCTCTGCATACATGATAACCACAAGTGATAGGTAATGATAGTACTTAAGTAATTGAAGAACAATTTTATTAAATACGTATAAAAAATTGCTTTGTGTATCTGTTCATGTGTGGTGAGCTAATTTACCTACAAAAAAAGATTCATATTAAAAGGTATCCAAAAGAAATTGAACAATGCTCTTCCAAATATTTCCCATTTTTTTTAAACAAAATATTTAAATGTATAAATAATTAAACATTTTCAATAATATATTGACTCGTAATCAAAAAAACTTTACTGAAAATAAAATATAATTTAACTGAAAATACAAAATATGTTTTTTTTTAATGCTAATGAAAATGTAACTGCAGAGAAAAGAAGCAAAATTAATAAAATTGTGTTATACAGGCAAACATTAATATCTGAGCAAAATAATTTCAAGAGCACAGACAAAATTTATTATCGTTGAACAAAAAAATAAGAAATCGTTGGAAAATTCATGGGTTTACTCTGAATGCGTTCTGTCTTTACAAACTTCAAAACAAAACTCAGCTACTCTTGTCGTTGAAAACTATGGAGGGAACGGTTCTTTTCCTAAGAAGCTGGAATCGGTTTCTTTATCTACATCTACAAGTTGAACATGGTTCTCGCCGATGACATTTACAAAGAGCCTGGAAAGACCCAGTGGTGGTCCGCGCAACGTCCTCGCAATCATGATTGAAATATAGCATTTGTTTATTGAATATGAGTAGATATCTACGGAGGTCCTTTCCCTCCATCACCCACTAGATTTGCTCGTATTGTACCGTGGTTATCGTAGAAAAACTAGCTAGACAAAGTATAGATTATTTTTCCGAAAAAGATCTGTATACCAATCATGCTAATTTCATTATTAAATTCATAAGTTCGATTTAAATGAAAATTAAATTGAAGCTTTTTATATTATTAAATAAGTCAAAAGCCTATTTGTTTTCTTACAACTTTAACTTTTATTTATAACTTTACTTACATGTTTATGTTCACTAGATAGAAATGCTCATAAAATATTAATAGAAAAGTTAAAAACTTCAGTATGTAATATATGAGTCTTTTTTTGGGTGCAATCTAACGCGTGTTACCTTTAGACATTAAAGTATTACTCGTAAATATGTTAAGTAGGATTTGAAAGTATCACGCTATGGTGAATTTACGTAATGTAATAAACAAACTTAGACACTTCATCCCATAGGATACAAAATACTTTTAAGAGTAATATATATTTAATTAATTGGAATGTAATAAATATAACGATTTGTGATGATTTTTTAAAAATTTTGTTTCAAATAGGTAAACACTGAATACAAGTAAATGGGAAAAGAGCTGGGAAAAGACAATATTACCGGAACATACATTAAAACCATTTGGAAATATTTTCCTTTATTATCACTTGACATGGTTAGCAGATAGATGTATTATAAGAAATTTACGACGGTAATGTGTTCTGAAAATATAAAAAACAATATTATATACAGCGTTTATTTCCTTAGTTTTAAAAATTAAGCCGTCTTTTATTAGAAAGTAATAATAGAACAATATTTATACATACATACATATATATATATATACATATATATATATATATATATATATATATATATATATATATATATATATATATATATATATATATATATATATTACATTTTTTAACGAAACCATTCAAATCATAAGTTGGATAAATAAAAAACTTAATTACAAAATAATAGTAACTTTTTTATTTTTGCCTTTTTCTTGTTAAACAAATTACTTTATATGAGTATTTTGTTTACCATTTAAGAGGAGTATACTAATAAAGATGTCAAATAAATACTTTCACTTTAAGAAAAATATTAGAATGGAGGTATATTAAAAAAAAATTGTTTTGTGATTATATAAATCGACAACTTTGCATTTAGTAGCATAAACCATGTTCGACTGTCGTTTGAAGTTTAAAAAAATTATTATTATATATTTTGAACTGATAATCGAAAATATATCGTGTTCTATATAATTACATTTTCTTTGCGCCCCTATAAATAGTTACAAAGTTGCAAATATAATTTTTTCACGGTCTTTGTAAAGGAAAATAATCTGAAGAAACTTATTCCATTATAACATTGAACGGAAGATATTAACTTTCAGCTCGAGAGAATATCTATGTAACTAATATGACCAAGTTTTATTGTATACAGTTCTTTTCTTTCCGTTAAATTAATTATATTCTAGTTTGTTTTTTAACAAATCCAAATCCGAAATTATTTTTGAACAATTGTTACAGTATTAAACATTAATTGTCTCTGATCCTTGACAAATTGCAACACGCGCTTGAACAACTTGAATCAATAATTTATTTTTGAACTAAATCTCGTGCAAAAACTATGCGTACTTCTCGCCAAACAATACTGGTAAAAAAGAAACAATTACGTAATTGTAGCAACCCTCACTCGACGCTAACTCGCCATCACTGTGCTACTGTGAACTTCAAGATCCTGGAGATTGATTTGAATTATGTTGGAAGTAGCAGCGTATCGCGTTCCGCGGAACAATAATGGGAGCCCAGACTGATTAAACTACGATAATTGTTATTATGGAGTGCCCTCTGATATTTCCTCGGTCGGATATTGGAATAAGAGTACGCAAACCGACGATGACCTTTGACAATAATAGTTTTCTAATGTAGATATGCCATAAACTATGAAATATGCATTCAATGCACGGAATAAATGTTGAAAATCTCATTCGGTTCAAGTCGAATGTACTAAGCTAGATTTCGATGAAATAAATGAAATGTTTTCTCTAAAGATGCGGGAACGAAAGCTATATTCGAGACATAAAATAAATTTAATTCTATCCAAAAGTCAATAACCTGAAATGGGGAACAGGTAAAGACAAGATTAATACTCCTAAAGTCAAGCCAACTCTATCATAATATCCTCAATATAATTTTGATCTTCTCATATTTTTCAGTTGGAGTTAAGCAATAGTTTTAAAGTTTGAATATGGTGATGTTGATGATTGTCGTCGCCGTGGTGTGTTGGGTTGATCACAAGGCATACGGCCTTTGACGATGCGACGCACCGCGGCGAACCGGGTTCGATTCCCGGCCGTTCGTCGAACGGGGCTGGACTGGTGTTGTGGTTGGCTGTAAGAGATTGCTCTTGTAGCAATAAGTCCGCCATATGTATCAATTAGATACATTAAAGTAGATGAATAAATAAATGTTCCTCACAACCTCAAAACCTCAGAATATAGCGCTACGTAACTGCTAAGTCACACAATGTTCTTTTGCAAATGATGTTAGAAATTTGCAGAGATTCCAGAAAAAAAATATTAGATTTTATAAGAATGCTCCTTGGATCATGAGATCTTACTACTTTTTATTGTCAAGGGACAAGGTCACAAGACTTTGCACCTATTTTTACACTCTTTTTGTTTGACGGCATATTTTAATAAATACACCACTTTGCAACTTTTCTAAAGAAGAAAGAGAATTTAAAATATGTCAATACGACTGGGACCTTTTTCTTTATTAAAATATTGTGGTTGACTTTTGAAGAGTTTGACTTATTTGACATATTAACTTTGAAATTACTTCAACGCGGCAAGTTTAAATTATTTAAGATTCAATAGTATTTGCAATATATGCCCACAATATAACATTTTAATAATTATTTATTCATTTGAAGACCTCATTTAATGGCAGTTTAGTGGTGAATAACTTTAAATTCTCATTTCAATGATACATTAATCATATGTACATCGCACGGTACATGATTTTTGATCCAACAAATAGTTTTCCCTTTTGCTCTGATTCAAGTGTTCATACGGCTACTATACACTGTTGCTCTTTGGCGTTCACATCGAACTGAGATTTCTTTGACAATATAGTTCAAGAATATACTAATGTTCACCTTCCTCTTCTATTATTTTATTTTCTTAAGTCTAATATCCTTTTAAACTTTATTTAGCCATCTCTTCCTAGTTTTGTCTAGATGTTTCCTTTAATTTTTTCCTTTATACAATTTCTTTGTAATTTTTTATGCATGATTCTTTCACTTATACACAGAATTGACTTTTTTATTCTTTCTTTGTTCATTTTCATAATTCGCCATTTATTAATGGCAATGTTTATATAAAGTATCTACTGAAAGTTTTCCCGCTTCCACGAAATTTATTTACACTAATTTTATTTCTTCTTCTCTTGAATCATCGGCCAAGTATCATCACCAAAGCAAACAGTTTATTTTTTAAACGTTAAATTTTATTCCTCTTTCGAATAAAGAGGCATACGAAGTTTTTGAAGTGAAAAACAGCATGTTTCCTATAGCCCAATGAGGTTTGAGACAAAATTCGTTCTTTTGGAATATTTAGATTACTAGATAAAATTAAGTGTGAACGAATCCAAGTTATCGGAAGAATATCATGATTTGCTATATAACTGTGAAACAACTAAACTCTATGTTTTTTTGTTTGTAGAATAATGCAGTGTCCAGGTAATATGAATTTGATTTTATTTAATCGAATCCGGAAGTTTTCACAATGAATTAAGCACCGGAGCCAGCCCCGGCGGTAATATTCAATAACAATTTCCAAATAACAAAATAAACAATTACTTCTGGGAAAATATATAATTTCATAGAAAATGATGAATGGATGTCTTATAGATTTAACAAAGCATGTAAAAGTACTTGTAACAACACTAAGTACCTAATACTGCCGTTTATTTGAATATACCTCGATAATTTAATAACTTAAAAGTAAAATACTCAGTTAATTTAACCAACAAAAACAATCATTGATTGGAAATTTTGTAAACGGATATTCAATATTTTTAGGATTTTTTTGTGACGAAATGTGAGCAGCATTGAAAATATTTTTTTATTAACTTTTTTGTCTATTCTTCTATCTACCTGAATCACCGTTTGATATTTTGCCTGCTTTTTTATTTATTTGCTGGAGTATCAACCTTACCTTATCGAATCGAACAGTACTTTCACTTGGGTAGTGCATGCTGTTTACGTAAATCTGTTCTACCTTTCGTTCCAGCAAAATTGTACCCTAAGGAAGTCAAACTGACACAGGAAAAACCGAGTGTATAAACTTAAAAACAATTCAGAAAAAGGTCAAGTTGAGATACACATAACTTGCTTTTATTTGGTCACAGATGATTTTGAAATGCAGACATGCGTTAAGACCCACAAAAAGAATTTTATAATATAATATATAACTATTACTAAAATTGTAACAAGGTGAATTCCGTACCATGAAAATATTTTAAAACAGTGAATGATTTAGCGTATAAAATGATAATAGAAGCCAGGAAAACTTTTTTTAGAATTTCTGTCTATCTGTTTGTATGCTACTTTGAGTGGGTATCGCGCAAAATCTTCTGGAGGGATTCTGATGAAATTTGGCATGGTAATATTTTATACCAGCGGTAGACACAGCTAGTACTTAATATGCATACTGACTACGTGAACAAAACTATGGATAATAATGCAATAGCACTTTTCCAATGCCAATTTTACGAGCAAATAGCAACTGGACAGGAAGGTCTAAGAACACTAATACATATTCCGTACTTTTTCTACATTTCTTGTAATATTAGGCACGCATTAAAAATATACTGTATGAAGCAATTTTATATTTATCAATTCAAATGGATATCTTTTTAAGATAGTGACCACTCTATAAATATGGATTTAATGGATGTGCAATTTTATACTGGGTCCAAGCAATAGAAATGGTAGTGTAATTTCTTATTTTAATTGCTATATTAAAATTAGAACACATTAAAATTTCTTCTTGACTCAGTGAACTTAAATTCTTTTTTTTTGTAAAATGGTTCCTATTGTGATGACGTGGCAATCAAACGAAAACACTGTTTAGTGTTAACGGTTATAAACGAATATAAATATAAATTATATGTTAATAAAAATATTTAAATGCAGTTGATTATCTTTATTTGAACATAAATAAAAAGTAAGTAAAAAGAATACTACCACCTACTAGATATTTGGGACCATAATGAATGTAATTACAAATTAGACCACAGACAAATTCTGAACTCATTTTTATTTTCTTATTATTTTTTCCATTTATAATTAAAACTTAGCAGTGGAGTTCAAAGTTTGATTCTTATAATCATTAGATAATTGTTTCTACTACAGGTGTAGCAGAAACAATTATATAAGATCAGAGAGATTAAAATTTGATTCTATATAAATTCGATAGTATTACTTGTGCACATCTAGACCATTGTGTGCTGTATAGCGGTATAGAATGTTACTCCACTGTATGAAATAAGCTATTAAAGCATATTATAGCGACCTTTTCCCATTCAGTACTTACCACACGGGTCGATCAGGCAATTTGTTGGCACGCAGGGGTTTTAAAATAAATGTTATATCCTTATTAGTTATTTTTAACGGAAATAATCAAAAAGTTAAACATAACGGAACGACGATCTGGCGGACGGAAACGATCTTGCCGTTATATAATTTGTAATCCCGCTGTATCGGTTACCTCGACACAGAACGGCATCACGTGACGTCGTTAAGGGGAGTGAGCTCGAGAGATCTTCCGTGTTAATAGAGTGTGTTGAATAGAGATAAGGAACTACGTAAAAGTAGAGTAGTTGTATGGCCAGCATGAGCGATTATTGTATACGTCAAGGTTAAAGACAAAAATCGCTCATTGCATTGAGCGATTCTTATCTTTATTCAGCTTCTGCTTTTTTTTTCAAAACTTTATATTGATTATCTTCTGTTTAAAGAAATATATATTTTACAAAAAAATACTGTCGTAAAATCTGTGCAGCTAAATATTTGTTTATGATCTTAGAAACTATCTTAGGAACTGGTAATAAGCTAGGAAAAAAATCGTAGTGATTTAACTTTTGCAACATTTTCTGAAATTAATATCACATGCACTAAGTAACTAAATGTTAAATTTCTACCAAAATCGTAATTTTATCAAAAAGAGACATACTTAACGTTTCTTTTAAAAGGGCATTACTTCAACTAAAATTAATTATTTGCAAATCAGTGTTTATTAGATTTAACATACAAAAAATCTGTTCAGGTGAACGACTGTTAGAGAGGACGCTTTTATGTTTTGCAAGGTATTAGTGTTGTCCTTTGTAAATTCGACGAATGAATCATCTGTTACTGAAGAGATTTTTAACGCCTTCTTTCATATGACTCAACTGTTGGACAAAAACTTGAAACGAAAACTGCAGGATACTATTCATTTTTTTCTGATACGAGCTTCGACTCTGATCAGATCAGATTAGTTATTTCTATGGGCTTGTAACTTCTACTATAAATTTTCCTGATTTTTCATCGACAGAACACTGCCTACATGAATCTGAGTCGTTGTGTATACTAATACAAATAATTAAGAAAATAAATGCCGGAACCGTCTATTATAGGTCTATTACATGTTATTAAAAATATTTCTATTAGATATTTAACCTAGCATGATACCTTTGTTTTCTAATCATTACAGTATAACGATTTCCCAGAAATTTTATTGACTGTTTCATTCCGTATTATTGTTATGTTGTTAGTATTGTTGCTGCTAATGTTTATTTTGTAATATTTAATTTTCAACATACTTCAAAGAAATACAAATGTGTTTTTGAATAAAAAGACGATTGTTTTGGTGAATGTTTATATTTCAGCATTTCGTTCACTAACGTTGATAAAACAGAATATTGCAGGGTAATGAAACAAGAAAATTGTCTTTAATGAGCTACTCAATAAGAATACATGTAAATAGTAACACTAAAGTCAAAGCCACTTGTTACTGCATATTAACGCTTATCAGTTCGGATATTTATACAGGAAATTTTTCAAAAGAATTCAATAAGATACCAGTCTCACTATTATACTAGAACGTAAATGTAGCAGTGATGCGCAAAGTTATACTATATTTTAGCAGTATATCCTGTTCCTGGTTAGATACACGCAAATTTTATGAAATTTTCAACAACGATTAGTACAAATATAATGTCCTCCAGCTCAAAAAAGCTTCTTGTTATTTCAAAACAATAGAACTAAGAAACTTGAAGAGAAATTATTAAAGATATAAATTTTAGTGTAATTTCTATATAGGATTAAATTTTACAAGCTGCATACCATGCCCAACCTGTTTGATTTTAATGACTTTTATAAAATACACATCAAAATAAATTAATAAAAAAATAATCATAGCCCTTTCAATGGTTTCTAATTTTAGTACGTAAATAAAAGTACACCGACGGATGTCATATTTATGTCATATTTAGCGTATGAAAGAGACTTGGCTAGTGGAGTTTATTAAAGTATCTCCTTACTTTCAAAAAAGTAACACATTTATCACTACTTGAATTTTAACCTTTCAATCCTTATCATTTTGGTTCTGGAATTATAAGCTTTTATTTTTCTCAAGCCAGTATTTCTTCAACTACGTCGATGATATTTTCATAGAAAGCAATAAAATATCATAAATCACGGCCGAAATCCTAGCACAAATCCAAAATTATTACTTTTTGAAAATTCACAATCAAAAGTTAAATTTAATGAGTTGGCCGAATTTAAACAAAATTACAATTTTGAAAACAAATACAAAATTTTAATATAAAACTTAAAAAAATATATACTCTTAAACCTCATAAAAGTTTTAATTACTTTTAGATCGAGATGAATAAAGCCAATAAGAAATAATTACTATGAAATACAGGTGTAACAGAAAAAAATATCAATTCAAGGATGACAAATATGAAGGTATTTGATGTAGAGTAAAAAAAATTATAATAAATAAGTAACTTAATGGATAGCACGAAATAAAGATATAGAAAGTAAAAAAATAGTATAAATCAATAAATAAGCCTGATTATATTTTTTTGAGAAATTGATATTCAAAATAAAATGTATAATTACCAGATATAATAGCGACACTTTTATATTTTATGTACTTATAATCAATTTAAGATATCTGAGAACTTTTCAATCGAATTCAAAAAAGAAGAACGTTCTTAATTCAACTGTATTATTTTTCGTACATTTTACTTCGTATCTCCGGTGATAATCAACCAAATTGGGTGATTTATTTGGAATGAATTTTACCATGGAAATTGACGTTACATTCTAGAGTTCCTCAACCATAGACAGCACACTCGCCGTAATCGAGTTTGGTTGATATAGGTCTAGTGGTAATCTAATAATAACGTATATTAACGTTTTGACACAACTAAGGGTAATATAAATCTGGTGGTACCAGGTGACAGGACCTCTTCAAGGATGAGAAGTAAGCTCATCGATTCGTTTAACTTATTTTCACGCAGGCGAGAAAATAACAAAGTAAATAGGTTGATAAGTACATGCAGGTACATATGAAGGCCTGAAGCAACTAAGATACGAGTGTACATTAAGCAGTCTGTGGTGAAGTTAAAAAGGGATTGTAATGTGTATGTATGTAATTGTTTGTATTGGCAAGTATGTTTGAATTTAGGTTTAATAAAAATCACAAACGTCTGTTTCGATTTAACTAAATGAAATATTATTAAATTCTTCCTAAGTTCGTGACATTCTGCATAACATAGAAAACTAAAAAGAGTGAAATAAAACTTAAGTACTTAGTTTGAACTTTTGCGGTACAATATCATTTTCGAACAAAAATAAATTCGCAAAATACTAGCACTGCTAGAAATTTTTGTCATGTGTTAAGTTTGTAGTGTGCTAAGAAATGTTGAAAATTTTTGTACGAATCGAAAACCCTAAAATATATTCAAATTAATGTACAAAATGATAATTATAGTGTTACCTGTAGCCGCCGAGCACCGGCGCAGTGGTTGGTGCAAAAGTTAAATTAACTAAAAACTTATAATTGAATAAGACTCGATTGTATAATGAATGAAGGTGTAGGCAGCGCGCTATGGGTAATGCATAGAGCGGGCGCGATTGGCAAGCCGCGCACGTGGCTGGCGGAGCCGGCTGTCTCGGCCGTACCGCCCGCTGGTGCGCAGTGACAGTCCATAGTAGCTAAATGGACTAAATTTAGTGTAGCTCAATGAATAACAAATTTTAATTAGATATATTCAATATAATTATATGAACATATATTCAATCGTAATAAGATTTTAAAACGTTTATAATATTACAGCATATAAGTTCTCTCATTTAACTTTATGAAATTACTTGAAAGTAAAGATTGTGTTATACAGAAATTACTATAAAAATAAGAATTAAAGAAATACCAGATATTGAGAAAAAAACGTACTAAAGATGTTTAAGAGGGTGAATTCAATGCAAGGTAAACAATATGGATGTATAAAAAAGGTCCTATTTGTTATTAATAAAACAATTAACCGTTCAAAAACTGTAATTATTTTAGAAAAAATGTGCATTGTCTTTATTTTTAAATAAAAGTTTACTATGATCCGAAACCACAAAGCTACTTTAAATAAATGAGATTAATTAGATGTTGGTAAAAATAATTATAACATTTCTTAACTTGAACAATATAATTTCCCAACTATCGTGAGGTAAAATTTAAAAATGCAATTTCGGCAACTAGTCACCTAATAAAAATTAAAAAGTGGAAATAATTATCCGAAACCTACGATATGTTAAACTTTGGTCGTATGAATTATGAATGCTTATCTTGCAACGGAAAGCTTGCTAAATCACTTGTTTACGTCACACGAATAACATTTCGATGATTTGAAAATCGCACGAAATTTTTATTTCCGAAACGTATCTAAGAAAATTGCTTGAAGGTTAATTAATGCTTAAACTTAATTTATAAAAACAATTTTATATGGACCTTTTACAAAGCAACTTTTTTCAAGCAAATTACCCGCCATAGGTCATCAATTATGGTTTATGTGGTAATAATATGTAATGTGTCCAATTCTTTCCAAAAACAAGAGTTGTTTTTATTGTAGTATAAAAGCACACAAGTATTAATAATGCAAACTGAATCTGGGATCTCTTTCAATGAAGTTTTCAATTCTTTTTTAAAATTAATTTGAGATGTAGCCCTAGATGAGAAACTTTGGAAATAACGCTCGGCTGCGTCATAAGAATGTATACATTTTGGTGCATATATTGCAGTTTATTTAATCATTATTCAACTTAAATGGAATTCATGAAACAAAAGTATTCCCGTAATAATGAATTTTTTTTTAAACCTCCACATTTTATTTTTTCATCATTAGCGGAAATTCGGTTGCTAACTGTGTAAAAGAACAAAAACCACGCTCTATGTAACCTACCAAAGAAATTCGAGAATTCCGATTCCGGAAAGGGATCGATCCGATTCCGGAAGCTGCTGGAAAAGTGGCAGGTTTATTAGTGCCAACCTAACAGATTTACAGTAAATATAAACATGAGATGCATTATTGTCCATTGGTACTTACTTCCTATAACAATATTAATTTGAATAAACCAAATATTTATGGAATGGTAATATTTTTGATATTTTTCATCTACCCTCCCTAATTTCAAATGTTAATAGAATTTTATTTCAAACTTCATGATAAATGTTAAGATCTATAATGAAAAATATGGCATGATTTACAAGTTAACTGATAAATAGTAATTAAATATAAAGTTTGATGCAAAAGGACGAATGTTAAAAAACAGCCAATATCCTATATCATAAACATAGGTATTAGTGTAACGATTCATACATGAACTTCAATTTTGCAAAATGAAACAAATACATTTACGAGATAATATTTAAATTTGTAAACGATTTAGACATTTGTCTTTATATTTCAACAATAGCCACTGTCCATCGCCGCCGTTTGCCGACATTATGCTGATTTATTTTACGTGAATTCTCATGGTTTTTACGGTCACGTTTACTTCGAAATGTTAAGATTATTTTCAGTTTTACGTATTCTTTCAAATTAGTTTTTTTTTCTTTTAAATTAGTCTATTTATGAATGTTTTTCAGGGTTACAAAATGAACTTATATAGAAATATGAATTTTTACACTAAATATACAAATAAAAATTTCATTATTTCTATAACTTTTTATACGATTTCTACATGTTAGTGTAATCAGTAAAATTTAACATTTTGTCGTTACAGTGTAAAATATACTTTGCAACTATTTACAGTCTTTTTTTTAAAGAACATTTAAAAATTTATTGAAAAAATACTTTATACAATTTTAAAATAATTAATCATATATCATACAAAATTATTTTATGAATCTTACAACTTTTCAACACATGTGCTCTTGTGATACTATATAGACTTAAATCTTGTCTGGTCGGACGCAGAGACCCTCTATAGAACTTTGTCTTTTGTCGATGTATCAGCGAACCATTTTAGTTTAAAAAAAGGTTGAAACTATTAAACGAATACTGAATCAGCTAGAGTATGCAGTGTAAAAATGAATTACGATATTGCTTACGATCCTTGCAAATTTTCACTTATAATACAAATACAAGTTTTGATTTCAGAGAAGGTGGTTTTATGAAATCTCAATCTTTTACTTTAAGTAGTATCAATTTTTCTTAGAAAACTATTGAATTTTTCATTGATAGAAATCAATGAAAAATACTATATTTTTATATAGAATTAAGTGAAAAATATTAAATAGGGTAAAAGTGGGAGAGATGGTATAGCTTTTGTAAATAGGATATTAAAATATATTTTTATAAAAATTGAAACTCTTTATTTCCTTACCTAAAGCTACACTAATATACTTTATAAAAAAAGCAATATTAGCAAAGTGACGTTTCTCCCTTATATTGAAGGAGACATGCCATGACTTGAGAAAGAGATACCGTAGCTGTTATTTGGTTTATTTTTATTTCGTAAAATTTCCCTCCCGTAATTATTGCAATGTGAGGTGTACATTGTGCACAATTCGTGTAGCTATTTTCATAATACTTGATTCAGTCCGTTTTCTTTTTGTTTAAGACATCATTTGTCCAACATTCAGTACACATATTTTTAACATCTTCAATAGGCCTGGATGCATTTCCACGAGAAGACGAGGATGAAGATGATGTTACTGAATCAGTAATGCGTTATGTCATTTTATTAAAGTTAGTTTTAAAGTTTAATTGTCCATATTTTGAAAAAAGGTCAGAACTCAAGCAACCTGTTTGCATTTTACTATTGAGCTGGGCAGTCGTAGAATTGGACTCGACTTTTCGAGAATCTTTGTAGGGGTTTCTTTTTGAGTCGGCACGACTGATTGCCTAGAAGTAGAGAGTTTTGATGGAGATTTAATTATAATAAGAGCTATTGGAGGCGTTACATGTAGCGAATCATCAGATGTAGCGAAAAAAATATCTTCAATGGCATAGGGATGAGGCTAAAAATTTTGCATGCTTTAAAGCCAGATATGGAATTACCAACAGTAACTGCTTTTACTCAAACTTGTTCTATCAAAGTTCCGACTCGTGACATTGTAATTGTTTTATCTTTATTTCTTAACATCCATGAATTGGATTCTTGGTTAAAATATATAATTAAAGGCTTAAAGAAACTACGGTCCAATGGTTGAAGCTCTTTGTAGCGTGACTTGGCAAATATATAATTATTACATCGTTTTCATTGGCCAGGTAAACCATCTTTAGAATTTTAATAAGATGAGTGTCCATCGTTTTACATTATTTTGATTTTCTAGGTAAAAACTATTCTTTGAACTATCTCATTAAACAATTCTGAATTAACATGAATTTTTGTTCATGTGAACTTCAGATGAATTAGGAAGACTATTTAATAACTCGGATTTTTTATTGACGCCTTTCCTTTTTTAGGCAAAGGATAAGTAAGGATCAAGTAAATAGTTAATATCACAATACATAATCCAGTTTGGTTTTTAATTGCTTCAAGAAGGTTACATTTAAAAACAATAAATATATGATAGTGAAACACTAAGATCCCAGGAATGCTGCAGTCATTTAGGGTAACCGAGCGCAGTGCGTATGCGATCGCGTCGCTTATATCTCTGGAACAGGGTGCGGGGAGTGGGGTTTGTTCGGGTTGACAGTCTGAGATATCGGAGTGACCATTTAGTTTCAACATGTTACTGTGACATGTCGCGTATTATTTACTTTAATTCTGCTAAAAATGATATTTGCTAGTTAAATCGGCAGTTTTTTGTGATTTGGAAATCATCCCCATTTGTAGGATCTTCTATCAGATCGATAGCAGCGTTATCAGCAGAGTTGAGACTAGAGATCCATCAAATGGACGTAGTGACTGCTTATTTAAATAGTACATTAGACGAAGAAGTCTATATGGAGATTGAATCAATTGAAGATCGAATCAAGTGGAAAAATAGTTCAAGATAAAAAGATTATCGAAACAGCTAAATTGTGGAAAACAGAGATGACTGAAAGTGATGCAGTAGTATGTCTGTTAAAGAAGTCAACTAATTAATACGTCAAAATATATAGCTTCTGAGTCAATGCCTCAAGATCCATGTGTATTTGTGTTACAAAATGATGTTAATTGCTACATATGTAGATGATATAATATTAGCAACGAATAATAATGTATGGATGAATGGTGTGGAAAAATATTTGATGGATGCGTTTAATATGAAAGACCAGGGAGAAATTAGTACTTGCTTAGGTATTGAGTTTGAAAAAGATAATGAAAACAGGGTATATTTTAATCAACGATTGTATGTTGAAAAGATTTTAGATCGATATGGTATGAGTGGGTGTAAGCTTGTGATAACTCCGATAGATGGTCTCGTCAAGCTAGAGAAGTCTAAAGAGATAAAGAGAGATGTTATGAACCAGTTACTATATCAAAATTTGATTGGTGCGTTAATAAAAAAGTTAGTCGCAAGCTATGACCGGTGTCGCTAGTCGCGAACAAATTGTCAATCTATATTTTAATTAATAAACGAGGAAATAAGCGATTAATACCACATACTTATGTCCTAATAAAATCAATAAAGAAATTAAAAGAGAAGGAGATTTACAAGAGAAGAAAAAATGTTCTTAAATTTAGTGAAAGAGTAAATAATAGAAGAATTTATTAAAAACATTTATAGGATATTCCAATCTCTTGTAATTAATCATATTTTTCTCATTCTATCTCTTTTCTTATTTTTATGGTTTTATCTAATTCTATTTTCACATACACATATTAAGCAAAACCGTTTTGCATTCACCTATATTACGATACCCACACTAAACATCTAAAAAAACAAAGTATGAAGGCCATTATTATCCGCAATTACATTTTTTCAGCATTCGAAAGTGCATAAGCTGAAAAACATTGTAGCTCATCTTTATATGGGTAATGAAAAAGATTCTAATTGGCACATAGGTGTCACGTTGCACTTATTTTTTATTTTATTTCATGATCCTTTTCTATGTTCAATGATACAGAATATTCAATTACGAGTGCAAAATGCAACTGCGACTGGTTAATTTCTGTGATACACAATCACACATATTAGTACTTCTCGTACAAAATCAAACTTCCACTGTATAATGTGAGGCAACCTTAAAAAAATCGACAGAGCAAAACGATTTCAAAGGGCCCGCAGAACATCGGTTAATACCCATCACAAACAACTCTTCTTAAAACTCAACAATAAGAACGTATTTCATCTCATTGAATTAATGCAAGTGATGGTAATCGAATGCGTTGTTCTCGTTACACAGGTATTTACGCGGATAATATAAATTCTATTGACATCCGCCAAGCATCCGCAGTACGCCCAGCGGCATCCACATTCGCATCCGATAACTGCTTTTTCCATTCACATTTAATTTAAGTTCATTAATTGAATTAACTTCTTATGATGAAGCAGAATAATTTCCAATAACAGGACATAAAGAAAGATAACATGTGATGTATTATGAATGCGCATCGTTGCATTAGATATTCTCCCCATAGTTATTGCTCGCAGATTTTAAAACTATATTTATAGGTACACTCAATAATTTTATTGCGTACATTTTTTTTTGTTAACTTCTAGCGGCAAGAATATTTAAATAAAAATATAAAAAAATCGGTGATTTTATCGTCATCTGAACGGTTGAGAAAGAATTTAATTGATTTTTTTAAAATTTTGTTTATATTCATCCTATCATAATTTCGCTCAATTAATGAGTGCATTTTTCAGCGATAATGGAATTTTTTAATATTTATTTCTTTAGATAACACTATAACACGAGATTAAAATAACAAACTCAAATAAATTTATTGTTGTCAAAAGGAGACAGAAAAACATATGATGTATTTATAATTATATTTTATATTCAAATATTCAACAACTGTAGTGCTGAGATCCATAGTGATGTTAGTAAGATGAATATTTTTTTTAAATCACCTTTTAAATTAACTCTCCTAAAATACTCGAAGTCCTGCTGTACACCAGTGACACATATCCTGTTCATGGTTTCAACTAAAACAAGATTTAATTAAACAACATGACGCTCAAAAACCAATATTAATAAACAGTTTTGTAATAATTTTAATCAACAATGATTAATGAAACGCCTACCGATATAAATTTTAACGTAAGAATATAAACAGCACATAATAATGAAAATATATATTCATGATATATTATGAGGTTAATTGGAATCAATCATTAATTTACAACTTAGTGTAAACTGGGTTAAATCTTATTAATAAACCCGGAAAAAAACCTCTCATTTTTCCTGAGAGGCTGGATATGGGAGTTTGCATTCTAGAGGAATAACTTTCCGCGTCTTCTCTTTTTTAAATTTTTATAGATACTTTTTAAAAACTTTAATTATTGGATGCACGCTTACATTAATATAGATTTTGTTAATATTCATACCGCATATAACTCCTTATTTTCGAGTCTCGATATAATTGCTCAGTTGGCTCAAAACTAACTCAAATGGAAAGATCCTTTTTAGACTTAATTTTAGACAATTGTCATTGAAAGTAAGTGACTACATTTTGTTATCAAATTAAAATATTTATCATATGTCATAAAACAACTCCTTTATTCTGTTTACGACACCTGTAAAAAGACAATGGTTGAAATCAGGAAGCCTTATGTATATTAAGCAGTTACAGAATCATCTACAAAATACTCTCTGAAAGGTTTTTAACATATCACCCTATTTAAATTAAAAGTTGTGAGGGGTCAACCCCAACAATCATTAGCACTACCGTCATAGAATAGCTAAAGGTATCCGGATCTTGCAGAATAATTTACTAAAAAATTAGAATCCCTTCAAAATTATGTATCCGTTTCTATTTGAAGTCAGAAATTACGACGGTCACGGAGAATCTAAAGGCAATTATTTTTTTTTGTATATTATAAAGTAACGCATTAGAGAAAGAATCCGCATCTTCGCTTTCAAATTTACAGCATTTTCTGGCCATGGTCTAAGTCTATAATAAGAAAACCCACAAATGTTTTTCATTCCTAGATATTATTCGTATTTTTATATTTCTTTCTTTCTAAGCTCCCAAATTATGATGTACTTTATTTCCAATGTACCTAAATATAAGCAAAAGATGCCTCAAAAATCATACTCACCCCAATTTTCTTAACTTAATTACTCGTCCTTTCACATATTGCTTCTTTTGTAATTCATTATTTTCTTTCTATTTTGTCGATACGCCAAATTCGAAAATTTTTTTATTAGAAAATATGTTTTCTTTGCATTTTCCCGAAATTTTTTCCACAATCTCATATTCGATTGTTTAAATTACTATGCTACAGTTGACTTAAAAATATTTCTTTTGAGGCCAAAATCTATAAGAATAACTTTATGCAGATACCATATCAGTAATCCAGAAATATAATGGATATATTTTTTCTAAACCTATTGTAATTCAAAAATAAAACCATGCGTAAATGTGCAAGCATGTTTTCTTACGACATTATGCAAGAAGATATGGTAGAAGTAATAAATATATGTAAATATTATGGATTTATTCGACGTCACACTCATAATTCACTGCATATTTTTATATTACAGTAATTACAGTTTTACCTTTTTCCCTCCACTTCAGCCTTACATGCGTTCGGGCTTTGGAAGTCACGAACAATTAGTTGTTTAATTCCTCAACTCATGTCAATTGGGCGATTATGCGACCAAATTTAAATAGAATTCCGAGTAATAATTACTTGAAATTTGATTCGAATTCCTACGCCGTCATTGAATTTCCACAAAAAGCAATGCTCCACATTTTTCTTCCACAAATTGACAAGAGTGTCGCTGTTATACTTTACAGAGGAATAAAGATTTGCGCGTACAATTAGTCTGCGCTCGGGCGCCAATACGGCTGATTTCGGCGAAATATCGTCCGGTAAAAAGGAACAATACTCGGTTTGCTCCGTATGAATATGCAACTTATAAAGCATGAGCAGCGCCGATACGACGAGACGGTCGCTTTTTAAGGTCGCGAAACTGGTCGCGTGGACTGCATTCATTGACTTAGTTTCGAGAAGAAATTCCTGTTGGGTTCTCGGCAGTGTAAATTACGAGATGCTGAAATGATTGGGCGCCGTATCGGTGATCATATCCAAAGTTCGATGCGTTCACAGATTACGATATCATTATTGACTCATTAAAAAATTTCGTATTAAAAGAGTGAAATAATTTTATTTTTTTGTGTTTGAATCCCGTAATAATCTATCAAAATATAAATTTCTGTAATTTTTATTTTTTTTATACTTTCTCTATTTTTATTAATTTAATATATATTCGTCAATATTTTTTTAAAAAATGCAATTAGAAATCAGAATAATAACTAATAGAATTAGTAATAATATACCGCAATTAATAATATAGCATTAATAATATACCGCAATTTTTTTGCGGATAAAAATCTAGGTTTTATTTCTTATTATTTACAGCTTATTATATAACATATTACCAGGTGTATATGACATATTACCCTGCTTTGCAATTAAATGTTGAAAAGTTTATCCAAGTGCATGTCAAACGCTTAAAGTGAGATTATAAAGTTGTCTATATATCTTAAATTATCGATGCCAATTAAGCTAAATAATTTTGAATTATAGTTCTAATCAAACGCCATTGATGATTGGAAAATAAGGGGATAAAGGAACATACTGTAAAAGTAACTTCGATGTTTATTATTTCATATTTCGGACACGGGCTCAAAAATAAAAAAAGAAATAGTAAATGCAACTTGAACTCCATTGCAAAATACCTATTTAATTGTTAGCACGAAAAAAATAAATTTCACTTTACATGTATCTCCATAAATTATTCTGTTTTAACATGTCACTGCATGATAATGGAAATCTGCATATAAAGCGTCTAGTCACAAAGTTTTATTATTTATAAGTTAGCTTACGAACGGACATATCAAAACAATTAAGAATTTCATATATTTATAAAATCAGTATATATCTTCATGTCAAATATGTAGCCACTTAATCCACACTCGTTACATTAAATAGACACATTATTATCTTATAACATGAACAAAAAAGTTTAGGAGCAATCAGACACGGACTTTAAAAAAGAGATAGAGATTCAAGGAAAACAGTTACATAAAAGAAATAGTTTTAATGAAGATAAGCAATCGCCTTGTCTTTTGAGGATCACTTTCTGATTGATAATATGTCTATTTATAACGTCATTGATTTTAATTGATGCATCAAAGGCGAGGGAGAAAGCTTACTGTAAAAATTAACGAAACAGCATACAATGTGTATTAACTTATGAATATTGAAGAAGATAAAGAAAAGAGACAGACTAAGAGACCGAAACAAAGAAAACAATACTGGAATTTAAATGAGAATAACTTTTATTAATTATTCACTTTTTTGTATTCGAGGGCTTCGAGCGAACGAATCACGTGTGTTTAGCAAACAGGAAAGAAAGCATCATAACAATTCTGAATGTCAGACTGAGAGGGTGCACTCTATATTGCATGCGTACGAAACAAGTGCATTTTAAAATATATTTTCATTCACTTTGGAAAATCATATGCACGAGTAACGAAGCAATAGATGTCATATTATTAGATACCTTTATAAAAATCTTTCATAACCATTATTGTGTTAAGTTTACGATGTTTCTCGGTAGCCCTAAATAGCTTCCAAACAAAATTCCATTCTCACCCAAAAGCGCCAATTTTAGACGAAGATAGGGACGAGAAGCTGTAAATCATCCTGATAAGCCGATTCAATGATATTTGTCGTATTAATTTATTTTAATTGATCCTTAAGGTATAAATAAAATGCTTAAAAACTTTAAATTCTCTGATTTGAAAGAGGTCCATTTTACTTAGCATTATTCGTATGTTATGTAAAATAAAACTAAATTGCTTTAGGAATTTTAACAAATTTCATAAGGATTTTTATCAACCCCTATTGAATATTCCTATTATAATATGTTGCTGATACAATGGCGGACCTTATCACCTTTATTCGTTAATAAAATGCCCAACTTTGAAATTCCCGGTCTGGTAAAAGCTGAGCAAGATTAAAAGTGTCATTGAATTAAGGACTAATTAAAATTTGTTTAAGACCGCTTTGATGCAAAACTAATTTATACATATAATCACATGTAAAAATGCGGCCAAGTATGTTTTGGAACGTGTCTGATATAGGGTTCTGTAGTTGTCCGTTTCTTGAAATTGTTGATGAAAATTAGTCGAAATCAAAAAAGTTCTACTCGAATACTAGCAAAGACAATAAATGAAATTGAACATAATAAAGTTATTAGTTGTTAGTGACGAACATAACGAAGTTGTTAATTGTCGTTTTCCTTGTTTATCTCCGGAACCGTAACAAACGCAAAAGGGTCATCTATATATTTAAAAGTCAATGTCGCGATTGGCAAACAACACCCAGCCCAAACCGTTAATGATGAAAATTTGAAATTTGGAGACGGTGTTAATTTTATAATGGAGGCATCATTTGAGAAGATTTTCTAAATTCATCCCCTAAAGGGGTGAAAAGGTGTGACTAAGTTTGCATGGGAAAAAATATGTTTATGGTAATTTTTCTTAAAACTGGATGTTCATGCTCTTTAACAAAAATAATGTTACCCGTGTTTAAAGATTTTTCGAGATACAACCTCTAAGGGGGTGAAAAGGGGTGGCTAAATTTGTATGGGAAATACATATAAAAGGCAATGTCCCGATTGACATATCAACGCCCAGCTCAAATTGAAACAAAGCCAGCCTAAAAGACAGCCTTAAAGGTCGAATTTATAATCTTAAAAGACTAACAGCCTTAAAGGTCGAATTTATAATCTCCTTTTTGAAGTTAATTAAAAATTTGACTGAAGTTCAGAAACCGAATCGTCTACGCGAGCGAAGTCCCGGGCGAAAAGCTATCATCTTATAAATGAAGATTCACTTAATCTCATCTTGCATAATCCAAAAATGTCAACGTGTTGACTGCAATTAATAAAACAGTTACTTTTAATTATTTATTCAGAAACTGAAAATTTCATGCCTTTAAATTTTCCATTTCGGCAAATAGAAGGAATAGCATCACATAGATGAAAGATTAATTAATGTAAGATTTCTCTTACACACGGAAACCGAAAGGTTACAGACCTGGACAATTTCAGTATAAAGAGCCCGACGAATGCCCTAAAAACTTTCAATCGAATTATATCACGATATTGATTCCCAAAATGCTTCAGAACAAACGGTTCAATACGATCGTTCGCCGTAAGTAGTTTAATCGACGCTCTCTATGAACTATGAGCCCTTTTCTCGTCCGATGAGTTAAACATATTTTTTACCACCCTTGTCTTCTGTTGCCGTCATCGGAAACACCATTTCACACTTAATTACCAAGGACTAAGAAATGTTTTTATATCGCCGGCGCACACAAAAACGGTCCCAACCTGATATTCGATCAAGATCGCAATGTAAATTTTGAGTTACGTGCGTGAAAGCGCCTCGGAGCGTTTTCCTACCGACAATTTGTAGTATTAAACGTGACAACATTCATCCTCACGTTTTTTATGATTTTATTACCGACTATTTCTTATAAGATGCTTCATCGATTTTACGTGTTATGTATTGCACCTTTATTTGAGGAAACGATGGTCGGAGGCTTATTTTTTGGTGTGCCCAACAAATTTTCACGTGTACGTGCATGAAGGCTTTATAGAAATATTTTTGAACGTCGAGTAGATATATTTTTCACGTCTTATTGGTCGGTGCCTCACACAACTTTAAATTAGTTTCGTGGAGGTGCGAATTATCGAACCGATGTCGGTAAATTAATATTAGGAAAGGAATTCATAAAAAATCCATTCAACTGCACAGTAGTTTTAGTTATGTAAAAACTATTTTAATAAACATTTCTTTAAATGGTTTCGGGGGCAATGTCACTGTAATCTGCCTTCGTTTATTTTTATTGCAGTAAGTGCTGTTTGTCTACTCGATAGCGGTCATGATAATACTTTATTTCATGAACAATTGTTTAAGAATTGTACCTGCATATTATTTATTTATTTATGTGTTTTAAACAGGCGTATGTATTTCGATGGTGAAATTATTGTCGTCAATAGCCATAGTATATAATAAACATAATAACACGTCATTTTTAAACACTAATAAATAATTTGCTTACTCATGTATTACATTCTTATCAGATTTTTTCCATAGCGCTCTCCATATTAACTTAGCGCTTTTACACAAATATAAAGGAATGTTTTAAAACGACGGAAATTGAATTAAATGTTTAAAATACACATTTGAACTACATTAGATTTGTTTTTGTCATCTGTTCATCAGATGCTCAACCCATTAAAAATATATTTAATTAAAATGAACGTTTTAATAAGCATCATAAAATTTCATGTAAATTGCGAAAATGATTACAATTTTCTTGTAATTTATTGGCAACTCCAGTATTCTTTCCTGTAAAACACTTTTATAATTCACTCACTTTTTGTGATTTTATAGAAGAAAGTAGGTAATAAAGTCTCAAAACATTATGAAACAATATTGTGGCGTGAGTTTCTAATTGCTTTCTTCTTTATGAATAACACATGTGAATGACTAAATGAACTATTACTGAATGAACAACAAGAACACGATTATAATTTGAAACTGCCAAAAAGCCATTTGCAATGTTCTTTTTCGGGGTTTCGATCATTTTGTAAAACGTGTTTTGGAAACAATTTTCAAACAAATATAATTTCGTCAAATTCATCAGTATGCAAGTATCGATTTAGACAATCGTTTAAAAAAAAAGTTGTTTGTTTCAAGAGACCCGCATGTAATCTTTAGAGATTTATATTGCGTTGTAAATTATACATGTCCCCATAATAGGGGATGTAGTGTTTATAGTGGCTTGTGAAAGTGAAATTAAGTTACATGATAATATCGGTATGTAAGAACGATACTTTAAATTGGTTTGCTATATTATTTTGCACCAAAAATGTATCATAGTGTAATAATTTTAATAATAAGTAGATCTATTATTTAAATCATAAGTTTTTATGCAACAGTTACGAAGCGAAAAATTATTTCTATTTTGAAAAAGTTGTAGTTTCACCGCGTTGTGATGCTCAACGTGTTAGAAGACACTCACTTGAAATTTTTCCTAGTCACAATATGAAACGATGTCCTGCCTTCCGCATTAAGATTATATTATTTTAATTTTTGAAGTCTTCAAAATTAGCTACCTAAATAATGTTGTTAAAAAAATCGTAATATATCTCGTAATCATAATATTTAATCGGCATGTTTATTTAAAACGAAATTACTTTTAATCGGTATGTTTCTATCACTTTACTTGTTTTATTTTAACATCACTTTTTGTTTATTCATTCTTTAAAGTGATGATTTAATACTTAATTTTATGAATCCGATTCCCATATTACTCAAATGTAGTTCTTCGCTTTTAAATTTAACGAAAAGGATATTTTGGTCTGTGAGGAGATCATATTTATAGGTTCATAAACAAAAAGGAAAATATAATGTTTAGTTTAAGGTTACTTAATAAAAATTTCAAAGCAATATCAAAAAATATAAACAATGTTAGAAATCGTCCAAATAAATTCGTGCTCTGACGTCATATTCCATATCCGTTTTACTTCAGAAAATACAACATTTCATTCGGAAAAATAAACAATTTATTGGCACCATTCATTGTGTTTATCCAATTTTATTTTTTCAGCGTTGACCACATTAACCTTTTGTAAAACCAACTGTACAAATTAATCGACTAACTCACGACATATCAATTGTAAAAGAATCTAATTGAGATAAACAAATTCAAACAGGTAATTGGGAAGATCATATCGTAGCCGGTATATCTCTGCAACCTCTACAACGAGCCACAAACTCAACATTACAAGGACAAAGTGAAACAGACATAGCGCCCGGAACAGCTTATCGTGCGTACATTGTTCGCCAGCTTAGAACATTATCGTAAAATATCCTCTATAAACACGGACGTTACGATGTTCGCCCTACGAAGTCGTGGGCGAGTTTCGCCTGACGTTACGAATGCACTTGATCGAATGCAGCCGCGAGTGAGTTGTCGGTCGCTTCACGACAAGCTCGCCATAGTGCAATTTTGCACGGTCCACGTTTTGAGAGAGCAACACTCCCGGGGAAGAAACTGGACTACGTGAACTTCGAATGCTATAGAATGACGTGGGATTATTACCGCGATGCATAACTTTGTATTCGACTATCATTAAATTTCTGCATTTAAACGAAGGAAAGTTAATATTATGACTTTGTTTGCTTACGGTATTTTTCACAATTAGCGTTTATAGGATACACAGATTTTGATCGACTCGAATATACCGGTGTGTCGATATATCTACATGACGGCATTTTAGTCTATACTAAACGAAATTCATTACGTTTTTCCATAGACAAACCGTCTATTTATTCCCGAATTACAGATCTATGAAATTATTAAATTTCTTATAATATCCCTTGATAACGATTTATTACTTTTTTAACGTAGAATACAACGTAATTATACTTCGGAAAAGTACATATTGTTATATTTATCTGTGTAGAAATATATTTTCTTTGTGACATAACATTAATACTCTCCTACGCGAACAACGTTGTCTTCTAATCTTCATAAACTAATAAACTAGGTTACGATTGTTATACAAGCGCGTACCGTACCGTCTAAACTCTTTTCTCGTCATGTGATTCTGATGGTTCGAATCAATTCAACTAGTAGAAACATAGTAAAGTAGATTCATTTGTTTAATCATTTATTTAATTTTTTTTACACTTCCACTAAATTTACTTAAACAGATACTTATTTAAAGATGTCAATCAATCGACATCTCTTCACAGATAATGAATCAGACGTACATATGTGCGTCACACATAACATATTTAACGGTTCGAAATATAAACTGAATAATATCGAATACTACATAAACATTTTATTTTTATACAAATCTTCCGTAGCTACAAAGGAATAAATTGTAAATATAATCATTAGCTAAGTATTCATTACGATACATGTTTCACCACATAAGTTACCATAGAATACCTCTAGCATAAAATTAAATAAATTTATGAAAATGGCGTATATTTAGCTACTTTTACTATTTAAAAAAAATGATAATTTAAAATACAAAACAAACTACAACCATTGAACTAATTTTTATGATATAAATTGACAATGAAATAGTTACGAGAAAACAAATTCTTACCAAAAGAAATTTAAATAGGGAAGAAACAGCTGAATGATTTTATAATAAAACATGGCTTAGGTCAATAAAAGTCGTGACATGTGGGTTATGTGTGATGAGTATTACAGCTTAATCGAATGTTTCAATGCAATTAAATGAGGTCATTGAATTCTGGTTCCCATAGAACGCTATTCTGCTTTAAGTACAGAGCAGCATACGATCTATATCGTAGAAGTGGTACAAAAATAATGTAGAGACACATGAGTGAAAGAAATTTATAGGTTGCTGCAGTTTCAAAATCGTACCCCTTCATATATTGATGGATGCTCAGAAATATGTAGTTAATTATATTTTCCGAGGCTATTAAAATGATAAATCAGCTTTTCAGGATATTAAAATGATAAATCAGCTTTTAGAGTAGTTCCAATTTGTCATCTTATTTGACATATTTCAACAACAATGTCATATTATTATAAAACGCACACACTAATGTGAATCACTTTCCTTATATTTGCTTCAATCACATCAATATTAATTACAAGAGATAGAGTAAAATATAATAAAAAGCCGATAGAGCCTCGGTACTAACCGGTCCTACCGGTCACGCTCGTAGGACCACACACGTCGCACTAAATATCTACCCTTTTGTGGAAATACGCTGCTTTTTACATTATCGTGTTCCTTATTTGTGTCCGCTTCACGATTAAGTTCATTATTATTTTAAACATTAATTCCAGCTTTGTCATTAGCAACCTTATTGACGATTACTTACAATAAATCATTTATAGTAAGTGACGTCTTTCACATTGACTTAATTATAATTTGTTTAATGTTTAGTCTATTTGTGACGCGAGAAGTATTAATATCGACATATCATAAATAAGAAATATAATCGGGAAAACAGTATATTTTTTTTTAAATAAAAAGTTTCAACCTTTAATATATTTTCACATAAGGAAATTAAACGATATACTATTTTCGCATATTTATTTTGCCCCATTTTTAAACAGTTTAAAAGCTTCCTTTTAGTATTATCTTAAGCTAAGTTAGTCACTTATTTCTAGGGTTAATGTGCACTCTATTCGTCTTCTCTTTTCAGTTCTCACAAATAATGATCAACCAAAAACTAATACCAAAATTTCAAGTTCTTCAGTTGATATAATAAATATACTGCAACAGGCATTTCCTCTGATTCATTCTTTGGGCGTAATATAAAACACAGCTTTTTACAATAAAAAATGGGTATGAAGAACTTCTTTCACCTAGGTATTTAAGTTTCTAATTTTCAATGTTAATTATGCAACTAAAAATGGTAAAACTGTTATAATGGATTGATTAAGTTCTATTTTAGATCTAGTACAGATACAAATTTTTATCCTTCTTTGTTTTCGATTTTGCTGTTGGATAAAGTAATCTCATAAACAAAATAATCTGAAATATTTGTTCTTATTTTGAATACAAATATTAGTATGAAATTTTTCGCTTTTCAGTCCTTTGACTTTTAATGGTTTTAAATGTCATTTTTGAGACCCCGCTTTTGATTAATCTTTGTACTTCAACATCTCCTTTTCGGTCATGCCCTGGAAGCCACAATACCATATTAATTTTTCTAAACAAATCTTTGATCTCATTCGCTATGACTTCGTATATGCCCTTCATTTCTATGTTATCGTAATTCAGAGCCGCCCGTATTTTTATTTTTACTTTGAACATTCAGTGTAAAAGTTGTACAACTTTAATAAATATTTTCAAATAACATATGCCAGGTTTATGATTTCTCCGCTTCCCATTTGTAATATGGCCTATTTCCTTCTTTTCCAGTTTTCCATCGAAAACAGAAATAAAACATATCAGAGAATTTAGACCACTTCTCCTACATGCGATACTGATTACTAAATAATGCAGATTTGTCTACATTCTTGTGAATTTAAGATTATTGTTGACAAACTTTATCATAATTATCTTTTTCACTAAGGTTTTTCTACGGAAATTGTAACGAATTTAAACAAAAATTATAGTTTAATAGCTATCATTTCATATATATCTTACTTTTATAGAAATTTTTAAACCTTTTTTAGAATGAATATACGTGTTATCAAATTTATTATTGACTATTAATCGAATTATAATTTAATATTATTTTGATAAAACTGACTTTATCCAAGAAATAACATTATTAAAAGGATCTTTTATTTTTTTACTACAATGATTATTTAAAATAAATTGCAGTCATACGCTGCTTTCCTCAAATACTTTCTTTAAATCATCTTTGTACTATTTTGAATTGCATTTCATACTTTAAGACCGCTATCTGTGACATCTCTAGCAAACTATTGCAATGTCAGCCTCTCACAGCAACACTCATTCGCACATACATATCCACATACTTACATGCCACAGGCGAACCCCCGCGACCGGCCGCACGCACACCACCTCACCGCTCCCCACTCAGATTGCCTTGCTCAATCGATAAATCTAATTTCGCGTCAGCGTCAATACTGATCATAAATTTGTGCCAAATGATTGTGGTGGTAGGGGCGTGGCATGGAGGAGGTCAGCGGGGCGGGGGAGGGGCGGGGCCTCGCGGTGGTGGGGGCGGTGCAGCGCGGTGCAGCGGCGAGCGACAGAGAGCCTCCCGCGCCGCTTGCTCCAGTACCTTACGGGAGCGTCGGCGAATTTGCAACTTAAAACTTTGTAATGGTTTTTTTGTCGAGCGCGGCCTGAGTTGGCTGCGAGTAACAAAATATCGTTTTGTTAAATCAACAGGTCGGATTATTTGTTGGCGTTGTTATCGATTGGAAGGCCTTAGTCTGTTCGTCCGGATTTGTTCGTTATTTTCTACATTTTATAGGAAACAGTATTACATTAATTATCCCATAAATACAATTGTAAAAAGTTTCGGTTCAGACAGTATTACTTTTTCGTTGAAATTAATATAGATTCAGAACAAAATATTTTTATGTTATTCGATTACAACTAAAATCGAATAGCGAATTTATCGATTATTGTTAGTATAATATATGTAATGTAACTAAAAATATACATATTAGATAAGTATGTGGCGTCGACCAAAATATGTTTTTGTAAACAAGAAAGAAATTGTTGATACTGTTTGTCTGACCGTGTTGAACTTATGTGCATAGATGCGGGGTCGGACTGGGTCGGAAGGGCTCGGGTAGTGCTCCACAGGCCTGGGATAAAAGTGGATGGGATACTATCGGATAACAATGAAATATATATGTAATTAATTTTCAATGATATATATCTTTAGACAAGCATAGTTCTTAAAAAGTACTTAAAAAGCAGCGTTGAATGCTTTCAAAATCAGTTAATACATCCATGTAAAGTTTTCAAAAAATTGCATGTTCAAAATAACTTTCAAATATCTTGAGTTGAAGCAATATTTTTGAATAGACATTATTTCTTGTACAAAAGAACAGCATCGAATGCCCCATTCAGATAATCGCTCGGTAAATATTGTTTTTCAAAAACATAAAAAAGTGCCATTTTGTATTATTTTTTGAGTTAAATGGGCTCTAAAATAAACAAAGAATTTATTAAAGCCTGAAGAGCTAAATAATTACGACCAGAAATATTTTCGAGAAAAAAGCGAGAAGTTTCAAAGATGGCCTCAGAGTCATCCATTTTCCGTTTCATTTCTCTCTAAGTATGTATGAACCATTTTACATCTAAGTCGTCAGTCAAGGGGTAGATAGGGTCGGAGGTTCGGGCAGGCTAGGATCAGTCTGGCAAACGCTACCTCAGCTATATGGCCAGTCCGACACTGCCTAGATGTAATGACTCATTAAAAATGTTTAATGTAATTGAAAAATGTCCAATAAACAGAAGATCGTGTATCACAGGAGGAGATGATAAATAGGGTTTACGATACAGCTATATACCCGGCTTAGGTGATGAGAGCGTTGTGGTATAAAGAGATAAATACAAAATAAAAATAAAACATTTATTGCGACACAATTTATGGCTTTAAGTTCTCAAGTCTTCAAACTTAGTTTAGCAGCTACATCCAAAATGTAGATTTCTTATTGTTTTACACTCGTATATGCAAATATATGTAAATAAATTTATGTGTTTATATATTACATTTGCACATTTAAACAGATGCAATTAAATTTATATATATATATATATATATATATATATATATAACGGGTTATAGTTTGCAACTATTATATATTTAATACCTATATAAGTGCCCGACGAAAGAGCAACCAGGTTGTTTCTTAATCACAACATTACAATATCTCTTAAGTTTTTAATATATAGTTAATCATTTTACACATTCATTGTACATAGAAGTACGAAACGGTACATTATATATTTATTTATTCATACTTCCTTTCCATATGTGGTCGCACCATAGATTTACTCCGTTATACATATACTCACATTCTCACGCAGTTTTGTGAATTGGTTAGTGCTATGTCACATTACCCACCTCAATAAAAGTAATAAATCTACAACGTAATGTCAGATATCTTCACTATAAGAGTTTGTTTATTCTATCCTCGTATTTATTTGATTTAACCCTTTAATAATTTGTTGCTGTAAGATTGACGTAATTGGTTGATTGTAAAACAGTAATGATGATATAAATTAAATCAAAGAATATAAATTATTTCAAAATATAAAAGTGGACCCTTTACTTACATACTATAGATACATAAACTCACATTCTCCCGAAGTTTTGTGAATTTGTTAGTGCTATGTCATGATACCATTTCACTAAAAGTGATAGTTCTACAGCGTGATATCGCATATCTTCACTTTAGTAGTTTGCTTTATTTTATGTTCATATTTATTTTATTTACTCTTTTAAGAATTTGTTGATTGCAAGATTGAAAAATTAATTCAAAATATAAGAATAAAACCTTTACTTACATAAATATAGATACATAAACTCACATTTTCACACAGTTCTGTGAACTGGTTAGTGCTATTTGATCATATTTATTTTATTTGATCAGTTAAGAATTTTTGCTGCAAAATTGATATAATTTATTGGTTGTAAAATGTTGATAATTGGTTAGTTGTAAATAGTTATTAACTCAAAGAACAGAAATTAATTAAAATATAAAAGTTGAACCTTTACTTATATAAATATAGAAACATAAACTCACATTGTCACACAGTTCTGTGAGTCGGTTAGTACTATACAATCATACCGACCTCATCAAAAGTGATGAATCTATAACGTGATATCGCACATCTTCCCTTTAATAGTTTTGCTTTATCTCACATTCACATTTATTTTTTTACTCCTCTAATAATTCGTTGCTGCAAGATTGATATAAGTGATTGATTGTAAAATAGTGATGATGAAATAAATTAACTCAAAGACGAGAAATTAATTTGAAATATAAGAGGGCAACATTAACATAAATAATTCAGGATCGTCCACCATTATTTATTCTTTACCTAATCCAGACTATTAACCATTAGATATTAAAAACAATTTAGCAGGTAACAGATTTAGAGTATTTAAAAAACATCTTTGGAAAAAAAATGATTTCTATAATACTAATATTTGCAATAAATTTAAATATAGAATTGTTTTTCATTAAAACAATAATAGTGCGCGGAACGTATAAAAATTTAATTCAAAAGAAAAATGTTGAAAAACCAAGTAAGATATTATGGGAATAGGTTCAGAATGTACTAGAAGATTAATGTAAATCTTATTAGGGTTTTTTTAAATTTGTAATTAAGATTGTTTATTATGCATTATATTTATTACAAACAAGTTAGTATATACTACGTTACTACGTCATGGAACAAATACTAATAATAAATTGGAGGAAAACGCATGGGAGAACTTAAATATCAGGTGAGTTGATTTAAGATTTATTATCCTATCATAACTATTCATCCCACCTAAGGAAATAGGCGCCAACATGAGGAACGTTTCCCAATCGAATAGAAACCTGTGACAAAGCATACAAGATACTAGGATTTGTCGTATGACATTTTCATGACATCGAATGTGTAATAAATAAAGTTTTATTTAACACTTTAGTCCGTATTCTTGACACGAATGCAGATAACTGGTATCCGCCGGAAGCTACTTATATCCTCATTCAGGGGAAAATATTTAAAAAGTTCAATAGGGACTTGTATTATAAAATATCTGGATATTATCTTCTATCTCTATTCCCTCCAGATTTTATAGTAGGATTTTATAGGTACGTAATTTCTACTAACTCCGTCGAGAATTTCATTTGTTCATTCATTTTTTTAAATTATTAGCTATTATTAGCTACCAGTCTCTCGATATTGAGTTTAATAACTCTTTATGCTGGTAGCTTTTAAATGACATGACGATGTCAAAGTTTATTTCACCTGCCTAGAACGCGCATGGATCTAGAACGCGCATGGACTGTCTTGCGTGCACTCACATTGTTCAATACAATATCACGAAATGCGCCCAGCCTTGATATTTTTTTATCTGCTCCATTGACCGATTTAGAAATGGAGATAATGAGTTGGTTTGTAACTGATCGCCAGTTGGAGTGACATCTATTTGAATTGTTGTGTTCTACTTTTCTGTCTTATTTGTTATTAGTTGTAGATTTTGTAAACATTTGTTCTTATAGACATCCATATGCCCAACGCTTTAGGTAAATCTGTAAGTCGCACTTTCTGAAACATAAAATATTTTATACAACTCGCAATCAATGCTAATCAAAATACTATATAATACTATACTAATCAAAATTAATTCCGAAGCGGGCACTGTGAATTTGAAGAGAAGATAAAGAAAGGGCAGAATAGAGAAGTGATAAAATTACCTTCTTGTAAATTAACTGGTTACTTATATTGCGAATACGGTGAATATTATTTATAAATAATTTAAGATACATTTCTAAAAAAAAACATTTATTAAAACTAACAAAGAAAACTCGCATTATTTCGTAAATATACGAAAATTTACCAGATTTTTAAACATGAATTTAATATATAATAGCTTTCAAATAGGATATTCCAAATAGGACATTTATATAAAATCACGTTATGCTATTTAGACAATAATATTGACAACGCGGTTTTATGAATAAAATATATACATAGAATCACATTGTCAATATTATTGTATAAATATTCAACGTTCCAAATCTTGCATGCTATTCTTTCGATTACAGTGCACTTCATAGTCATGTAATTTGTACATACATGCGCAATTTATAATTAAATAACGGTACAAATAAGAATTCAGCATAATATATGCACTGTATAATTTTTACAAAGTATAATGAGAAATTATTTCATATAAGATACGATTATTTTTATTAAGTTGATGGTTCTAATCCGAATTTAATTATTTTCATCTAGGTGTAAATAATAGAACATTTAACATGAATATATCTGAATATAGTAAATATATTAAAATAAATTATAACTATTAATATAAATCATCGTATTATAAATCTAAAACCCGAAAATTTTGTAAAAAAAAATGCGGAATATTTAAATGCTATTTCTGTAGTTGCTGCGATGTTATTGCACCGAATGTGCAATGTGCATACATTCATCGTAAAAATATAGTCATTAAAATTATATGTGATTGCCAAATACGTTATAATTTCAATCATTCAGAAAGTTTAGAAAAGTGCCTTTAATCATTAGAATCTCGATACGAGTTTTAAGGTCTCTTTAAAGTATTAATTGCCTGCAATAAAATTGATCGTCGTTTCTTTAGCACAAGTTTTCCTCTGAAATGATCTTTAAAAAGCTATTTAGATATTGATCTAACATGTATATGGTCGATAATTAGAATTAGATATGAGTTAAGAGGACAAATCACAGCCTTATATATTCTTAAATAAAAAAGAAAGTGATATTCAATGAATAACTTTCAACAGTGGCTTGCAACATCGAGCAACTGTTTAAAGTTTGGTATGGATAAAGAAATAGAGATTGCAGTTATGTAATCAGTCGAAGACAACTCTGTCATAAGACAAAATTCTCTTTAGAAATCGTCTAAAATGTCTAATTTTATGTAAACATTCATCGCTTACATAAAACTATTTTTTCTCTTAAAACAAATTTTCACTGAAAACGTGCTATCAATCGTTATTGAAAAGTTAGAAATACGTATATGTGTGAGTGTCTTTGTTTTTTCTATTAAGTGCTCTAAATTAGATATTCATCACGCACCGTCCGGAGTGCCCATGTAAGCGCATATTTAATTCTCCGTTATACCAAATTTCACCACGCGATTGTGATCAATATCTACATGTAACGTTACAGTTGTGTACAGTTGTGTCGGTGCTAGTAATAACAAATTATTTATAATTTGTAATATTTTATTGTTTACTTAGGAAACTTTTTGTGATATATTAAACTATGGAAATTTTTCAACTACGATGCGACTGTCATAAATATTTAAATTGGATTTGAGCTACTGTTGTCCCATATTATTATGTCATAAGTAAAGAAAAATGGAGATATAGAAGGCCCTCAGTATTGAAATAATTATAATAGATACAATTATTTGAAATTTTGTATAACGGTTTGTTATAATTTCCAGAATAGGCCATTGAAAATTCGATTGCAATTACAATACAGAATTCACAAAACAACTGAGTAAATTCTACTTCGGTACATTAAGTAGAAAATTAGCTACTAAGTTCTGAACAAAATATTTAAAATTGCATAGTAAACCTATATTAGTTATTTCGTAGTTATTTAGTAGCTTTTATAGCAGTTAAAGGAAACAGCGAAAAGTCCATATGGCGTTGGGTCCAGGAGTTACAAGAATAAAAATTATCTTTCAAGAAAATAAAACGAAAGGCCCCTTATATTAAAATTGCTTAAATCCTCAATCAGACAATTGAGAGATATCAAATCATCAAGTTTATGAAAAATAAGTTTATTTTTCATGTAAATTATAATTCTACGGAACTTCATGAACCAACGAAGTGAAGTAAAGTGCAGAGTGTGTCCGTCGTATCCTCCACACACAAATGACACATACTAAGCCAAGAAACTGGCAGATCCGACAGGGACCTCGAAACAAAATAAAACTCGAAAAGACCGAAAAAGACAATATTTTTAACAGCAACATATCGATCGTCGATGTCAGATAATAGCTTATTTTTGATTCATTAAAAGAACCACCTGCGGCAAATGGACGGACGGACACTGAAGTAATTCCATAGGTATCCCGTATTCGCAATTTTTTCCAAGGAACACTAAAAATAATCGATATTGTTTATTTTAGGTAATCGTTTCTAAAAAAATATATTAATTAAGTAATTCATTACAATTTATTTTTATTTCTAATTAACAAATATCGATATGTTAAAATTGCAATACATAGGCATTAATGAAGGTAGCTTTATTGATTTACCTACGTTATTGTTAGAACTGTATTTTATTATTGGCTCTTTCCTGATTTTAAATTGCTGACTTATTTGTTATTCGGGAGAAAAGTTTTTTTAAATATTCAATTTCATTTCTGTAACGCTAGGCCCAGTCTCGTTGATGTTTCAAATGTCGTTACAATTTATAATTATCTTCACATCATATTAAGCAAAGATGATCCAATCGGAAAGTTCAAAACTTTATTGCATTCTTCCTTGCAAACAATTCCGCTTCAGAAGTAACTGTAATCTGACTATACACTCGTAATTACGATGGTGCATCGTTAAGACTCCACTCCTGTTTCTAAATTATTTAAATGATGTAACTTGCATTATATACCACAAAATTGGTTTACGCATCTCAAACTGTAATAACACTTAAGGTAAACAAATTTAACTAATTATTTCTGTAGGTGAAAAGTAAAAAATAAATTGGTAACGAGATTCAAATACAAATAACTGCGTTAAAATGGTTGGTCATTAGCAAGAACTGTGTGTATTAGGAAGTCGTCAGCACATGCAAAGAAAGATTATATATATGTACAGATAATTTGTCTTGGAAGAAAGAAAAAAGATTTGGCGAAAAACGATAATTAAAGTCTGATTAAATTTAAATTGGATTTGAGCTACTGTAGTTCCATATTATTATGTCATAAGTAAATAAAAATGGAGATATAGAAGGCCCACAGTATTGAAATAATTATAATAGATACAATTATTTGAAATTTTGTATAACGGTTTGTTATCATTCGATATTTTTAAACTAGTTATCGCTAAATTTCCAGAATGGGCCAATTAAAATTCGATTGCATTTACAATACAGAATTCATAAAACAACTGAGTAAATTCTACTTCGGATAGAATTTTAATCCGTATACATGTAACTATCCACTGCTTACACAACGAACAATGGTACTTACCGGCCTAAAAGCATATAATAACTAATAGTTCAGAAAATGAAATAACTACATAAAAATGTAATAACTAAATAAAATATGACAACAATTTCTAAAAAACATTCGATAAATACTACTTTCAAGGTATTCAAAGTTTTCAAACATTCTGTACTTCATGAGAAAACAAAGTTTAAAAAAATAACTATATCAATCGAAGTGAATTTGTGAAAAGAAAATATATAAGATATGTATTCTAAAAACAGTGTTAAAAGATAAATTAATGAAGAAATAGTTTGATGGTACAATAAAAAATACCTAACGTTGTGATTAATGCTCTATCAGTTTATGAAAATTATCGATAGTGTTATATTGAAGTAGCGAATAGTAATTTTAAGTCGAAATGATTTTAAACAATGGACTTACTTTTATTTAATTCTATAGTCTAATACGAATACTTTTATTTAATTCTATAATCTATCGACTCCAAAAATCGGTTAAATGGATTTTATAAAAAACAGCCATAAAACATCATTGTGTTACTTTAAAGTCTAAAGCACATTCCAACAGTGACATTTCGGTGACGAACTTTTTGTTTGTCACTGAGACGGGCCTGCCGGCGATCTTTATTAATAGACTGATGATTTGCGAAACGTAGTTTTCGGTTCGTTTCAATTAGCCAGTAATAGCTGACATTGAACAAAATCATCGTCTTGGTCGGCGTCGCAATGTAATGCGTTCCGCTATGCCAAGGGCGGCTTCGGATCAAACCGAGTCAGCTTCCGGTTCATCTCGATCTCGCCGAGCTGCGCGATCGTTCTGCACCGCGGCGTCCGCTCGCGACGCGGCCTGCGATGAAAAGAACGTGCTAAAAAACTGTAGCGGTTTTTAGCTCGTGCTCCGCGGTGCGAGGTACCCGCCGAAGACGACGGGTTTATTTGTATTGCTCTAAGCGTAAACGAACTGCGCGCTCGACTGCCCGTTTAGGGTCATCGGGTTAAATTTGACGAAGAAAATCTTAAAACGCTGTCAAAACAAATTGAAAATAAAAATATTATAGAAGAAAGCGACAGTGGCTTTGTGTAAACGTAAACTCGTACCGACAAACGATTAATGAAGATGAATATTGATTGCTGTAAAATAGCGACGGAAAGAAATTGAATAAAATGGATATGAAATCACTGAAGGGTGTAAAAACGATTGTATCAGGCTGTGAAATACATGCATTGTATTTATATTGATGTAAAATACATGCATTGTGTTTATATTGATTTAAAATACATGCATTGTATTTATATTGATTTAAAATACATGCATTGTATTTATATTGATTTAAAATACATGCACTGTATGTATATTGATTTAAAATACATGCATTTGTATTTTCAAGACAGTAGAGATTGTACCAATAACCTATTAAGTACGAGTAGAAGTTACACTAGGAAGGTTCCGTTGACACTCAAGCATTGATAACATATAGTATTGCTATTGTATTCACCGATAAGTATTTCAATGTGTTCAAGTGTTATTACACTATGGATTGCTCAAATATTGTGAGATTTAGAATATTCCCTAATTTTGACTTTGCAAGTCTCGAAAATAGGGGGAAGAGAAAATATATGCCGTATTTTTGTGGATATTTCTAGCAATATCTTTAAAAATATCTTACGAATAATCTGAAAAATTCCTTTGCAATGTAAAGATTGCACATTTTAGGACTAGCTCTTTTCAATCATCATATGAAATAAAAGAAAGAATTGGAAATCTGGTTTGATCCCCATAATAATGTCATATAAATATTTTTTTTTAAGTTGTCATTGAAGCTGGCTAATTAGGACATTTTGAATTTCGATTATTTTTTAATTAGTAATCGAATGTTGTTGAAATTCTCAGCAACTGAAGTTAAGATCATTTTGCAAAACTATCAAAATACAAAAGTTTATTTAACCTGTATAACTTTTTGCAGCGATTCTGCGTATACATGTTATTAGCTATAACATGATGTATTATGAGAAAGATTTTCTTTATTTATATTTTTTTTTAATATTTCATAAAAATACATTATTTTAGTCGATAAAATATATTTTTATGGTTTGGTAAATATTGAAATGGCAAGTTTGATTGCTTGATATTATAGTGTGAAAATTTTCTTTCTTACATTCTAATATATGTGGTATCTTGAAAAGTTTCTGAATGATTTTATTGATGAAATATTATTCTGCAGGTCATAATGACCCACTTCAATGTCATTGTAACAAGTTTCCATAATAATATTTTCAAGTTTGTGTTTATATTTATACCAAATTTCTATTTTCTGCATCAAATGGTTTCTGAGAAAACAGCTTTGAAGGATACACGGACGGATAAGTGAATGATCTTATAAAGTTCCGTTTTTTCTATTGAGATATGAAATCCTAAAATATTTGTACACTTAGATAATATAGATTGAAAACGTATATAAAAAATAAAACATGGAAAGTTGAAGAAGTGGCTGGCTCAGAATAACAAAAATAGCAAAGATAAACTTCGATTTAAATGTTTATATTGGGGCCTTTGTACAAAGAGATCGACTCAAAAATATGTAAAACATTAACAACTTCTTATGTTTTTATAGTTGTTACTATTATTTCTCTTTTTAATTTTATTTTTATAAAATTCGTAATATTTGTTTATATAAAACTATTCACTTTATAACAAATATTAAATCACTTCACGTTTTTCCTTTGTAAAGAATTTATTTAAGTTAAGGTTGAGTTGATGTCTAGTGATAGTCGGAGATATTCTTTAATAAATATTATTTTCAACAGAGTTTTTAAAAAATATACTGTTAAATTAAGTTGCATATGATTTCTTTAATTATCACATTAAACATTTACGTACGATTCAGTTTTTACTTTATGGAGTATCTTGGAAAATATTTTATTTACACTGACTTTACCAATAATTGATTTAATATAAAAATAATATCCTTTCTCGTGAACTAGCGAGTTCAACCAGTTGCCCTTTCTTATCAATAACAATTTCAGTATGGTAACCATTACCCTCATATGTCGATAGTAACAGCGCCAAACAAATTGTAACACATTTTCTACGAAACTATAAATCGAGCACAATGAGGGCCAATACCGGATATCGAGTTCAAACGCGTTATTTTTAAAGCGTATCTTAACATTGTGTTCTGTTTAAATCCTCTTAGATATGTGTTCTTTAATGATAGTTGTACGAACGTATTAAATTATGGATAAAGTAATTCTTTCTTCTATAAAAAGTGGATTTCACGAGTATTCCTAACGTATAGTTCCTCGCTTTTAAATATAATGGATTGAAGAGCAAACATCTTTTGTGAGTATGTTTGTATTACAATTTAATAGTTGCAAAATAATTTAATGATAAATTAAAGATCCTAGAGGTGTTCAAACTAATTAGACTGAAGACAATGCATAGAAGGGATAACACTTTTCATTCAAACATTATATAGCAATTGAAAACTTTACACTAATCAGTATTAATCCAACGTCGAACAGCAATCTATCTGAATTTGTCATAATATCGTTATGTAAATAATGTGACTATTTATCATTTAATTTACATAAAAACGACCAACTTACAGGAAGTGGGAAAAATTAGTGCAAAAAGAAGAATAAAATAAATTACCTTATAAACATTTTAATAATATTATTTTCAATCCTTGAAAATGGTAAATCAACGGTAAATCAATCAAGCAAGTTCTGAGGATTTCCTAGTTTAGTGGTGAGAATAGATTGTGAATATTGGTAGCAACGATTTTCGTTACATCTAATTTAATATTTTAAATTTCTCATTTACTGAAATTGCCGTGTTAATGTTTTAATGTCTCATATATTTAAAAAAGTATTAAGACAAAGAATACATACATATATATATATATATATATATATATATATATATATATATATATATATATATATATTACGTCTATAATGATTTGCTATCTATTAGAAATATGTATAATTTAAGTAATATAAATTACAGTATACTAGCTGGTTGATATGAGATTGTGTGGTAGTTGGAATAAAAAGCTAAACTTTAAAATATAGAGGTAACATTTTTTATTGAAAACATGTTCTAACCATTTACATACGTACAAATTTTTCGAATTTCCTACTCGAGAGCAAGCTACGCAAGCTGACCGTAAACATGATTGTTTGAGGTTGATGCCGCACTGTTTTAAAGTCTGTTCTTGCGCTTTGTTAATTGTAAAACTAAAGGCTAATTTAATTGGGAATTACAGTATTTTAAATTGGAATGGCAATTCAGTAGAGGTCAATTGTATTCTGGGGATAAATATTGTATGTACTTTGTCCTTTCCAGTCAAAAGTTCGGCTCCAGTTATGTTATTCGATAGCTGTTTGACGATCATCCTTGTTCCATTACACAGTTTTGGTGGGTTGAGATTTCTGAGTAGTATGATTGGAGATCTAATTTTCAGTCGAAGGCAGTGTAATGACATTCTTGGTATTTGCAAAGAGTTTATAAATTCTGTAGGGAAGTTGACAATTTCTTCAACGTTTACCATCATGTCGATCGATTTGTATATTCTCTCTTCAGCGGGAATTTTCTTTTGAATCTTAAAATTAATATTGTCGATAATATCGTATTGACCTACCATTTTTCCTTGAGGATGATTCATGCCAGATCCATTAACTGGGATACAATTGCGATTAATCACTCTATTGATGAAAAGCTCACTGTTTTCAATAGCTGTATCATTAAATTGCTCGATAAACATGCTCCCATAAAACTCATCAAAATTTAGCGGAGAGCTGCCCTTTAGCTAAATAATTTCATTAGAAGAATGATGGCCAAACGTGATTACGCTAAAGCTAAGTATAGGACTGTTTCCAGCCCAAATTGCTGGGAGAATTTCAGAGTGCTTAGAACTAAATGTTCGCAAATGTGCCGAAATGCTAAAAAACACTATATTTTTGCATCATTACGAGATTGTATTCCTAATAATACTTGGAAGTTTTTGGGTGCTCTAGGCATTGGAAAATATTACTACTAATTCGGAGAGCTGGTGATTGGATATCGACCAATTAAATTCACATTTTTCTACGCCACCCACGGTTCTTGAACCAGCTGTTAAGTATGCAACTATGAACGGTATCTCGTCTTCAGTTGTGTCTAGTGAACATCAATTTACGCTAAGAGATACCTGTGAGTCCGAAGTGAAAGCTAATCATCTTGCGATAAAATCGAAATCCATGGGAATTGATGCTCCATGGGAATTGAACTCCAGTCATCGCTGATATTTTTAATAACTATTGGCAACTGTTGTCTTTCCATTAGAATGGAAAAAAAACGAGCGTGCTCGTATCTAAAATTTTATTACCTACGCAACCCAAGGATTTTCGGCCCATATCTATCCTACCGCTTCTATCCAAAGTCTTTGAACGTATTGTTCATGGTCAACACGTTACTTTCTTCAATACTCATAAGTCTCTAAATCCACTTCAATCTGTCTTTAAAGCTGACCACAGTACCTCAACTGCCCTTGTTAAGGTTACTGATGATATACGCTGGGCTATGGATAATACACAATGTCCTTGTGCTTCTTGATTTCAGCAGTGCGTTCAACTCCGTTGACTTCGATATTCTTCTTGCCCGCTTGAAATATCTTAATGTATCCTAACATTCACTTGAGTGGTTTATTTCATATCTCTATAGACACAGGTAATGTGTTAAGTCATCAGACACGTGTTCTGAGTGGACTGATCTTACAGCTGATGTACCTCAAGGTGGAGTTCTATCTCCTCTCCTTTTCTCAGTATTTATTGATTAAAAATATTTCTAGCAATTATCATCTCTATGCTGATGACCTACAAATCTGTGCGCACTCGTACCTCCATTCCTTATCAAAAACCTTCGACATCCTTAATCAAGATCTCGCTTTAGTTGGTTAGTAGGCTCATAAAATGTGTATTTTGGTTAACCCAAGTAAGTCACAAGCTATCATCATTGGTAGTTAAAGACTGACTTCTAAAATAAACCTACCTAGTTTACCGAAATTAGTGGTAAATAGTACAATAATACCATATATATCAACTGTTAAAAACCTGGGCCTAATGATCGATCAAAATTTTAGTTGACGGCCTCAAGTAAATGACTTTAGTCGTCGTTTTTTTCAACAGGATGCACTCTTTAAACGTCTTCAAAATGTTCTGCCGACTAAAACGAAAATCTATCTTTGTTAAACACTTCTATTACCATTAATTGATTATGGAGATGTAAGCTATCCTGATATTAATAAATAATATTTGAGCAAGTTGGAACGTCTTCAAAATTTATGCATCCGGTATAACTTCAACCTCAGAAAATATGATCATATTTCTGAATACAGGTGATCGACGCTAACTTCATATAATTACACTTCTTCTTAATACATGAAAAAATTCACATACCCCAAATTATCTTAGTGGCAAATTTAAAGATCTGTCTGCTCACGGCCTTGGCCTACGATCTGATAGTTCACTCACCCTACTTATTATTGAATATACCTCCACCACTTACGAAAAATCCTTCACTGTCCAAGCAGCAAAAATTTGGAATCACCTGGATCCTGACGTCAGGAAAATCACGTCTCTAAATATTTTCAAAGATCGAGTGAAAATGTCATGCCTCTCCTGAAACCTTTTCTCTTAGGTCCTTGTCCTTTCCTGTCTTTCTCATCCCAAATAATATCAATATTTTTTTGTATTTTACTTATACCTTTGTATTTTTTTGGTCTAAATGCTTTAAAAGATTTTCATTGTAAAATATCTTACAATCTACCAACTAAATTTCAATACAAATTGTTATGGTTGACTGCAAGAGATTGCTTATGTAGCAATAAGTCCGCCATACGTACTATACATAAAAGATTATAAATAAATATTATTTTTAGTTGCCAAAATTGCCCTATGAAATAGCCACTCCGGATTGGTACAGTTGAGAACAATGTTTGGATAAATTTGGTCGATGAGTTTGTTCTCAGTAGTGCCTATGTTGCAGAAATCACTGTAGAGTTCAATGAGGCTAATCTTCTGGTCAATACGATATGTGCCTTCGCCTATTTGTTAAAGTTTTGGAGCAAAATCTATTGTTGTTTCGTCTTTCGATAGTTCAACTCTGGTATTTTTTATTAGTCGCAGTATTTGTATGCGTGACCAGAGACGTAATTTTTTTAAGCATGCATTGTTTCCTCTGCTGGTGTTGACTTGGGGATAGCTAGAAGTGTTTGTCGAAAATACCCTGAGAGTATGAGTGGAGCTCCTCCCATTACTTCAGAGTTTCCTTGTAAGTTTTGTAATATTCTGTCCATGGCTTTGAGTGATTTTTATGTGCAATTGTGCATTCGTCCCAGAAGATAATTTTAGCTTATTGTAGAAGTTCACCCCGTTCAGATGCTCGTAAGATTTTACATACCGGGAATTATTCTTCAGCTTTATTCAACCGTAGTTACAGAGCGGAATGGGCAGTTCATCCTCCTTCTATAAGTGTGGCGGCTATGCCGGATAATGCCAGTGCAAGTGTGATGTGTTGTTTAGCACGTATATCTGTCAGCAATAGATTTATTAGAAACGATTTCCGGTGACGTCTAGTGTGTCCAAGTAAATAATTCCGTCAGTGTTGTTGTTGATCGGGTCCATGATAACGTTGTAAATTTTTTTTGATGAGTGGTTTGTCATGAGCAATGAATTGAAGTAGTTCGTTGATGTGTAGCTTTTTTCCTTTGGAATTTCGAAGTTTAACACACTGAAAGCATCTTGTCGTGGTGCTGGCATCCCAAGTTGTACTAAGGTCTGGTTTTTTATTGGTAAATATTTATCTTCTAGGCGAATGAGTGTTTCATTTAAGATGTAGTCGTTGAATTCGATGGCCAGTTCTGGATGAGCTTGTCGGATTTGCTACAGTATGTCTTCACTCATACTCTCTTTGAAGAAGTCCCAGCCCTTTTCGATGGGTTACATGTTGTTAGTATTACGGCAAAGAAGTCTCTGATTTGTTTAGCTGAAGCTGTGAATGAGGCTTCTTGTAGTGTTAATTCCCAGTAGTTGTCGTTTTCCGGTAGTCCTAAGCGTTGACATACTTCTCTATATGTCTGGCATAGGCAACCGTCAACAGTCTTGAAATCTGTGAAACTTGTAAGTCCCCATATTTCGTGTAACAACATTAGGCATCGTTCGAATGTTCGGTGTATGCTCGGCCTAGTGCGTTAGTTTTCATGATTCCTGGATAATATTCTACTGGAATTCCTTGTTTTCGTCACTGAAAGATTTATCTTGTGTTCCACGTATAATAGGTAGGGATGTCCACATATAGTGATGTTTTCGCTAATGGATCCATTTGGCACAGTTGGAAAAAAGGTGTTAACGTTGTAATCTTAGGTGGTTCGCTGGAAATTTTTGTGGCGGAGTCTTTTGTGAAATAAACTCTCTGCCCATTCTCCAAATGTACTGCTAGACGTTGCACAGTTGGTTCATATTCCTGTATGGGAAACCAAAAATACGCCACGTTGCTTCTTTACTGTTGATGTATCTTCCCATTTTGATACATGGGGATCTCATCGTTTCTGTTTTGTTTTTCGCCGTTACTGCTTTTGTTCCATACTTACAGATATATTTAACAGATTTCACTGAATTGCAATATTCTATGTCTATATGTGCTTGGAACATTTTGGAAAGTAGTGGGTTATATGGTACTACCCATTGATTATCTACTTCCAGTTAGTCTCTGCCTCGTATTGGTATTTTTGCTGTGAAGCCACCTTTTTGGAGTGATCGTCTTCTGTATTTGGGATAGCCATCATCTCCGGTATGTATGTCGTCCAAGTATGGATTTGGGTATTTTTTGTCTGCTGGTCCGTGAATCAAGTTTTTCAAAACTATGTCGTACAGGTCCAGATCTCCTTGTGAATTAGGATTTTTAGCTTGGATGATTTTGTCGATATCGTATCGTGGGATGAATTCTGTCATGTAAACACATGAGATTGTGTGAGTGAGGCAGTTCTCGTTTTTGTCATTCAAGTATCTACAGTCGTATCTAACGGCTCCAAAGATGTGGTATTTTGTGATGACTTTAATAAATCTTATTTGTTTTTGTCGGAAAACTTGAGCTATTATGTCGTATCGATCCATAGAGGTTTGTCCTTATCTTAGTTGTTCTTTGATTTCTGGCCACGATGAGTTGCATGTGAATGTTATGAAAAGGTCAGGTCATCCATATTTTCTTACGTAGGTTATGACATCTTGAGCGTATTCATGCATGCGGTTTGGACTTCCTATGTAAGATGAGGGTAAGATTACCATTGTTCCATTGTCGTTAATGGTTTCGTCATTTATGATCGCGTCTCGAAGGTGGTCGTATTCTTCCGTGCCTAATTCAGTCTTACGTAAAGCATCCGTTCCGCTTTTGTTTTTGCATACATATCTACCAGGAATTGTTGAAATAAAAGGCGAGTATTGAGAATGTGATTGTATATTTCATTGTCTCTGATCATTAAGCGGTAAGCATATAACTCCTTGGAAGTGGCTTTTTTGTTTGTTTCTACGCCTGTTTCAGGTTGGATTTGTTTCACATTAAAATGATATTCTTTCTCTCCATGCAGAAATATTAATGGACATTGGAGGGCATCATATGAACGGTGTGTCTCTGTAATGCGTTATAGTCCTTCTCTTTTTCGTTGTACAATTATGTCACGGCTTCTGTTTTAATTGTCCACAATTACGATGGCGACTTCGTCTATCTGAGATGCATTAATTCGACGTTCGTATTCTCCAGGTAGTCTCTTGTCGGCTCGAATTATAACTTTATAGTCATCAGAAATCATTCGGTCTAGTGCTGTTTTCAATATGTAGATAAAATGATAGTATTTGCGTAAGATCCTCTGTACATCTTGGATTATTACTCGTCTCAAATCAATTTCTATTTCTTCATTTCCGATGAAACATACTTGCAGAAATTTATAGCCTTCGTTGGGTAGTATAGTAATGATTCCATTTTATGATAGATTTGTCCTTGAATGGAAAAAACATAATCGATTTCATCTCTGTTAGTGTTGATCGAAGTGACACCAAAAGAAATGGAAGCAGGCGTTGTACCCTTTTGTATTTTGAAGAAAGTGTTGATTCTGGAGTTTTCCCGTTCATAAAATGTAGACATTTCTGCGGAGGTGCTTCCAGTAGTTGTAATCTAATTTTCTCATTCGTACAACAGATTCTTGGTGTGAGAAACCAGGAATCTGTTGTATGAATGGGAAAATTACTGAATTTTTTCACTTTGCAAAATTGGCAGATGTCCATATTTCCGATTATGACGTGTTTGCGTTTGTCATATTCTTTCATCGGGTCATAGTGGAATGCTTCATTTGTTAGGTTGTACTATTTACTCTTCCTCGTCCGCGTTTTTCCTATGATCATATCTTTTGTTTCTCCTAAGATTGTATCACAATTCTTGATTCTTTAATTCGTTCATTTTATTGTTCTTCGGTTTCTCTGTTTCTCACGGTGCTCATTCTCGTTCATTGGGAATGTAAACGTGCTTCGCGCTCTTTGACTGTTTTGTTTTCGCTTTGCATTTTGCTTCAGAACTGGCAAGATCGCATACTCTTTTACGTTTAGGCATTGTATAAAATATAAATCAAATTAATTTTTTATTAAGAAATATACTTATTTTCGATGTATATTTAGTCACTATATCACTTTGATTACTCACACTTCACTGTTTATTCACTCACTGCACTTCACTGATAAGAAACTGGCGTTCAAACCCACGGCGGATCTTGCTTTACATACCTCTACCAATGGGGAGCCCTACCCATACAAAAAAAGGCTTCGTATGGTCCACAATTTTTCAGAATATTTCAGAACATTCGAGAGTATTTTAGAATGTTCCACAATGATCTGGGATGTTCCTGGATGTTCCCGAATATTCCAAACTTTTCTCAAACGTTCCACAATATTCCATAACGTTCCGGAACGTTGTGGAATGTTGTGGAATACTCTCGAATACTCTGGAATGTTCTGGACTGTTATAGAAATTTATTGAGAGCAAAACTTCCAGCCCTTAAGTAGGCCCTTCAGTTAAAAATGCACCATATAACTCCTTTGATGCTTATCACAAATGATTTTAAATTAGAAAAATAATTCCATTCGTTTGAATTAAAAAAATAACTTACGTCTTTCTTAAACTATGCTACTTGAAGATGATCTTGAAAATCATAACTCAGTAATAGAAATTAAGTATCCTTAAAGAAAAACTGTAATCTTGCGTAAATTTACATATCATTATGAATGAAATGAAATTAAGCGGAAATCGACACCACCGTAGTTAACTTTCCCGTTGTTACTTACAACCTTCTTTTACTGCACTCGTTTCATATCCACACAATAATTAATAAGAGAGTTTTTTATTTTTATTACTTATCTTACTTTCGGGATCTTAAATATCCATCATAATGTTAATTGTGATGTAAACGAGTATTATTTACCTATTTTTATAAATACCCGTGGAGAAAGAAGTTCTCTTTATGTATAAAGATGCTGAAACTAAATGCTCGGAAGGTAAACATTTTCCCACTTACATCAATGGACACTAGTTAGTATATTATGTAAAATGGCAATAGTTAGTATATGTTCAATATACGAATTATTGCCAATTATTGTAAATTGGCAAAATTTATACACTCCGAGTATTTACTGTCAGCATTTTACGTCTAATTAATAATTCGAAATTATTTAAGATGAAATATCCTCAAATTTGAAATTCTCTTGCAATATCACCATTAATGTCATCAATTTATAAGATTAATTATACTAAACGTGGTAAATATCAGGATTAGTGATTTGACTGTATTTAGCGTCAAGAAAATCTAATGCTATTATATAAATTTGCTCCAGGCTCTATTGAAGTTTGATTCTATAAAAAATAAAATCATGAGAAAACCGGCCAGACGCGTGCTGTAACATGCGTAAAGTAGGGCTCCATTAGTTGTCTGTATATCTTTAATTATTAATATAAATTGACCGAATTAATTTTAATTCAAACTTCTAATCAAATGTCAGTATTTAGAATTATTTCAGACTTTTTAAACTCATGACTAAAAATTATAAGACGTGGAGGTACATTGCAAGTCATTAGATTAATATTTCGAAAACAGAATTTTAAAAATATAGTAGCGGTCTGACAAAATTTCGTTAAACGGAACTTTCAATAAAACGAGGCTATGTATTAATCACACTAATGAATAAGTGACACAGTCACAATTTAATACGAAATCAACCAAGCTCGTATTATTTTAACATTATGTTTGGACAATTTCGCATCCAAAGTAAGGAATTTATCCAAACTATAATAGAAAAGAGTAACTTTTAGGATATGTACTGTTAAACAACTTAACCCACACAATAGCATTAATTAGGCAGTCATCTTTCTCTGCTATATGCGCGCGATCTGCCAGTAACTGTATAACGCATGAAAAAAAATAAGTTCTTTTTGCCTTTACTTCCAGACATACTTTTATAATTATAATAAAATGTAATAGATACCATCTGCTGATCAATACGGTCCGTATTAATATAATGGGCACCATATGGTCCGTAATAATATAGTATGTACCTACCTTAAAAATAATAGATACCATCTATGAAACAATTGTTCGGTTTCAACCCGATTAGTTTTTCTTTAATTTCCTTAGGACAAATGCAGATTTAAATTTTCGGTGACATAACTCAACGTTCAGTGACATAAATCAACGGAATGACTTTTCCTAGCTTGGCAACTTATCGTTACATCCGCTGAGTACTATTAAATAAAAAAGTTATTAATACATGTAGTTTCAATATGTCTTTAAAAGCTCACATATATACGTACTTATACTGGTACGTAAGTTAATAATTACATTTACACAAACTCCAATATAATTCCTACCTAACATTTACGAAAACATTTCGAAAACACCCTTCGCTTATCTTCATTGACACCCTCCAAAATATTAACGTATTACTTTTATCATTTTGATGACATTCAAAAGAAATATAACAAATATATTTAATAATATATATGTATATATATATATATATATATATATATATATATATATATATAATTATATATATATGTATATATATATATATATACACGAATTATTATACAATGAATTATATCATTTGATAGAAATAACCATACATCATGCTGTCTTAACAACTCGCATTTTTGACAATATACGACCTTCGTACAAGAAATAGAAAAAGAAATTAAAATCCGGATGCAATTTAAATGAAAAATCTGTAAATAATCTTGGAAAACAAAATTTAAATAAACTAATTTTTTAGTAAAATTGTTATTTAAACCAACAAAATTGCCTTATTTTAATTTAATTAATAATCGCATGTTATAGCTGGATTTTAAAGTAAAAATTCATTTTGTTGTTTCAAGAAATTATCAACTTAAATATTTCACTGTTTCATATTTTTATAATGAGAAATTTTAGTACCTAAAAGGGCTTAGGGTTTTTCTTTAAAATGTTTAATAAATAGGTATTATAACTAAAAGAAGTACATTTAAAAACTCATAACGCCCATAATGTAATTTAAATAATGATTACATTAAAATTACAAAATGTTTAAAAATATTACTCTACTAAGAATAATGACAAAATTACGAGTATAAATTTGGCTTGAAATGTGAATGTAATCAGACTGCAAAAGTGAAATGAGCTAACAAATGATAATACGAGGTATCGATCGAATGTTGGAACCATAATATCTTTCACAAACGACAATTAAAAGTACTACATCAAAGGTACATTTGTTTCTTTAAAAAAATCATAATTTACTATAGAGAACCCAGAATATATAAGAGTTACTGACTTTTTAAAATAATATTGTATCAAATTATAGAACGTTAAAATTAGAGTGAAATTTCTGAACTATTGCAATTATTCATAACTTAATTTAGTCGTATAGTCCAAATTTCAACTGTATTCGTAAATACGAATACTATTATATAAAATTATTTATTTTTTATAAACAATTTTCTAGACCCAAGTCAAATGTATTTTTAATTAAATAGGTTTTGCTCTAGGTTCTCAGCTCCGAAATAGTAAGCTTATAAATACCTTTATATTTTAACTTTAACAATCGCAATGATAACACAAATAGTAAACAGCACGCTCATAACTGATTCAATAATAATGAAAAGGACGCCAGATTGACACAACAAAACATATTCGATTAAAGCTAAATTTATTCACCCATTTATAGCCGGGCTCGATGTGACGCGGCCGCATCATAAAACCATAGAACATAACGCCGCTAACAATGGCCATGCATGAATATGTTAATTCCATAATTACGCGACATTTACATAAATCGGATGCCGGTGTCGCGTATCGTCAGCGATCGACTGTCGCGATATCGTTATTATTTATATTTTGACTTTGACCATAATTGCGATGAGTTAGGGCTGCTACATTCGTCGACGGACGATGAGTGCATAGCCCTGTGGTGAAGTTAATATATGGATTAATTAGCTTTAATTATAATACTTTCTAGTTTTAATTAGTTTCTAGGAAAAACTATTTTTGAGAGTAACGTCTGTGACAAGCGGACAGACGGATGGACACGTGAGTGATCTTATAAGAGTTTCGTTTGTTTCCTTTTCAGATACGAAACCCTAGTAATTATCTAAGTTGGACAAAAATTTTATAACCTTTATTAATTGTGAAATAATAATTACCATTTTTATCATTAAACCATTACGTTAGTTAGTTTTTATTACCTATATTATTCAATTAAATTTATATCTACGAAAGATATACTATAAAATAAAGAAAGACATGTGTATATATATAAGTAATAAATAATATAAGTAATAAAAAAAAAAAATAATAATATATATATATATAACTAAAGCGCGCTACTTCAATGTTTCATAGTGCATCATGGGTAGATTGCAATAAATATTTTTGTCAAAAATCATATTTCTTTTTTTTTTAAATTTAAAAATTGCCATAAGTCATTGACATGGAACAGCACCAACCTTTATCTTTTATTTTGATAAATGTAAGAAAGATGGCAACATTGCATTAATACCCTTCTTAGCGATTGATGGTGAATTTGACTTTTCTAACTATCCCTTTCATTTGCATAATTTTACAAAAGGAAGTTATAAAAAAGCAAAGGATAAAGAATAAAATAATAAGTGATTAAATTCTTGATTAAGGTCACCAAACATAGCGATTAATGTTGTACGGAAATGAAAAATATTGCTATTTGAAAATCGTCAACATCCATAATTTGCCAAATATCTAATATTATAACAATACTATTATCAATTTTTAAAATAAACTTATTTGAATGATTATTAATATTATAGTGTTTTATTTATCAATTAGATGAATTGGTATTTGCTTCTTAGTAATAATATTAATCTAATTTCAATCATGATTTCAAAATAAATCTACATAGTTTATTTATTATTTAATATGGCAACATTCACAATTGTCTTTTTAAACATCAAAATTATAAATGACAATACTTCCGTTGTGTTGAGAATATTTCTTGTGTTATGGTATTTTGATTATTTTTTGCGGACTTGCTTGCATTTGCACCTCAATTCCTCTTCCTAATACTTTGGCTTTTGTTTTAGAATCTAAACCCAAAGTACTTAAGAATTTGCTTAAAAAATAACCCAATCAACTGACGTGTTCAAATGGATAATGCTTCAGTGCATTAATTGTGGCTCGAATGTCTTTCGAATGAGGAGGCACTTGATAGAATATGAAGATGTTCGAAATGTAATACGACAACAAAATGCTCTCAAAAAGGTGAGTAATGGCTGTCAAGAATGTATTATATTCACTTTCAAAAAAATTAAAGAAAGTGTAAATAATCCTAAAGTATGAACCAATTTTATTGTCTTTAAATCCTCAAATGAAATGCATACGACTAACGAAATTTTTTTCCCCGAAATGCTTCGCCATGAAAGCTCCAGTTGCTCGCCGATATTAGTTTCAGAAAAACGTATTTCTTTATGAGTACCATATATGTATTATATTATAAAATTATGTTCTTTGCATCCGAAAGAAACTAAAATATCGAGTGGAGCCGCTAGCAAATACATTAAAACAGTGAAGTTGTTTTTAAGAAAATGGATAAAATAATTCAACATAATAACAGAAATACACGTTTGAATTTACGTAAATTTGAAAAATTCTGCTACTGCTAGAGATTTTTGGAATCGGTGACAAGTCGACTCTTCTTTCCTGCCTCAAATACATTCACACCCAAACACATTCAGATGAGTGCTGTGTTTTACTTGGCACCGACTCCAAAAATCTCTAGCAGTAGCAGTATTTCGCAAATTTATTTATGTTTGGAAACGATATTGTACCGCAAAAGTTCCAGCTAATTACTTGTGTTTTATATTTTTTTTACTTTTCATTGCGCTTCTCTGCTTGAGAATCCGTACACTAACTTGAAAAACAGCCGAACCTTAAGTCTCTCGACTTAGGCTGACTGTATCCCTTCAGCATAAGGACTGAGGATTGGAACCTGAAGTTCAGTGGCAGGGTCTCTAGTTGAGGCGTACTATACTAATTTAAAAACAACAGATTCCCAAGTTTCATGGTTTAGGCAGGCAGTATCTCTGCAGTATCGGGAGGAGTTGCAAGCTGAAGATTAATGACAAAAACCCACTGGAGACCCTCTACACTAATTTAAATACTGCAGATCATCAATTCTCACGGTTTATGCAGACAGTGCACATGCAGCATCAGGATTTATGAATCAAAGGTTGAAATTAACATGATATTGTTATGGGGACTGTTTATATATGTGTCCGCACTTTAATGAGAATTGGATAGAAATATTTTAAAAAGCGATGGCGAGATTTAAATAAACTACAACATACGAATCATGAAGCTAAATAAAACAATTTAAAAACGTTGCTTCATGCCTTTGAAAGTAATCATATAATACCTACATATTTACTTTGTTACTTCCTTGTCGAAGATATGAGATAACATACACAGTTGAATTCACAAACCCCTCCTTTTTGAAGTCGGTTAGAAGAGTCGACGAGCTGCCAAATCATGGCTCAGAGCAAAAAAATAGATAAAATATATAAAAATAGATAAAATAGATAAATATAAAAAAAATAAGTTGAGTGATTTTACGGATATTTGGATGATCATAATGAGTATAATAGATGGACGGGTTTGCGTAAAAAGGGTCTGAATGTATCACGTGACACCATAAGACGACTTTCCTTCGTTCATGAAATAAAATTTTGACACATGGTGAAAAAACCGTTATTATACAAAGAACACGTGAAAATAAACTTACTTGGCTGAAAAAAAAATTAAAAATTAAAAGTAATTTATTTCGAATGGATTTTTTGGGCGGGTTCTTTTATTCATCATTCTTAGTCTACCCATACCAATAAACAAATTGAGCGAACCATTAACACCTGATAAAAGTGCGCATCTGTGGCTCCTCCTTAAAGAATGGGTATGACAGTTTTCACATGATTGTAAATACACTGAGCGGTGCCAAAATGGTGAAACTATATTAAAGGGTTTTATTGCTATCTTCAAAAATAGGTTTTAAAATAGGTAGGAAAAATAAAAATAAGGTACTGTAAGTAACAACAATAATACAAAACTTCAGATCGTGAAAACCAGACAAAATCGTTGATTAGGCTGTCGCATTCATTAGATACATATCTCATAAAACAAATTTAAGTACTTATGTAAATCAAGCTTCGAATAAAAAGTAAAAACGTTAAACAATTAATTGGATCGGTTTGACTTATATGGAAATCTATTGATATGTCATGCGCATACTAAGAATATGATATATATATATATATATATATATATATATATATATATATATATATGTGTATATATATATATATATATATATATATATTATATGATATATATGATATTCTTAATTAGGGAATGGAGATTTCAAAATTAGTAGAAAGTATACTCAAAGATGCCAGCCAATTATAAATGGTGAAGATGAAGATAACAACTTATTAATTATAAATCATCTCAGATTTAGTACTATATATAGTAAGTTTTTATTTTTTTCAAATTATGCCGTAAATGCTTTTTTTGTCAAATTACTTTGTGATTAAATCAAATCAACATTATGTTAATATCGATAATCGATTTGATGTAATGTCGATATTATTTTAAGATTCATTGGCTCGAATTGTTATTCTAAGGAAAATGATTTAGATTTAAAATGAACAGTAAAGAAAATCTAAAAAGCATTCAAGGAAGACACAATGTGACATTCCATCATTTAAACTAATTCTAGGAGAAAAATACTGGTATTACCATATGAACACACTACATACAGAATAAACAGCGTGATCCAAAATTTTACATTTTTAATCGTTGTCAATAATTTGTTTTTTCAATAATTTTTACAACCGAGGTATAAGGCCGATGTCCGCTACTTTGGTAGTATCATTGTTATAACAAGGATAATATTGCTCACGCGTCCGTCTTTATTATATTACGTCAGTACATTGCCAATTAGTTGCGATATATCATTCACACGCGTAGAATACCACCAACAGTGCCATACCGCTTACTCCGTATTAACTGAAACGACATGCGATTCAAAGAGAGAACACGAGCAACCAGAAATTATGAAAGAACAATATAAGTTCCACTTAATAATACTATATAATAGTTTGATATGAATTTTCTCTTGCAAAACCTCAGTTTTCAATTTACTGGCATTATATCAAAGTCAGAAAACCGTTTCTGTACACACTTTTCATACAAATGTTAAAGATAGACTGAACAAATTTAAATTAACCTATCTCTCAGCATCAGTTATGGATTTAGGCTTAGGTCAAATTAGAGGGACGGGAAAATTTGAAGGACTGTATAATTTGAGAGACAATAAAAATTTGAAAGTTTGGTTTTGCGGTATTTCCATGAAAATGTTTTTCTAGCTTAACATGGTTAAGTATTTAATTAGAGAAATAAAAAAATACATTTGACCAATTGAAAATTTCGGATGTACCAAAAATATTTTTTCAATTCTTTGTTTTTGCCACCGCATTCTTTTTTATCAAAAATAATATATTTAATCTACGACAATTTAAGTTTTCAACTAAAATTTCCAAATGATTTCTCTTTCTTCAAACAATTCCTGTAGCAAGAAACAAATTAGAGGAAGAATAAGTATATTTTATATCTTCATGATTTTTAAAGTCTTAACCTATATAATACATTGGAAAACTCTTTGACCAAACTGATTTTTAAAGTGTTTTTAAAATGTATACCATTGCAAAACTTTTAGGCGCAAAGAAAAAAACTTTTGAGACACCCTAATTTATGGATTCCACTAAAAAAATAAATATTTTTTATTGCTGATAAAGCATTAATCTAAAAGTTATGAAATATGATAGATTAAATCACTGGACTGATGAATTGAACAACTCTACGCGTTTTTAAAATTTATTATTTAAGAAAATTATTTTGAGAAATATTTAAAATTAAAAATATAATTTTCACAAACAAATTTGGGATAAGGAATAAATTGCTTTAATATGAATTATGTGATAGAAAAACAAATTGTATATTAATTTTAACTATCTATAAAATAGTAGAGCATATTATTTATTTATTATTTGAATTTTTCGAATTTGATGGCATATTATGAAATTATTTTCAATTAAGTTTAACTCACTTATACATCTTAAGTATATCTAACGGAATTCTTTTTAGTTTGCTATAAACATGATAGAAGTTTCAATTTATTTCTTTTCCAAAATTCTAATTTGTCTCTGAAAAAATAGTATTTAAGTTCTTATTTGCCGTACGATTTCAACAAAGAAAGTTCTATTCGTTTATCGAAGTGAGAAAAACTCGTGTCGTGAATAAATTTACAATGCAGCAAATTAAATCTGCGATAATTTAAAATTTATTTAAAGCATTTGTTGTCTTAATTTTAATATTTAAACTAATATACACACACACACACACACACACACACACACACACACATATATATATATATATATATATATATATATATATATGTATATATATATATCTATAATTTTTTCCAACAAAGATAGGAAATACCAATTTCAATTTAAAATTGAAATGAGTTTTTTCCTGAACATGAGTTCTTATCGAAAAAAGTTAGCGGTGCTGAGAATAGTAATGATAAACGAAAGAATCGGCAGAAAGGGATAATTTGATAAAAAAAATCATAAAATTTCTAATTTTATGACCATAAGTGTTTCAAATTCATCAGTCTCACGAAGACAAACAATATCAATATCATTTTTATCCGCAGTAAGTATTGAAAACTAACTATATATTGTTCAATTTCTTAGTATTAGATTACGGTTCATACTAGTTTTATAAAATATAACTTTAGAAACAAAAAATATGACAATCGACCATAAAAATGAAACAAAATTTAAAAAAATAATAATAATTAAAAAATAATCAAATACCAATTAAAATATTTCACAATTTATATTTTTGATTATTAATTTACTAACAAAATTAATAATTTATTTTATTTTTATTTAATAATGCAAAAAATGTTTAGTATAGCTGACATAATTAAACATTTGCTATTCTAGATATGATAGATATTTATGCACGTCTACTACTTAATAACTGAATGCTAATTATATAAAACAAAATATAAAAAGATAAAAACTACAAGAAATAAAAAAGACATTTGATATTTTTGTGATTTTTCATTTGTTCTACACTAATGATCATAAATAATGTTTCGAATATGATGAATAATAAAAAAAATATATTAAAATTTAAAAATTTTCATTCAAAATTTCTTTATGTTATTTTAAAATAAAGTATTAAAAGATCATAAAAAATCAATTTCTTTTCAACAATATTAAAAAGAAATTTTACAGCAAGACTCACAAAAAATTCCGTGCAATCCTCCAATATTAATTCACCAAATCCTAATTTAGTTACAACAAACATATCTATGGGAATTAAATGAAGCAACACGGGATTTTATAGCATTAGCACTGATTTAAAAAAATCCAAGATTATTTTTAATGATGAAACGAGATTTTTTTCAAAACAATTGTTTAAACATATTCTGAAAAGTGAAGAGGTTCAACCACGTACGTGGTTAATATAGTCAGAAGCCAAGGGATCAGTATTTTGTGCCTTTTATTTTGCAGCAATTTCAATTTCAATTTAAGACTTTATTTCCCAAAAGAAACAAAAATTCAAATTAATTATTGCACTTACATTCAACTGAATATTAATATTAATCTATAATAATTATATACACCACTAAAAAAAGATGTTTTGTATACGTACAAAATAATAATTTCAATAATTAACTAATTTTGCAGTTATTAAAGTAATATTTACACTCAATTTATTTGGCACCCAGTATCGGGTGAAGACCACCTTCATGGCATGTCATTTATTTCTGTAGGGGAGAAGTGGCATGAAGAAGCTAGATTTTGGAAGAGCCACTTGCATTATTTCGGTAGTTTAGGAACGGATTTGGTTTTAGTTTTAAGTGGCCACACTGATTTCTCGTCACCTGTAAACATTTGACAGTTCACCGGTACATCGAGTCAAAGTCTTTGGCACGGAATAGTAAGTATTTTGCTTCTTTTATTCTGTTTTTTGGTATTTTACTGTAAGCCAATGTAGGTACATGGATTGTAGATTGAGTTTGTGCATATATTTGGTCTTGAAGCTGCGTAAAAACTGACCCGCAAAACTTTAGATATTGTTGTTATTTTGAAGGCTATATTTTTTTTATGGATAAGTTATGAAAGAGCCGGGTGAATGGGCCTTAAAAGAGTTGGCTCTTTCATAACCGGCTCTTTGATAACCCATGAACTTTGTAAATGAAATATAATAATAATAAATACGCATTATTTTCATATATTATTAAATGATTTGCTTCAGATATTGCATTACGGAGAAGCCTGGTCTAAAAAAAACGAAAAAGACCCGAAAAAACGGTAATTGAAAAAGCAGTCAGTGAAGTTTTGGAGAAAGGTCAGTCCATAAATAAAACTGCACTTACCTTAAATACATCGAGGGCTTACTTTGCTTAGCTGAAATATTTAAAAAAGTTAAGGCCTTCCGTGAATCATCTTATAAACACTGTCTTAATATAGGAAATAAGCGTATTTTCACAACAGACCAAGAGAATACACTTGCAGATTATTTAAATAATGCTTCTAAAATGTACTTTAGCTTAACAATACATCAAGCTAAGAAGCTGGCATTTTATTATGCCATGGCCAATGATATCTGTCCAGTTAAATGGAACGAAACTGAAACAGCGAGTGATGATTGGCTCAAAGGGTTTATGAGCAGACCCAAAGATTTCGCTGTGAGAAAACTTGAAATCACTTCTCTATCCCTTGTAACAAGTTTTAATAAAACTAATATAAACACATTTCTTGAGATACTAAGCACTCTTTTTCTCCTCACATTATTTTTAACGCTGACGAAACAGGCTGCAGAACCGTCTCCAATCCTCCTAAAGTCATAGCTAAAAGAGGTTCGAAACTCTTACCATTACCGTTACGTTAGTTACTTCAGCTGAACGAGAAACATTGGTGACAACTCTGTTCTTCATTAATGCTGCTGGTGGTTTTTTACTGCCAATTTTTGTGTTTCCTAGAGTAAACCACAAAAATAGTATGTTAAATAATGGTCTGCTTGGAGCTCAAGCTTCTGGATGGACGACTGAGGACTATTTTGTTAAAGCGCTTGAACACTTTGTGATAGATATCAAAGGAGAATCTAGCATTGATATTAATGGATAATCATAGCTCTCATGTGAATCTCAAAGCGGTTTAATTTGCCAGAAAAAACTTCATCATTGTAGTTACATTCCCACCCCACTGCAATCATAAACTGCAACCACTCGATATCACAGTATATGGGCCTTTTAAAACTAGGTACCGTATTGTCATAAAGAAATGGATGTTGTCAAACTCTGATAAAACAGTGTCATCAAATCAAGTTGTGCAATTTGTAAAAGAAGTATATCTGTCAGCTTTTAGTTCTCAAAATATAACACAAGGATATTTGAAAATAGGAATTTACCCCTTAATTTCTAATATATTTAAGGAGGAAGAATGTTTCTCTTCATATGTGGCTGATAGACCTAATCCACAGTCAAACGATGGTAATGAGTTGAACTTGGACAAGGAAAATATTGAAAGTAACTTAAGATCAACACCTCCGGCTTGCATAAAATCACTCGAAGCTCGCGAAGAAAATGAGATTGTAACAGACCAGAAATCAGACCATCTCCCCGTTTAACCTCTACCCCTATGGTTGCAATTCCGAGACAACAAATTATATCATCGCAAATGATAAGACCATTTTCTAAAGTGGGGCCAAGACAAAACGCGACACGGAATAATACAAAAATGTCGTCTGCCATCGTAACTGATACTCCCAAAAAGAAAATATTAGAAAAGAAGGAGGGTAATGTAAAGAAAAGAAAAAATATTCTTAAGAAAGTGGCTACAAAACAGTTCATGAAAGCCCTTAATAGAAAATCAAAAATAAATCAAGAAAATTTCGAACCGCAAGGTGACTCTGATTCGTCTGACTCTATCGTATTGGCTGAAGTAAACAAAAATGTTGTTCGAAGCAAAACAAATAAAAATAGTGATGATTGCGTAATTTGCAGCAAAACATATGAAAACAGTGGTCAAGATTGGCTTCAGTGCAAAATTTGTTCTGGTTGGGCTCATGCATTCTGTGACATAAAGGGGAAAATTATTTTTTTTTGCAAAACATGTTTCTAATTTTAAGAAAATGACATTATATTCTAAAGTTCCTAAAAAGTCTGAATCTTACCAAATAGATTAGATTTAGAAGTCTAAGTAAAATTTTTTTTAAAGTTCTTAAATATTTTACGATGTTGTTTTTGAAATGAGATATTATTTGTTATTTTGTTTAATTTTCGAGATTGATATTGAAAAAAAATAACCCGCCTCTAATATGTTAAGATTATATATATATATATATATATATATATATATATATATATATATATATATATAATATATATTACTGAATAATATGTTAAGACTTAAAATGACTGAAAGAATTAAACAATTCTTAAAAATGTCATTAGTTTTCAAAAAAGATTTTTTAAGAATTGTCTTTTTTTTTTAATAATGCATAATTATTATTTTACATAATTTTCAAAATTACACTTTATATTACAGACTGGCTCTTTCATAACTTTTAGTGGCTCTTATAATACCGAAATGTTATGAAAGAGCCAAATGACACATTTTTTAAAAATTAATATTTCATAATTTTTTTTATCGTATTTAAGGTTTTTTCCTATGAAATTACTTACTTTAATAAATAAATACTAATTTGAGATAAAAAAATCATCATTTCTTTCATTCAAAGTATATTTTTTGCTCCGTTTAGTAAACTGGCTCTTTCATGCCACTTCTTCGAGACCCTATTCCATATGGGGGCTCGCAGTCCCCATATGAAATAGGATCGCGAATATCTCCACAGTCACCCATACAGCGGAAGCGAGTTTTGCCGCGTGGTCACGTGTGTAGCACACGCTCGCTCCAGAGACCATCTGAAGCGCGCGCCACACGACCCGTCCAGCACCACTTTCATTTACAGCCTAATTCTGTCACATCCGTTAGATTAGTACGCTTCTATAAGTCAATATTTCTTACTATTTTTTTAATTCTCAATTCTATCATACTCCTTTGAGCTGCCTCTGGAATGTTTGTAATTTTCTGGCTATTTCTTTGATTAGAGCCCAGGTTTGACAACCCTATAATAGAGTAGGTGGAACAAGTGTGTCAAATCCTTTTTCTTCACAGAAGTCAGTAATTTAAATTTGAATATGTATTTTAATAACTAGTATCTTTTGCATGCCATTTTAATCCTTCTCTCTATTTCGGTAAGTTTGATTGATTAATGAGACTCGTTGTCTTAAGTACACATAGTATTTGAGATGGACCAAAATATTTGATCCTATTATTATGGGTAGTATTTTTCTATTCGTCATATATATATTGTCATTACGCTTATTTTGCTTTTATTCATCTCGAAACAACATTTCTACTCTCTGTATCAAGTGACTGAAACGTACATTACATACGCTTATGGTTTTCACATACATCTTGAATATATTACATCAGCAGCAAAGCGTAAGTAGTTCAAGCGCTCTCCGTTTGTATTTATTCCCATATAATTAATTCCAACTTAAACTGCGGAAAATATTATCTAATAAGGCTGTGAATAAATTAGAAATTGGGTCGCCCTCTCTTACGTTGCGTTCGATATTGAAGGAATTGCTTATATTTATGTCATACCTAAATTCTACAAGAAATATTTCTTGAATTAAATACATTTCCCGTAGAATTTTCATGTACTTTTTTTATATTACATGATCATTCAGGGTTCCCAAAGGACGAGTCGATAAGCTCCACGTACAATAATACGATGAAGAAACTTCGTACTAAAAAAATTAAATCGGATATTTTTAAATTTTAAAAGAATCCACATATTCTGTACGCTGTTAGTTGCGTAACTTGTTATCATTTACAATGTCTGCATTCGCTTTTAATAGCCATTTTTGGTCAGTTTAATTTAATCGGATAGACTAAACTTAGAATTAAGAAAATAAATAAAATTTGTTCTTACATTTACGTATGGTTGAATAAAAAATAAAAGTCGTTTCTTTTTTATATTTAGATGAGAGGTAATTCTCCAGAGCCCTTTTAATAAGACTGCCACTGATGTAGGGACATGTTGCAGGCAAAAGAGGGCGATTTCGAATTCGATGGACGGACCTGATAAAGACGATGGCAGAGACCAGTATTACAGCGTGTTCTAGAAACGCTACTAATCGGCTGAAGTGGAAACGCATTGTTAAAGCAACCATCCGATTCGAGAGGAACAAGGAAGAAGACCAACTATGTACATCATCGCCGAGACCACGTAGAATGAACACGGCGACTTACATAAGATGAAGATGACGAGGAAAAACCTAGTCGTAAACTGGGGGCGATACTAAACTAATACAGCAGAATATATCCTCTGATATAATTTAATTTTTCTAGTACATTTATCGAAAGTTTGGTAAATACTATTTGAAAAATAAATAACTATAAAATAACGATAGAAAAAATCAATCAATGCAGTTTGTTGAGATGTAGCCATGCGTGAATTAAAAGTAATTTTGTTGAAAAATATAAATTTTCATTTATTGATACATATTAATTCATTTTTATTTATTTTATATTACACGTATATTTAACGATATACATATTTAAACAAAAATTACTTCGCATAGTCCTTATTACTTTTCGTTCACTAGTACATTTGTCCATAAGTTGTTGCATATGTCTATAAATTAACTCCTTTAGGATTCAAATCAAATCTATCAAATACTGGTCAGAAATATATGTTATATACAAACACACACACATACACATATATATATATATATATATATATATATATATATATATATATATATATATATATCATATTTAATTCATTATGTACACAATTTTGAATAAGAAATTTCACTCAGTTTTCACTATAAACGAGTTACTCTATACTCTACTACTACAATTTCAACTATTTATATTTTTCTAATGATCAGATGACGGTAAATATGTTTTATTTCTCACATTATTAATTTTAAATAACATAACGCATGGCTGTTTTTATACGTGCGAGACGCTGTGGGCGTTGAAACCAATTTATACACGTTATATTACAAATATCTTTAATTTACAGTTTTAATGTTTGCATGTATTGTTTCTAAGGCTTCCGCCGATGTTCGAAAAAAATTAAACTGAAATCGGATTAATTATACAATTTTTATTTATTTTGTATTTACATAGAAAATATTTATGTAAACTTGAAAGTGAATGTCAATATGTTCAGCACGTTAATACAAATATACAAGTACTTTATGGGTAAGCAAAATTAATTAAAACCGCAAAAAAAATCGTAACACAAAGCGGCCTGAGTAAATAACGTTTAACGCAAACTAAAAATAGAACAGCGACCTCTCGAACATTTTGAGACCTCAGTCTATGCTAATTGATCCATACTAATAAACAAAAAAACTTGCTTTATGACATGGCACCTTTAAGCCTTGAAATGAAGCGAAAAAATTGAAAAAAATTCTGACGTTCACCTCTGTGCCAACACAATTTGATTACGAATACGCTAATAAATTCATCTAACTCGCCAGTAAAACGCAGGTTATTTCGGCATTTAAATAACAAAAGATAACATTTTATATAAACAACTTCCGGTTCATTTAGCAATATAGCGAGCGAGTAATGAATATTACCGGATATTGCAGCCCGACGATGGACTTGTATAACATTCATTCCCACATTCACTTGCAAATCATTCTGTTATTATTTGTTTGGCCGCATCGGGCGCCGGTGTAATTATACCTTTTTTTTGTCATAATTGTACTTTTTATCGTTGTAGCTAAACTGTTGTAGCCGGTTGTATCATATTGTTAGGGAAATTTAATAATTATTACGTTGTGTGAATATGAATTAAATTAAATATATTCTCGTCTATTGCCACACGGTATATCTCACAAAGGCGTTCATAAACAGAGATTTATATGACTTTAAAGTTATATTCCATTGAAGTATTTAATTTTATCTTATTTATCTTTAAAGCTGTAGGATTACTATTGAATAAGAAAAAGTATTAATTTTTGGTGAACATTTAGGTACTGAAATCAAGAACATATTTTCAAAAGTATTCAATTTTTATTCGACATCTATTTTTGAAATTACTTATGCATGAAATTTTATATGGTCCATATTCGTTTTGTGCGTCTTTTTATCAATCGAACTCCCTAAGAAAATAATCATAATTATATTTAAATTGTGTCTATGCCGTAGATGTGGTCTAAGTAAGACTTTATTTATGTATATATTGCATTAGTTGTAGCCGTACAATGCTTTTAGTTAAGATGAACTTTCAATATTTTTCCACTATACATTTATCATATAAATTTCCATTCATATAAAAATCCGTTTAAATTTTATATTTATTTAACACATTCATTTCATTAGATTTTATCTTTTCAGTTATTCTTCAAGTATTCACAAAAAATAGAGGCTGTATATCCTTGAAGATATCATAAAAAGTAATATTTCATCATATTTAAAAAAAAAACAGTTTAAATGTTTGTCAGAATACGCAAAACTGGGTTTTCGTAGTCATTAGACAGCTTAAATGTAATTATGCCTAAGGCCCAATATCATTTTAAATGATTCATTAATTTTCCAAGATTTAGTTTCAAGTTTAATTTCGTATTGTTTTCAAGATTTATTTCGTTTTTCAATCGATTCAAAAGCACATGAAAAACTGTTTTGATGCCTAATATTTCTTAAAAGTCTAAGTAAATTCAATTTTATTATAGGAGACTTATCTAATAAAATTCCATTCCATAGGTTCTGTTAACAAAATAGGTTCTTTATTTTATTGCTTTTTATGAATATTAAGGAAAATTTTGAGTTGAAAGTTGTACTAGCAACATTTCAGGTGGACAACATTCAAATACTAGAAACCGCAAGGCTGTAATAAAATAACCAAAGGTTATGACGAAGTTATTAGTGTACTCAGATAGAGTATGGAGCATTAAAAAGTTAATTTCAAAACAATATTTCCGCTGCACATTATCACACTAACGAAATAACCAAACCGAATACTAATACTTAATAATATGCGATGTGTACCGCAACTAACAGAAGATAATATTAAGATGCTACGCATGTATATTGAATAAATTTTAGAAATGTAAAGTTAATTTGGATTAGAATTTAATTAAAAGCTTAGAAAATCAACAACTTTTTTGAGATACTTTGTATGTTTGTCTGCGTCCACATTTATGACCATATTACTAATGAATGAAATTAAACTGAACAGCCATTGCATGAAAATCGTAACATCGTCATGTATTCAAAAGAAATAGATAACAGATATACTGTATGTATAGTTTCGTTATGATTACTTGCTTATGATTACTATGAAATAAAATAATACAATTTATTCCCACAGAAAAAAAATCTGTCTACAATAATATATAAGTTTAGAAAAAAAATTCTAAACCGACTTTGCTTCTTCATAACTATAATTTTTTTGCATGTTTTATAAATGTAGCTTATAGTTCGTTTATTTAAACTAATTTATTCAATATCCTTCATGATGGATTACGATAAATTATTTGATTGAAATTTATAAATACAATGCATATCTTATACCATGCACTTGTATTTTTAAATAGACTTTTCAAAAACCTTTCACTTGTGCATGAGCGTATGGATGGAGTAGACATTTTCGTTTTCTTAGTATTTATCTGAATTTAATATTGAAATTATATTTTTGATTTGAATATGATAGAAATGCCGAATCCAAGTTCTAAACGATGTTGAAATATAAAATATTTTTTTTTTAATATCATGTCCATTTGTAACAACACATATTTCAAATGGATATGATATGAAAAAAAACATATTTTACATAATATATATAGGTTTTATAAATTTTTTAGATTTCTTCAGCAAAATCTTTAATTCAATTTCCAACTTGATTCCATTTTCGAAATTTATTTTTTTAACATTGAACAAAATGGCGACTCTCAGTATTCGCCATCATGCATGGTTTGTGATCTGATCTAACTAAGAAACCGGAAAGTTAATATGAATCTAATATTATTTCATAAATTCAAATCGAATTATCCATTTCGACTCTAGAAGGTAATTTGTGGACATACCCACAGAAATACATACATATATAGACTGATAAGCACAATGCCCTCCTTGGCATGAAGCAGTCACACGAATGATGTAATAAAGGTTAAATACTGTATTTTTTCTTCCGTTGAAAGGTATTTCAGGGTAGTCGTTTTCTTACCTTTAAATAAAACACAATAATATAGTTCTAATATTATCGTTTTCCAATCTTATATCGGACACGTAGGATTAATTCATAACTAATGTTATATTTAATACCTAAATTATTGCATGCGTCTCGACTTCGTTTATTCTTATTGCAGACGCAGCTCAACATTTTCTTAATATCCTAAGTTTTTTTATTATAGTACTTTGAATTTAGATATTTTTCATTACCTTTCTTTGCTAAACACCTTCCAGACTTTAAAGCAACTCGACTTTTTTGTGAGCAGTGTTAAATTCATTTAACTAAATTATATTTTCTTCTCAGGTACAGATTATTTAAAAATGTATTTTTAAATAATATTTATTTTTAATTTGATTCGTAATCACGAGCCATTATCAAATTGTACCTATATCAATCAAAAATATTGTGAACTAACCTCTAAACCTAAAGATTAAATTTAAAGAGTTCTTTGAGGTTTGTGAGAATTGTCGAAAATTCGATTAAATACTTGTGTTGCTTATTAAGAATAAATGCCGACTCCATGATGATATTGTAATTGCCAAAGTTCAGTTATTCTTGTAAAATACGTACGTAATACATTTGAACGTACATAAATAGAAGAAAGGCATGTCATATCAGTTGGAACGTGAAAACGTGTCCCTTTTTTAATTATATTTCCAAATGAAATTGACCTCGTTTGAATGCAAACACATTTGTCTTGATGAGTCTAGTGATGTTATAAATATCAAAATTAATTTCCAGTAAAACGCTATATTTTGTATCTTACGAAATAAAACATTTAATACTAATTATGTATAATTTTAGACTGAGATAGTAGAAAATGCTATAGAACAAATATCTCCTCCACATGAACAAATTAGTACATAAAATATAGATAAATAATCAAATAAAATTAGTTAAATAAATTGTAAATACGATACGTATATTTTGATAACGAAGAGGGAAATATTAAGAGACGGAGTGTTTAAAGCAATAATAATAAAATGGATTACGTTTTTTTATTCGAATATTACAAGAAATTAAGAAGAATGTTCGAAGGCAAGATTTAAAAAAGATAATGCCATATAGGTCTATTACAAGAAGTAAGTTTTAAAAATTAAAATGAGACCATATTATGTAAACAAATCAAAGAATAAACGAAACTAGTGACTTGTGAAGTCGAAACATCGAGGTACACGACCGTCGCCGTTTATTCCAATCGGAAGTGAATAACAAATAGGAATAGGTGAAATATCCATTAATACTGTTCAATTATGTACTTTCTATAAAGAAAAAAAATTAACAACTTGTTAATAAGTTTTTCAGTTGAAAAGAAATCATTGTTAACAACTTTTTGTACAAAATGTAAATTAAACATAAGTTGCATCTGTTAAAAGGCTACAAAAATGGTGGTGTTCCAATGAAAATTCTATTCCATAAAATTACCAGAAATATTTCGACCAGAATAAATATATCATAAAGCTATATATTTCGATTATATAATAAGAACTAACTCATAATAATAAAAAAAGAAAAAAGTAATATTTTCATTTAAGAAAACTTTTTTACTCATAAATTGCCTATATTAACTTTATTATTACGCTAAGTAATAGGCAAGACATTTCATGCTCTTTGGTGATAAAGCAGATAAAGTTTCCAAATAACCTGCCGGTGAGCACAGATACATCGAAACGAGTACACGTTAACGTAACCGGGCAAACAAATCAAACTGATTTATTTCCCCATAATGTGCATTTCCTGCTACGCTATTTGGAATTATAATTTACTATACAATTTGAATACATTATACAGCGAAACCTGGTTTGTTTTTATTATATTAAAATTCCATCAACCTTTTTCAAATTGAAATTCATGGCCGTAGATGTGGATTCATATCGAGTATTATGGACAAAGAGCACGTCTTGAGAGCAACGTGAAGGAAAAAACTAAAACCGAATAGTCGTATGATATGATATTAAAATTTATTCGTCATACGACTCTTGTTTACCTCTCGAAATTTTGAATTATAATGCATAGTTGGGGGCATTGAAACTGTTTGGTTCCAATCTCGCTTTTGCGGTCAAGTGATGTATAATTGTATGTTGGAGAATATCGATAAAATTATGTTTGAGGGCAAAAATGCCCTCTTTTTGACTTTTTCGATGAAATGATACTATTTTTAAGATTATACTTTAAAAGGTCTTCATTGATCGATCCATGAATTCCAATTGTAACACTATTGAAATTTAAAATTTGAAATCATATCAAATTAAACTTTAAAAAGTTAAAAGCGTTAAGTAATTGAAATTATCTTTTTTATTCTCATAATACATTATATATGCATTTCAACTTTTTTCTAAAAAAATACTTTCGATGTCGTATTTTGGAATCTTGTCCCCAAAGGTAATATTTTAAATATTTCCATTATTTTAAATTTAGCATATAATATAATCATTTGTTTTAATTTTCATAGATATAAAATTATAAAATAACCATTTTCCATTAACTTTCACATTCAACGAAAAAATGATAATATAAGCGTTTCTTTAGTTTTCACGTCGAAGAGCAAATTTGCAATTCAAATATTTTGCGGAATAGCGCCTTATCAGGCGCTATTGCGCAAAATATTTGAATTTCGATAATCTGTTTGTTATTTTTGACCGTTTTTAATATGTCTCGAAATAAAAGTAAAAAATTAAATTTGTATTCCACAATCGATACCGATATTATCCCACCACGCCAACTTGAGCAAATGTCATCTCGAGCTTCTGTTTTGCATAGTTTATGCAAAAATATTATCGTGGGGCAGAACCGTATGACAGGACGAAGCGAAACAGGTAGACTAATGGATGGAAATGCTTATACAATGTGTCATTTCATATTATTTATGGGCGGTTCTGATGCGGCCGCAGGCTTTGTTGCGCGGAATGCGAGCCGTCTAGCCTTGGGTCTCGCACGACAGTGAGAAAAATTACGAGTACGGCGCGATTAATGGACCGAATGTTCCTTAGAACGATGCTCCAAGTTTCCAAAATATATATCATATAAATTTTAGTTGCTTTTATAATTTCAAAGTTCTACGCTAAGATGTAAAAGTTTTCATTCCACGCTTAGAATTTTACGGAAATGAAAATATTATATTATTTATTTATTCACATACTTGTCCCAAAGGATACATATTATGAAAGACAGAAATTAAACGAAAAAATTAAAAGTTAGCTACTAAAATCCACAATATGCAAACATTTAAACGGACAAAGTGATTTAAATGTGTGTACATTGCAAATAAGTACACGAAGTATTTTCAGAGAAAATATTTGTATCTGTATAGTAAATAAAACAAATTATTCTAACCCAACCCCAAAATAGCATTACATAATAATACGGAAAACTAATCAATTCAGCATCGAAATTTTAAGAAAAAAATGAACCATTATCATTAACCTAAACAGATACGCAACTTGCTGTAATTTCTTCTTTAGTAAAATAATTACACCCAGCTGCGTTTTAAATAGAACACAAATGGAAATAGCACCTATCTTAAATTAAGAAACAAATCGTTATGTTATGTGGAGCCGTTCGTTTGAAACTCACTTCAAATCAGTGAATTAAAGAAATTCTTTATACAACACTACATCAAGATAAGCTAAAGCGAGGCCATATTTTAGTCGTCCTCGCACACAGCTTTCATTAAATCTTCACTTCATTTTCTTCCAAAAACTACTGTACTTCATTTCGCTCACCTAATTTGTAATACTTGTAGTACTTTATGCATCTGTCACTTTTAACCACATCCCACATCGCATTTCTCCAAAAAATATTATTATTCAATTAACATTCTTTTACTCCATAAACTATAATATGTGACTACATAAAACTTAAAAATGCAATTTTCTCTTTTTTTTAAACCCCACCTTCGAATTTTCTTATAATCTTGTTAAATTTTATTTAGATTCCTTAAACATTTTTGTAACCAGATTCTAACCAACCAAAATCAGGGACAGGTAATCTGTCTTTTCATCCCCTATTACTAAATATACAGTGACTTTCATTAATCAATATTCATTCATTAATATTAAAACTCTAATTTAATGATTATTTAGTTTTAACACTTTATGTTCTTCATTCATTAGTATAAAACTGAGAAAGTCAATATCAAAGGCACGGCTAAAGTACCCGACTAAAATTTGCTTCACGCAAAATCTGTTTGCTTTTAATAACCACAAATTTAAATAAACTCTCGCCAGTTTACACAGATACTAAACAAATCTGTCTAAACTGTAAGGCAGTGATAATTGATAAGGCATTTTTCAACAAAACGAACATATCCACGCTTTACATTATCGCCTACACGCAGCCTCGAAAATGACTGCTAACCAAATTTCATCATACAATCGATCTCCGCATTCACGTTTCATACATACAATCAAACGGAAATAGCCCAAAGGAAAATACGGCGGAAAAATCTGAAAACAAATTATTTATTATAGACAAATTCATCTACGTAATAGCTGGCAATGTAAACAGCTCGAGCGCGTTCGTTCTAAATAATTTTATTCGAATCGCATAACGCGCGCCGAGCGCCACTAGTTCATTTCTGTTTTATAGCAATGTTAAACTTTGTATAAACAAATAATACGAGTCGACTGTTTGTCGGATTTTACGACCCACGGTTTCATCCTACAATGTTTTGCGGGCCGACGATGCACGAGGAATTCTTTATTAATCATTTCGAGTGAAATGCGTCGAGAAATCCAAATTATTTCTACGTCGGTGGAGACGGTTGTTATTGGGATTCTGATTTGGTTTTTGTGTGATAGTTCACTGTTTGTATTTGTTTAATATCGAATTTATCCATCGCGATTGTATGAAGTGTTTGAATTTTAATTTTTCTGCCACGTATCGTAAATGATTTGCGTTGAAAATATCGACCATATATAAGGAAACATTTTATTTTATGCTTAACGATATTTATTTCCGAAGAGAATTGAGAATATCAATAGGTTTTTCTTTACTATTAGATACATATTTTGTTGTAATATAAATATAAAATGAATAAAATATATTTGTAGTCGACCTTTCGTTTCTTAAATATCTATTTATAATTTCATAAACATTTTATATTGCATTTTTATAAAATATTCAAGAAATTATAAGCACACACAGCAGAAACTTATTTTTAACTAACTTCAAATAATCTTCATGCGGGCTTCACAATTGAAACAGGTTATATTTATTTTTGTATTTGTTCACTCATATCCTAAATGTAAGTTACATTTAGGTGCTATTTTTATATCTATCGCTTTATAGCGTCACTAATACATTTCCAAGCGAAGATAGACGGAAACCATATTTTACGAGTAAATGTGCCAAAATAATAGATAAATAAAAGGCATTTTTGTTTCAAACAATATTATCGATTTTGTTTTATTTCCTAATATGCAATCAGATTGAAAGTAAATGGAACTTTTTTTCATTTTAAACATTTAAATACGTTTAAAAAATAAAGAGTAAAACCAATTTTTGGAATAATTTCTTAATTTTGAAGAATTTTTCACCAACATAACCGTCAAAGGCACTTATTTTTATAAAAATTGTGTTTTTTTTCTTTATGCATTAGGAATCAAATTAATCGTCGCGATAAAAAAACTCATTAAAGCAAGTATCTAAGGAGACATAACGTAAAATTTAGGAAAGAAATTTATTGATATCTTTCGTTCTCATACAACGTACACGTAAGGATTAAAGCTTTCTAACATAGTATGAAAATTATATATAGAGGATAAGTTAGAAAGTGGGAAATCTGATGCGAAATGATTATAGTTACGAGACTCTGAATGGGAAGAAATTTGAAAATAATGAGTAATAATGAAAGTACGACTAAAAATGTAAAAAAATAGTTATACGCTCGTGCGGTAGCTGTACGTCGTCCACATACTTTTTTCATTTATTAAAAGATACAGATATGGATATAGTAGGGAAATATCGATAAAAATAGATTATATCTCCGTACAAGAGATATGTCTAGACTATACTTATACAGAAATAATAAAGAGTTTGTTTATTATTCACAAACTGATTCTCAAGTAATATATGATGCATGATTCTTTAAAAAAACGTATTTTTTGTTGGCAAATAAATACGATAATAAATAAAAAGTAGTTAAAATCGAACTTAAAATGTTATGATCCTATTTTATGAATTAAAAAATTATTTCGACTCCTTTTTTAATTTTTTTCAGAGATCAAAGCTTTTAGAAATTTGAGCTCTTAAAATTCTTGATTAAAATACGGAGTCTTGAGGTTAGAAGAATGAATTTATCAAAATGTATAATTGTGGAAATCGTTTGATATTTAGGAAATAAAAATAGGAATATTGAACACTTGCGAGATAAATGAGTAACATAAGTAATCGAACAAATTTTTCTTAAGCATTGAAATTAATCCTTAGAAGTTTCCATAAGCGACGAAGACAAACTTATCTGTATATTCAGGCAGCATTACTTTATTATTAGCCAAACCAGTATACGTATAAAGTGGAGATATATTTAAGGTTTTGAAAGCAAAACTAAGTTTTCGTTAAAAAAATGTATACTTTTTGATTCATTTTTAGTTTTTTTTTGTTCCCTCAATATGTGGTGTTTCTTCTTGTTGTTATTACATACGTGTGTAAGACATTTTTTTTCCATTTTTAGTGTGTCGTGGCAAAATTTTTGGACACACTCGAATGGAGTCACTACCGTGTCAAGATGATATTTGTTAAAATGAAATTACTTTTTAAAACTGCTTAAAATGAATTTAAAATATAACCAGTCTTAACTACTTCGTACTTAAAATATATTTTACTCGTAATTGAAAATCGATTGACAACAACCGATTTTTAATTACGGGTAACAGATGCATTCTAATAAATCGTTTAAAGAAACCTAATACTTACATAGGATTTGTTATGTTAACGTCGACAATGTTGATATGCCTTTGTGTTTCGCAAAATTGTTTCCCTGTCATTACAAACATAACACTGTGAGGACGCTAAAATTAGATTCCAACTCATAAATATATATGTTATCAATTATAAAAAAGTTTTCAAATTTTTTTCTACAAAAAAATTTCAATTTGTAGTGGATTTGGTAATGTCGCGCATTTAGTTACTAACACAACTTTTATCGATTAATTACGTGGAACAAAAAATGTTTATATCAATTGAGACTTGGACAAATCCTGCTAGCATAATTACTATCTTCATCCTCTTTTTTTATGTTCTTATATTTCCTTATTTGCAAACTTAACTGATTCCTTAACTTGCACCGTGTTTTAAAAACCTAATTTTTTTATTTCCAAGCGTTTTTGTGAATACTACTTCACGGTGCAATAATGAAAGGACACCGCTAAATTAGATAACAAAATATTAGAAAAATAAACGAAAAGAAAAAAATGTAAATTTAATTTATAAAATAAATGTTTTTGTATCCCTTTTCCTAATGTAATAGTTTGTATTTATTGTCCTCAGTATTTCACATTTTTTAATTTAAAAAAATACTAGATCATGCACTGGATCAAAATGCTCGTACGAAAGTATTCTTAAAAAAACATATTTAAATGATCTATCTGAGTATATAAGTAAATAAATACAATGTAAGAAAATACCTAATTACAATTCGTATTAATATAGAATATTTCCATTCTGATTTAAATTATTATATTAGTTTACCTATAAATATACTACATACAGTTAAGAAGTAAAATTTAAATCGTACTTATTTTAAAATGTAAGTATAACAAAGTCACAGTGGATCGTGGAAGTTACAAAGTCAACGTTAAAATAAAATTCTGAGTAAAGTATATAAATTTTATTCCCGAGAACGAGGAATATAATCGACTAAAAACGTCATTCTCTTAACACAAAACACCAAAATGCCTACAAGCTCATCGGTTCGACAACACGCAGAACGATAATAGTGCAAAACCTTATACAGCGTGATGATTCCGTTTGTATTGTTTTTTTTTTTGGTAAAATTCCAAGCAAACACCTTCCTCGTACACGGGCGCGATGGATTATGTAAAAATATGATTGTTTTTGCCGCGAGCCGGGCGAGAGGCGGCGCGAGAATATCGCGCGGAGCCGCCCGCGATGAATAAAACAAATGTGCGATGTTCGACATCCGCGACGAACCAATCGCCTGCGAACAAACTGCGACAAGTGTTAACACGACGTCGAGTATATACATAATTAATATATGAAAGAAAATATAAAAAAAAACAGTTTTCCGATAGACAGCACTACTGTGGTTTCAAAGCTTTGAGATATATTGATCTATGCCAATCATCGGATTTGATGCCACTTGCTGAAAACAACTGGTTTAGTAATTTTTTTTAATAAATGATATTACAATTAACGCCTGATGAAATAGCGCTATAACAATATAAATACTTGGCAGTAACTATTATGTGGAGAATGATGAGAATGAGAGGTACTCTAATGTATGTAAATCCTGAAAGCTCTGTCTTGCGAAGTAAAATACTTAATATCCTTAAATTTAAAAAAATAATTAAGGTTTAATATAAGATAAAATAATTAATTTTGAAAAAAATTAAACAATTTTCATTTAAACAAAATTTTCAAAATTCGAATAAAAATTTAGAATATTGAATATTAATTTATTTTATTTATTTCTGTGCTTTAATGTATCTCATTGATACATATGGCGGGCTTATTGCTACGAGAGCAATCTCTTACAACCAACCAGAATACTAAGTATATTAAATTTCATCCAGTAAATTCCGGACCAAGAATTATTTTAACCTACTCTTAATACATAAATGTTAAACAAGTTTTTATCAAAGTATAATGTTACTATTAAAAGCTTACCAATATAGATAATTTTTGAACAGAAAACAAGACGAAGTGCAATTTTTGTTACAAATATCATAACTGTACTTAAAGTAAGTAAGTTTCTTAAGTAAAGAAAACAAAAAATAGCAAAGCCTTAAAGCGACATTTTAAAATATTTTTGTATTATCTAAAAATAAAAGTATGTAATTGTAATATTCGTAATACCACAATTTTTCGTCACAAATTTTTCCCTTCCTGCGTAAGTAAAAAAATAAGATACGCTAAGTTTTATCATGGCCTTGCGCCCATAAGTACTAGTGTTATTTTTCCATACTGATATAACCAGGTTCTTCACATTTGTAAAGATAGATGGTCAATGGTGATAATTTAAATCGATTTATAAAAATTTGTATTAATAGAAGCCTTACTCTTTTATTATTAATAAACGCTGCTTATGCGAACTAAAACTTTAAACTATTTCCCGTTATAAAGATTATTTAATTCACTTAAAGCAACAGGACACGGTGCTAAAGCACGGGTGGGTCTGTTAACTGGCTCGTCCCGCGCCTATTTGTCTCTCTTTACACCTTATTTTTACCTTTCTTCACATCTCATCAGTGTCGCGAACGACCATTATGGAATTTCAGCCTTTCAATACGTTAAAAATTAAATTTTGCTTCATATGTAACGGACAAATTTTCGTTCCGCATATTGGGGAACTGAAAGAAATCAGGCTTTCTAATTTTATTACTGTAAAATATTTTCCGTCGTTTGGCATATGCTAGGCGATATCATGATTATAAACACTTAAAAAGCTGTAGTCATAGGGCATTATGCTTTTGTCCTCTTATAATTCCGTCACGCCCACCTATCTATCAGAGTATCATAGCTTTATCAATTTAAGATGGATTATAAAGAAATTTTACAAAAGAATGTAGTTGATTTAGATGAACTATTAAAAATAAAAAAAGTATTCGTTTTTTTAAGTATGTCCCGTGTATCGATAATGGTGATGAAAAGGTTTTTTCGATGTCTACATCGAGTGTGATATCATTTAAAATGTCTTTTAAAATGCAATAGAAAATATTTACCAATATTCATATCATTTGACTTTTTTTCTCTTCGAAATAAGTTTCCAAAACGCTTTTCAGTGTCTAGCGTCTCCTTCGCTCCTAACCTTTTAACCAAAAGATCTGAAAAGGTAGCGACAATTTATTTAGTAAATACTTCAATGCGAAATGACGTCGAACAACTTGCATAAACATCTTAAAGAGATAACCAATTTTTTCCCATACATCTGTGAAAAAGATATTGGCAATACATTCATACGATGAAAAATAATTTCAATATTTAAAAACAGTTTATTAGAAATACTATGTAGCCTTCAATATTTAACTTTTTTTATATACCTTAGTGTGTGCGGAACCTATGTAGTGAAACTTACTTGAGCTTTGCTGGTTTATTCTTTCTTTAACATCCATCAGTTTCCTATTAACTTTCGTTTGATCTTTGAAAAATTAAAATCAGAGAAAAAATGGGCATTTAAAATGGATTTAACACTTAATATTGCTTCAAGCTTCTTCATATATTAGGAATATTATTATAGAAATTTTATTGTGGAACTATTGCATACGAAAAGTAAAAAAAAAATTTTCTAATTTGTATGAAAACCAAATTAAACTTGAAGCTATGGATGACTTTTTGCTCTAATGTTATATATATATATATATATATTTATGTGTGTGTGTGTGTGTGTGTGCGTGTGCGTGTGTGTATGTATGTGTACGTGTATATTCTTGTGGTTTTTAATTAATCTGTAAACGTGAATTTATTAGGAATAAAGCAAAGAAGATACACACTAAGATGCACAGTACTTAACGCCCACATATTGTTCTAGCAACAAGGGCGCAAGTCGGCACATACCGTGTGTATGTTATTCCCCCTCAACTTTTTATCTGAAATACCTGCTACATGTCACAGACCATCGACTGTTCAATTACAACATGTTAAGTCGTTGTAACTAGATATGCGAGAAATTGTGTGATGGAATATTGTATTTAATGATTCTATTTACTTGGACCAAATTTGTGGGCACTTGAAGAGTACATAATGAATAAAAAAGAGATCTCTTTTTTTAAATGTTTTAATAAATAATAAACCAATGTTTAATTATGGAATCTAGAAAAACATTTCGGTGCAAATAAATAAAATAATTTGAAACAATTCTTGCACCTTCTGTGTTATTCACTAAGTTGAACATGGTTTCAAAGTTCCCTTAAGAATAGCTCGCATAATTTATTTTAATTTTCTTTATACCGAAAATGAATATCGATGCTTCACCTGTTTAGGTTGCTTTAAACGTTTATTGTCGTTTAAAAGTAGCGAAGGAAAACATTCCAAAATTTCCTTACAAGCATGTTAATTTAACCTTCTAGTCGCTACCCATATTTTCCTTATTTTTAATATGCGGTCATTATTTTTCAGATAGGTATCTTGGTCTACAAGTTCCGTATAAGGCTCACACTTCTTTTGTATATTTGATTTATCTTGACGTGTTTGATTAAAAAAATGTCAGTTGTATCTTACCAATTTATTACTATTACATCAGATATTCGTGCTATTTAATGACTGATCTACTATTTTGGTAATTTATTTAATCTCAAATTGTTAGGTATTTATAAATGTCATTATCAAATTTAGTTCGTAATAAGAAAACCACAAATTTTTTTAACAACGTGATAAATGGTTTTAATTATGTTTCAAATTATAGGTTTAATTAAATATTTAGATCGTAAATGAACGTTTTCTTTTTTTACTTAAATAAAAATGTTATAATTAATGTAAAATGTATACATTTTTGGAATCGCATCTCCATTACTTAATATTTTTGTATTTATCGCTTGCCAGGATACACGTAAAGTTGTAACATTGACTATTACGATTTTGAGACGTATAATTTTGAGTGAAAGCCCTCAATTAAAATGTATTTTACCTTACGGATTATAGAATTATTATGACGCAATCTTTTATGGCTTTATCCTCTTAGTGAAAACTATCTAATTAAAGTAAATCTATTAATTAATTCTTCTCACATTGGGCAAGTATTGGTTTCGATGGGAAATTCAAATTCACACAAAAACCACCACGAGCACGTGTCCATCAAAACGTTGTCAAGGATCCGCCAGACACGTGCGAGGATCGTGGGTCTCGTGCCGCATCCTGAGCGACGTTTTTTCACCGCCCCTGAATGTAATTGATGTCATGTGCGTTATAGGCGGCCGCTCCCGTCTTGCTCTCGTTGCCGGCGCGTTTTGAGCCGTGCGTTAATGCTGTTAACAGGTGGTGAGAAGGAATTCCAATTTCACGTTTAGTTTTCTAAGTGTACGCCTGGACAAGTAATAAATGTTGATCGGGAGGTCCGGCAAGTCGATATAAATGAGTGATCGTTTTCAATGAACAGCGGCGGTGTATTTAAACCACTTTATTTTAAAACCTATTGTGTTTTATTCTGACGTTCATATGTACTTCACGAGGTTCGCATGTACTTCGTGATGTTCCCAGGTATATATATTTATTTCAAAATATAGAGCTTTTGACTTTTTAAAATGTATAATGTTTTGTGCAATAATTTTACGATAGCCGTAACTGCAAGCAGAAGTGAAAGGCTACAATAACACAGAAACTAATATTCCAACATCATTGACTATAGGCAGCTAGGTAAATATTTTATACAATTTTCTTTATAATACCTGGCATCTATTACTAGTACCTAGCAGTACTTTACAGCCCCTTTTGAGATTTAACCTTTCGGGAGTTAAAGATAGACTGAATTCGAAGAACATAATATTTTACGTCGATCTGAACGCAGTTGAAGTCGTAATCTTATAAGAAGATATAATTTTCTAATCTTATCATTAAATTGATATTAAAATAAGGAAAATATTTGTCTAATCTGAATGGGATTTTAAATTGTGCCTTCTTGATTGCGTGTCGTATACTCATAATACAATTATTATACTGTTCATTATAACATAATTTTAGTTTGACGTTTCTTACTAATTTTATCTTATACCAGTTAATTAAAAATAAGTATATGTTTATATTTTACTTTACTTTTGTCTAAATATGAGTATACACAATTATGGTACATTTATTTATGTATTCATATCGATAGGTACTTCGCCACCATAACAGTCGCGCTTCATTATACGTAGGTAAACGGTGTTGTACAAACAATCGTATCCACTAAAACAATGCTAACCACAGTTTAATGGCAGATACGGTAATATCGACCTATTCCTTTTCTTTTTTTCATTTTATAATTCAGATCGAAATTTCAACTCGTGATTTACTGCCCCTTGCTTTAGCGATTAATTGACACTTACTTTGTAATAAAAATAGTGAATATGAACGATGTTGCACATTTAAAATACCTAATTAAAAAAAGATTCTTGAATGGTATACTTTTATTTTACCTTCGCAACATCTGTCATCTAAATAGAATAACTAGCTCTTACAAAGTACAAAACAAATCAATCCCGGAAAATGCATCTTAAAAACTTTCATTTTCAGGCTATTAATTTTTATAAATATTTTAATTTTATTGGAATTTCCTGTTTAAACAAACATGAAAGTTTTAAATAAGTTCTAACGTATATACGTGGTCATTTAGATTTCTTTGTGTTTTCTTAGGTTTCCTAGTATAATTTTTAATGACATTCTCGTTGTCACGTCTCTCTTCAACTCAATTTGCTCTCACATTTTATTTTCATTATAGAATGATAATTTTCGTAATTATTGGTACGGCGTTGCTGAGAGACCTAAGCAAACAATAATCGAACAATAATATAAGTGGGTGCAAAGTCTGGGGAATATGGCGGGTGAGGGATCTGCTTCCCAACCAAAATAAAAAACTTTAAGGCGGGTTTGTTTGTCTACATGATGACGGTGCTTTGGCTACGACTGGTCCGAGATAAGTTCATATGGTACCCACGCACTGTATTTGGACTTTTTGTCCCAAGCGGTGTTAATGATTCTTCATAGCTTCGTGGGAGCACCCGAGCTCAATTACTCGCCAGTTTGTCTTTAACCAGCTATCTTCTTCGATTAACAATTTTAACCTGTCGCTATCCAATTTCAATTGTCACTCAAAGAATAATCGCCACTGCGAAACCCTCGGAACTATCGTTTTGTAGTCGCTTCAGGTATTACTTCAGGAGCTACGCGTTGGCAAATGTTACGCTTAGCTTCGACAGCAGAGTAACCAGATTGGTACTCGTAGAGCAGACAGTGTCTCACATACGTCTTAATGTCGTCCATGTTTTATGCGTGTTAACAGTGCAGCGTTTTAGTTACTACTGAATGAGAAGCGAAATTCGCGTGCCGGGTTGAACGAGTGCGTGCCGCAGTGAGAGCGTGCCGCGCTCTTTATATATTTTCGATCATGGAAGCTTCGAAAACGCTTCCGTGTTTTCTAGATAATTTTTGAAAAATCAGTCATTAGCTTTTAGCCAACTCAATATTTTTAAATACAGTATGATTTCACTCTCGATTTTTATTTAAAAACTTCCGATTATTTTGAACCAAAGACCCTAATTTCACAGAACTAGATATTGTTACGAAATCCTTGTCTTAACGGGTTCTTCAACGCAACGCTTCTTTTTAATTAAAATTTATTTTTCAAAAAGCTAACTGATTCTAGAGCAATAGAAAATTATAAATAATATTGTACCAAAAATACACACAAGGCCACTTTTCTACTACACTTTGACCTCGAACCTGCTACTAATTTCTAACATGTTCTAAGTGGTTGTCACTGAATAGAAATATCTACAAAAATCCGAAAGATTCGGAAATGTCTCCTATCGCCAAATATCTCCAAGGGATGCTTTTGCTTACACATAACTTTCCAAGAAATTATGTATATTTTACAATGAGTTCAATGTAGTAACAAAAACGGTAAATGTATATAAATTATACTATTTGTAAAGCAGTATACACCAAAACAAACATTTTTTGTTTATATCTTTCGCCGCCACCTTCTGATATTTCAACATTCATTTTTATAAATTTTATTAAAAACAGAAAACTTTACGATTATAACCTTATCGGTACGAAAGTAATTTCTTACAGCCGGCCGTAACACGAGAAGTGTACAAAAAATGATTACTTAATTTATACCAAAAGTGAAATTAAATATTGTGATTAATTATACAACGAGAAATGTGAATAAAACACAATGAGAAATGTCAACAAATGTTGATAATAAAAAAAACATTGATTTTCAATACTTAAATGTTTTGGTTATTATGAATACAAGTTCAGATTGATTTTTTGAAAATCAGTTTTTAAAAGACGGGGACATATCTGTGAAACGGGTGAACGAATTTGTATATAAGTTTCGTTTGCCCCGATGCATCGAGTATAACATCGCGATGTTTCTAAAACTGAACTATCGATGGTGATATAGCATTAGCCAAGATGAATAAACTACTAATTACCGAAAGCAGCATTTGTACCGTTCGCAATACACATTTAATCAAGTACTGACTATCCATACAAATCGTAAATATCGGATGTAAAAGATTTTATGGAGTTAATTATATAAATTTTATATAGTTGTGTTTAGTTTTTTTACCGCCTTGTGAATAATAAAAAAGCTAAGCATATTACAACGTATATAGAGATTAATTTTCTTTATAGCATCATCCACCAAAAACCGATCAGTCTAAATTAAAACTTTGACTTAAAAAAATTTAAACGCATAACATTTTAGTTACATACCATACAAAATATAATCTTCAATTTCATTATATTTTTAGAATAATGAAGAAAATCTGGTATGTTAGAAATACACCAAATGTCTCGTTAATGACACGTTAAATATGCAACAAAATTAATATGTGCCATAATACTTCAACCTACACTTGACACTAATCCATTTCCATACACACATCTAACCGCCCACGCTCAGCGTTTAAGCGTGCAAATTTTGTTTTGAGACAAGAATTTTAAATGTGTCACTGAACGTTAGGAATTGATATTGTCATGCCAATTAAAATTTTAAACCTAAAGTAATTACTGCATAATGTAACGTATATATTTGTTTCCTTATGAAGTGATAAAACGACAACGTCGTGCAGGATTATACGTATAGTTTTAATGTAACAAAGTTAAACTTCGAACTATTAAACACGAAAATGTAATATAATTGCAAATACCTCGAATACCTCCTCTCCGGTTTCGCGATAATGGCTCTATATAGATATTCCTGTCCGACAATAAAAGACCATCAAATGTTGTGTGAATAAAAATGAAAAAATATGGAATAAAAGATGAAAACGACCGCCGCCAGTTGTCGAATATTTATAGCTGGCTCGCGGTAGACGTATCGTCTGCGTCGCCTCACTGCGACCGACGGATCTCGATCCGCTGCTGCGATTGTTTTGAATCTCGATGAAATATACCTTAATTACGCGAGGTCGACTTGAAATATTGGTTTGCCTACGATGCTGGATGATAATTTATCAGGTATATTAAATTTATTTCATAATGAGTCATTATGAAACAAGTATATAAATATTTGACTGGTTTTGTGTAACATATAGGTTAAAAATTAATTTCAAATTAATAACATCAACTAATTTAGGCAATATTTAATATTACGTGTTCACGCATAATCATATGGACTATGTAGTAAACTATTCACTTTCATCAAGGTTATACCTCACATAGTTTGAATTTTGAGAAATACTTTCATATCTAAGGAAATAATATGGTTTTTTCATGTCAATAAATACTATTTTCACGTTTGGTGCAGTAGAAAATTGGTGCTTCCTGCAAAAGTTAAGAAAAATTTAAAAACCATCGCGTGATTTTCATCAACCAATCACGAGCATCGATGCCTCCCCGCGACCTGCGAACTACTGCGAAGTGAGCCTCGGCAGTCGCGAGGCGTTCGTGAGTGAGATCACATGTTGTGTTTTTGGTCTCGGTAAGTAATTTGTTTCGTTCGTACTTTTTTTGTTATTGTGCCTATAAATCTGTTATGTAAACAATGTTGTTCTTAGTCAAATTAAAATATAATAGTTCTATTATATATAACACAGTATTGCTTCTATGTTAGTGCCAGAGTTTGCATATGATGAGCAGGTGAAATTCAAAATGGCGTCAGGGGCTGGTTGACAAATTTTGTTCGGGGTAGGTAGACTAATTAGTCAACCAACCCCAGTTGGTCCTACTGTAAAAGTTGTTTGTAATGTTGGAAAACATTTGTACTTTTTAACAATTTTACTCTGGGTGTAAAATAAATATCACTATTTCTATGACATTTTATAATTATTTTAAAGAATTGTGCATGCTAATGATTAATGTGTGATACATCATCAATGTAAACACTATTATAGTATTCTGTCACATACTAATAAATTTGACAGTTGTATTTTTACAGACAATGAGGACGTACAAAAGAAAATCCGAAAGGGGTGATACTCCAAAAGATATATTAGACAGAGCTTGCCACGCAGTAATCTTCGATAATAGCAGCATAAACGCCACATCCAAGAAGTACAAAATTCCATACAAAACTATGCATCGTTATGTAAGTAAACTTAGACAGAAGCTAGAAAGTAATCCCAACCTCAGCAGAGCTGATTTGACCCTGGACACGGCCGGGTACATAAGAAATAGGCAGATATTTAGCAATGAAGAAGAAAACAAAGTGGCAGCTTATTTGAAGACGGCTGCTGGTATTTATTATGGATTGACACCGTATGAGACACGCAACTTTGCATTTGAATACGCAAAAAGGAATAATAAAACTATACCTGAATCTTGGAATACAAAATTAATGGCTGGCAAAGATTAGCTTGGTAATTTTTTAAAACGTCATTCCTCATTATCAATAAGATCACCTCAAGCTACAAGCCTGTCTAGAGCTACATCGTTCAACAAGAAAAACGTAAGTGATTTTTTTGTTAACTTGAAAACAGTTTACGAACGATTAAATCTAACCCCAGGTGATATCTGGAATGTTGATGAGACGGGGCTAACAACAGTTCATGTGCCTAATAGTCATAGCTCGCCGAGGTACTAAAAACTTAGGGAAAATGACATCGGCTGAAAGAGGCACTTTAGTGACAATTGCGGTAGCAACATCAGCTCTCGGCAACATGGTTCCCCCTTTTTTTGTTTTTCCAAGGGTACACTTCAAGAAACATTTTCTTACTGCGGGTCCTGTAGGTTCAGAGGGTAACGCTAACCAGCTGGATGAAAGAAGAAAATTTCATAAAATACGCAAAGCGTTTTGTGAACCACGTTAAAACCCGTAAAGAAAAGGCTATTCTTCTGCTCGGGGATAACCACGACTCACATTTATCTATAGAGGTGCTTGATTTTTTCAAAAACAATGGAGTTACAATTTTGTCATTCCACCCTCATTGTAGCCACAAACTACAACCACTTGACAGAAGCGTTTATGGCCCTCTCAAGAAATATTTCAATAAAGCCATTGACAACTGGCTAGATAGTCACCCCGGAAAAACGATGACAATATATGATATTCCGGAATTGTTAAAAACATCTCTTCCAATGGTGGCTACAATCGACAATATACAGTCTGGATTCAGGGTCACCGGAATTTCGCCGCTTAATGAAAACATATTTCCTGATTCTGAATTTAGTGGAGCCTTTGTGACTGATAGACCATTACCAGACGCACAAGATGATGATCCTCAACCGTTGTTAGTGCGGTCGCAGGTCCATCAAATTCGCAAAATAATGAAGACATTGAAAGTATGATTGCTATTCCACCAACCTCCAAAACAAATTCATCGGTTACTTTACCTCAAGTTGTGGAACTTCCATTGAATTCAGGCGAAGTTTTTGCTAATCTGATGGCTTCTGTATTGTCCGAAAGATCAAGGTCATCTAGTACCGTTTGCGAATCACCTTCTATCCTTGATGAAGAAGACGTACAAACAGAACCAGAAATAGAAAACATACATCAGTCAGGTATTGCTGCACATCCATTTGAAACGCCACCTCCACCTGGATGAAATCAAGATATACTTCAACATATTGAACCACACCCATGTTGAACCACATATTGAACCACACCACCTCCATCTGGATCCAATCAAAATTTTCTCTCACCTGAAGAGATAAGGCCTTTTCTGAAAGCAGCACCATGATTAGGATGTAGAATTAACATACGAAAACGTAAAAGCACCATCTACACAGACACTCCTGAGAAAGAAAATCTTTTTGAAAACAAAATGAAGCAAATACGGAAGGATACTTTAAAAAAATGAAAAAAGAAAAAACTACCCTAAAACCAAAAGGAAAAAACAAAGTAACAGGCAAGGGCAAAGGTAAAGGTAAGGGTAAAAAAACTAAGAATGACGATGATCATTCAGATATAAGCGACGACGATGATGCAATTTGCCTGGAATGCACCGAATCCTCTTCAGCCAGTAAACCTGGTGAACAGTGGATTCAGTGCATTACGTGTAAGTTATGGGCTTATTCTAAATATGCAAAAGGTAATTTGCTATTTTACCAATGTAAGAACTGTGATTCTGATTTAAAAGACTGATATGAGGGTCTGAATTTAAATAGGTCTTAACTAAAAGTAGATAATATGAGACAGGTTGTACTCTAAGATAAATTTTGTTTTAGAAATAATTATTTTTTGTTTTAGTAAAAGATTAAAATTGTTTATGATAAATCCATATTTAAAGATGATAATATTTTGTTAGGAGATATTCTTCAAGACTCTAATATGAGACTGTTTAGTTTAAAGTTAAAGAAACGAAGTTTTCTGTTTTGATAGTTTATAATATTAGATACCTACTCACAAGTTTATGTATGTTGAATAATATTAATATGACAGCAATGTGATTTTTGATTAGCGATTTATTACAATCATTCAAGTTACAATTAAGGTTGGAACAGAAAGTACAAAGAATTAATCCTACTTATAGTTATTTTTAAGTTTTTTTTTAATCTTCAAAATAAAAGAATTAAATATTATTACATTTATCAAAGTTTTTGTGAACGGAGAATGGATCTCAAATTTAAGTTTGTTTATTTTAAATAAAAAGTTTCTATGATTTAGTAAATTTTGGTGTTTTATTTTATACTAATCCTTTTCATTTACACTAATTACTGCCTAAGTCAACCTACCCCATGCGTATGGTCAACTTACCCCGGACATGGGGTAGATTGACCTAGCGTCAGGGGTTTATAAAATCAGCTAAATATGTATTATAGTGATGAATATATAGGTCATATTATAGTATTTTAGGTACCTAAATAGTTCTTCTATCTGTATCAATTGTTGTTTTTGTCATATTAAGTTAAACATGAGAGATATACGAGCTTAAGTCAAAAGTTAGTCAACCATCCCCGGTCTCCCCTATGGAACCTTCGTAGTGAGAGTTCTACTCATATATTTCATTTTTATCAATTCCAGTTTTAAATTTTAGTTTAGTCATATTTATACAAAGAGTTATTTAATTTTTACATAGCCTATAAATGGCATGTAAAATTATTTTTGTCTTTCCTTGACCATAGTTATCACATTGACCAAGAACGTCTTTGTGTTTAACTCTATGAACCGTCTAACAATGCTACGTCAAAAATGAATAAAAATTGTGAGCCGTCACGGGACGTCTGGTAGATGTGAAACATCTAATTTTTTTTATATTGAAATATTTTTATTTGAAAGAATTGAAAACGAAAAAAATAATTATTCAGATAATTATTAGTAATATTTATTAATTTTATTATTTTATTTTAGTGCAATAATTTATCACAGAAATATTTCATTACAATCTTTAGAAAACATTTTTTAATTTTATAATACAGTTAGGCGACAAAACGCGAACCTGGCCGAATTAAGTTGCAAAGAACCGATAAGACGCGAAGTTGATTGAGGGGCACGTCGCTCCGTACTTAAATTCCCATCCAAACGCGCCTTAGATGTTTTACATTAGAATATTCATTCAAATTTAATTTTAAGATATTCAATAGACTACATCCTAATATGAAAATTTAACAATAAGCGACATTATATCATAATTATAAGTTATAAGAAGCGACGACATGAAATCCTAAATTTCATCAACCATTCGTGTCAGTTGTTTCAACTTTTAGTTTCGGATACGATCTATTGCGAGCAGAAGGTTGAAATCGATTGCGGGGGAAAATGATCTTATACAATTTTATAAACATTCCGTAAAAGATTCGAACAAAGCAACGCAAACATCACGCGTCCTCTGCCAGCGGCTGTGTCCTTGGCACCTCGCGCTTCGCAAATATTTGTTTTAATATCATTTTACCCTTTTTTAGCCGCCCTTACGTGTTTAACTTCAAACTTTTTGCCGCGTGTCAACTTCGCTTTAATTTATATTTATAGACAGGAGTTTTTGCCGACCGAAATATGTGTGGAGGATCTCGCCGGCCGCGCGACTCCGGACACCTCGCCGGATAAAAAAGGGCGGCGGCACAACGGCGGCCATTGTCTCGCCGCGCCGCGTCCGTCACTCGCACACGACGACCCACCCGACACTTTTATTTTTGTTCTCGTCACGTTTATGATAACACCTGTTGTGCGGATAAGCGGACTGAGGATGCCGACTTTTTTCGGCCGCGATTTTCGCTGCGGCTCCAGAATTGGATTTGTGAGCGCGCGAAAGGCCAGTGTCGCGAGTGGCTTCGAACATGATGTTAGTATTAATAATTGTTCTGTTTCGTTCGTTCGAAAATTTACTTGTTCGCCGTTTATTCTTAATTTCGTATCTTTCGCTTTGTTCAACGTGCATTAAATTTTAGCATTCTACTGTTCAATGCCAAATACCTTCTGCTGAATTTATACGGTGTACCCGCATGGCGAAGTTTTTCTATGATTGGCATCGTATCGATTTTTATAAATAAAAAATATAATTATACTCGTATACCACAATGAACTTTTAAAGGGATAAGGGTAACGAGACAGTTTAATGTGAAGAGCAATAATATAAATTTAAATAACACTACGATTAGTAGTTTACGCTGTTAACTTTAGAATTAAAACAGTATTATATACGTGTTTATAAAAATGTTATAAATTAAAGCCTATATTTCATAAAATCAAAATTGATTACAAAATTATTATTTTTACGTGTTCTATAGAGTTGGATTGAAGTAACTTTTAATATTTGTATTTGTGATGATGAAATGTTAAAAAGAATTCATTTAAGTTGCAATAACTAGGTACAAAAACGCTTTTATCTTGTGTGCTTTAAGTTTCAATTTGAGAATATTTAAAAATAATGTATTTAAAAAAATCATGTCCCATCAGTGAATTTATATACGTTTTAGGTGCAACAACTAGACGCAAATATATATAACTTTTATTTTTATCACATCACGAAGTAAAATTAGAAACATATTTTATTTTCGACTACCCACAATTTTGTTTCCAATTAATTATTAAGTTTCGATACAGTGTGGCATTCAATTAAATAAATATTACTTTTTAAAATGTAAAAAAATTATGTAAAGTACATTTTAACTAGTTTGTTACGTTTGTAGTAAACTTATAAGTTCACCATCCAAGAAAGGATATTCCATAACGGAATCGCTTAAAGATTTCTTGTTATTTCAAAATTCCGGACTCTCAACAAGTTAATTGGTGAGCTCCTCACGTATTTTGTGAAATGTGTAGAAGTCTTTCTTCTATTACCAAGCCTATCCATCGTTCAATAAGCTGCAAATTTCAAAACATCCTGGTCGTTCCAGTAAAATTTTGATATCTAAATGGAATCCGAAGAAGCTTGAATCCGAAGTGATACAAGTTAAAATGAATTAGTTGATGCTCATGGAGAACCGTACACGATAACTCAGGCTGAGCGGAATGATTTAGTGAGATAGTTAAATCTATTTAAATCTAAAGCCGAATTACTTGCTTCACCAGAAGAGTTACTGTTTATTGTACCCGAAGTGAATGTTTTTGAAGATATTTTAAAAAGAAAATGAACTTTGTCGCTGATCCGTATATGACGTATATGAACTTTGTCGAGAAATGCAGCAACCTTGTAATCCAAAAGAATGGCGTTTATTCGTTGATTCATCGAAGATAATTTAAAAGCAGTCCTTCTACTCGTACATAATGGTAACGAAAAGCCGTCAATTTCGATAGGTCACGCAGTAAATACCAAAGAAACGTATTAAACAATGTTAATATTAATTGAACTCATTAAATACAAAGATCACAATTGGATTGTCTGCAGTAATTTAAATGTAGTCAGTTTAGTCTTGGGCTTGAATGGCGGTAATGTAAAATGTTGTTGCTTTTTATACTTGTGGGATTCGAGTAGGGACGGACCGTGACTTTGAGGGGCTATGGGCTAAAACTACTTGGGGCTCACCTGATTAACCGAACTAATTGCAATTTTGTCAAAAAATTGTTTTCCAAGATGAATAATGTATAGGAAGGTATAGCAAAAAGAAATAGGACAATAAAATATTAATTATTTATTTAATATGACTAAGGCACACAAACAGGTACTGCAAAACATTATCTCAAAAGAAATAACAAATTTGTGATGTGCAGTTTTATTGAATATAGCAATCTTTCTGAATTTTTGCGCTACAAATTCCTTTATTTGCGCATCGCATTGTAAATCCTTGGTTAAATCACAATTTATGGAAAGAACTGATAAATTATTTAGACGATTGTATGACATTGTTTTCTATATACGACATCCTGGAGATTGGCTGCCTTAAAAAATATTTAAGATAGTATAGCAATTTGGGAAAACATCAATAAGTTTTTTTCATAAATTAGCATAAACATTTCACTGCAAGAGGTATAAGAATCTAGCTTAAACTATCATAAGTAAGATTTAAACTGAACGCACTCATTTACTAAATGTTCGTCTACGTCATCTGGATAATAATCTATAATATTGCGTACACATATTCCATATTATTGTGGTGTAAATCTATTAAAAATTTGAACTTTTTACTATGTGTTTCATAGACTTGGTTTCTTCTATTTAAATCCATAATCAGCTTATCCAACAAAACGTTCAACGTATCTCTTTTAAAATTTTCTGCGCCGTATACGGAGACTTTATCTACAGATTTATATGAAAATTTTAAAATAATGCGTCTCTTGCTTATGTCACTGTGTTCTGTTCCTACACTAGTACTTAATTGTTAGCCTTTAATTTCTGATCTGATTGGTGTCGCAAGTTGTCGGTGTCGCAAGTGACGAACTCTTTTAATGACATAATTAACTTGTTACCTTAACAAATGTCTAAAAGTTTCTGTGTCATATATCTTCAGAGCACTGAAATGTTTTATTATGCAAAGTGAGTCTCTCTAAAACATCTTCCCAAAAGTAATTAAAATTTAAATATCGACTTTCGTCAATTTGTTAAATAAATCTTGTGCCTCTTTTCGAAAATCAACTTCCTCATCATCATTGCCACTAAAACTTTTTAAAATGTTAATAATATGTTCATAATTATATTTCAAAACTTTGACAATATCGCAGTTATAAATAGACATTCTGGTGGTATCTGACTTAAACTTTTTAACGTAAATTTTACTTTTGTTCCACGACTTAGCAGTTTCCGCCTTAGTGTCGAAGAAGGAAAAAAAACATTTTATTCCACTACTCCAAAAAAGTTAACCATTTCATTTACTAGGTTAAGGGAATACGCAGCACACGGCACATAATCCCCGTATTTATTATTTTTTGTGTTATAAGCGCGTGTACACCATTGCTCTTTCTCACGCAGTTTCTTTACACAGTTCTGTTCAATATGTTCACGAATGAATGGGTCGAACTCTGCTAATAATTCCAGAACACCTGCAAACTGCGATAAACCTTTTAAGGACATCGTGGTAATATTCTGTTTCCTTTCTTAATTGCTTCTGAAGCTGCTTGTCTAAAACAATTTTTTTTTGTGTTAACCATACTAACATCTTAAGTTCTTTAGAATTTTTGGCATTTCATAAACAAGTTCCTTTGTATTTCCAGTAAGAAAATCCACTTGTGTATTGAGAACAAGTTTTAGAAAAAAGTTTGCTAGCCAAACAAAAAATACTACCAACACTGATTGAATAAAATAACCAAGATATTTTCAGTAATTGGCCATTTTTCATTTTCTTAGTGAAATATCTATTAGAAAATGACCTGTTTTGTTCTCTGTATTTCTTTATTGCAGTTGAATATATATATATATATATATATATATATATATATATATATATATATATATATAAATATATATATATATAAATAAATATATATATATATTTATATATATATATATGTATATATATATATATATATATACACTATGTAAAGTTAGGAAACTTTGGAACTTTAATCTGTAATAGTACTACATGAGTAGATTGCAATACACCTATTTTCTTTAAATCACACCACTTTTTTTCGATATTTAAAAATTGTCATAAGTCATTAACATGAAAATGCATCAACCTATATCTTATATTCCGTTAAACGTAAGAAATGTGGCAATATTGCATAATTACTTTTTTTAGCGATCGATAGTGAATTTGACTTGTCTAACTATCCCTTTCATTTGCATAATTTTACCATAAAAAAAGAAAAGGATAACAAATTTAAAAATCTTTAATATCCATTTATTATTCCCTCAAATATTTACAAAAAATATATATATATATCATGATTATTAATATATATCGAAATATTATGTCGATTATTATAGGTTATAAAAATATTATTATTGATTTTTAAAATAAACTTGTTCGAATAAATATTAATACGATATTTTTCATTTATCATTTAGAAAAATTATTATCCGCTTCTTATTAATAAAATAATATTCATTTTAATTGCTTATTTCAAATTGAATCTTTATGAATTATTTATTTTTTAATATGGCTACCCTCATTTCTTCTGGTTAGAATATTTTTTAAAGTTTAGTTTGACATAACAGTAATTGGTTAAATGCTATTTTATTCTGTTAAACGATTTGTTATTTGTGATATCAAGTGAGTGAAATTACGAATATGTCGTTTTTTAGTGCTGATGGAACATAGTATTATAATATCCCTAATAACGTACGTCAAACGTTCAACATAGTCTTGTTACGGACAACCAAGTCTTGTTACGATCAATTCAATACAGGAGGATAACCTGTCATTTCAGTGATATCAGGTGATACTTCTCCAATAATATCGATAAACATGGAACAAAATGTGCTAACTCATTTTAGAAGGAAGCAAAATTCGAATACCAGACACACAACGTAGATAATTTGAGTCAAAATGATTGTCGTCGGTTGCGAAACTACGGGGAAGGCACGGGGAAGTACGGGGAGGCACTTAACACGGAAACGGAACATAAAATTTAGGTGTGTGTAAATACTAAATACATTCTAAAACATAATTATTTGTATTTTAATTACTAGGTACGCGTGTTCAAAAAACTTAGTTTTTTGAAACGGATAAGTGACATTTCATTTTGACACATGACAGTTTGCAGTACGACTGATACACACTAAACTGACATTTGACAAACTGATACACGTTGCTAAACTGATATTTGTTGTGAAGATTAATTTAAACGTAATTATGATTTCATACAAAATTTAAACTTTAATTCTTTTATAAATTAAGCGACTAGTTTTTTATTACACATTATTAATGGTATAGGTGTTTGAAGTACTTCATATACATACTGTATATACTAGCGACCCCCCGGCTTCGCACGGATGCAATGTAGATACTAATGTGGTGTAATTGTGGAGCGATTAAAAATATTACTGTCATTCATGCGCCGCCACCGCCGTCCGTGCACGGCATTGGCATCGCAAATACTGATTTTTGATCACTTTAAATCTGTGATATCTTCTAAAATGTATAATAGTTTTCTGTACAGAGCAAATTTTATCTACATTAAATACCCAACGGAACCAACTTATTTAATTAAATAAAGATTAATATAATAGTGATTGAAATAACTTCGAAAGTGTAGCCCACAAAAAAAATTAATAAAAATGGTCACTGTAGGGTAGGATATAGATATATATCATCACGGACTTTTTTGTAGATATTTTTCAAATACACAATTCCATAGTACAACATTTTGATATACCAGAACTATCAAAGTTCACATCATACGAGTAAGCAACCCGGTAATCTTGAAATGAAATATATATTTTTTGCTTATTTTTCGAAAAAATTCAGGAAATCAAACTTTCAGCTTATTAGAAAACATCGGTCTTTTGACTACATCAATAAATTGTTATGAATGTAATTGCGGCTATTAAACAGCAGTAAACAAGTCAGATTTATTTTTGGTTCGAAAAAATAATTTCATAAGAAACATACAAAACGTTATAATTTTGTACTAATTATTTTTTATTAACGATGTAAGTAAATAAATGAATCTAAAAATACCCGTAGCTAATTTGGAAGTACCTTATATACATAGCCGTACACATAGCCGTTTATATACTTATATAAAGTCTGTTCAGCAAGAGTTGGCAATTTGATATTTGAAGTATGAAACCTCTGGTAGTCGGGTAAAAACAAAACATCATGACTTTCTTTTTTAATCTTCCTCATAAATAAAGTCCAGAGCTCAGGATTGATTGGATCTTAGCTATTGTTTCTTTGCACTTAAAACAGTCAATCTTACCTTATACTGATTACTGTAATTTATAATTAGGTGAAATAAGAGAAATGTCCAGTCTTTATGACTTATTAGTAAATTAAACACTAAAGGCAGCACAGTGCACTATAAACATTAACACTTAGTCACTTTGACAACGAGTCCACAAGTACCGGACGGCGATCGATGACAAAATGATGTATATTCATTTTAAACACCGAAAACAAGCGACGGGAAATCCCGGTTTCGTTCGATAAGTGCGCATTAGCTGCGGACCGACATGCCCCGATAGTACCAACACTGCTGATATCGCTGAAAATTGATTCAAAATGTACCAACGAATATATTCACTATCAGCGCACAACTACCCTTATTTCCCAAAGTGGTGACCCCGAAATTATTTCTTATATTTTTTTATATTTAATAATATTGTCCATTCTCTTAGAAGGGGGCCCTTTATATTCACAGGGCCTCGGACTGCAGCCCAAAAAGACCATTAGTAGATTCATCCGTGGATTCGAGAGCTAAAAAAGATCATTATAAAAAGAAAGACTGGCCAGTTAGAGAGGAGTATATCCCTGGTAAAATTAATATAAAACGTAAATGTCTGATACCCCCACAAAAAGTTATTTTACCGCCGCCCCACACAATATTATGTTTAGAGAACATTTTGTCAAGGCTTTAAATAAGATTAGTGTAGTCTTTAAGCATTTATGCAATACTTTTCCTTGCCTTTCTGTTGCGAAACTCAAGCAAGATGTTTTCATCGGACCGCAAATAAAAAAAATTTAAGGGTTGAGATATTTGAGAACTGTCTTTTGAATACTGAAAAAACTGGTTTAAATTCATTACGATTTGTTATCCAAGAGTTCCTAAGCAACAAGAAAAAATTAAAATTACCAACAATTATTTGCTGATACATAGTGAACACAGTTTTCAACGAATGGTGTGTCGACACCATGTTCCTTAAAATTCATTTCTTGCATTTGCATCTCGACTCTTTTCTGATAACCTCGGAAACGTCAGCAACGAGCACGGTGAGCATTTTTCCCAGGACTTGAAAATTTTTGAGCAAATTAATCAGGGATTCTGGGATCAAGCTATATTAGATGACTTGCTGGTCTATCGTAAGAGATACAGGTACAAAAATAAGAAGAAAAAGCTAAGACAATTCATTTTTATTTTTTTAAATATTTTTGTATCACCATTTCTTGCAAATAAAAAATAAGAAATATTTTTGAAATATTTATTATTTTCATTTGCAAGAAATTGTGATACTGACCATTATATGTAGTTACTAACATAAGCAGTGGGAAAACCCACACAAACACGGCTTGCCCTATTGTGTTTGAAACATATAAATGCTGTTTTATGTTCCTAAGAGTTAATCTTTGCTAATAGCCCACCTGAAGATGTAATACAACGAAACCTAGGTCGTGGTAAAGAACTTATAGAAAGTAGAAATAATACTACATCACGTAGTTTAATTTAATTGTGAATAAGAGTTAAGGAATAACATAAGTCTTATTCCGTGTTAATGGTTAATTTTTTTATTAACATATTGTATTATATATTTACTCATTTTTAAATTTTACGTACGTAATATATATATATATATATATATATATATATATATATATATATATATATATATATATATATATATATGTACATATATATTTCGAAGGATCTCTGAATGAATTACTTCTTTTGAAAAATATTACTACTACTACATAATTTATTACAATAGTCATTAAGCGAAGGAGAATCATACCCAAGTATCGAAGTACTTCATAAAAAAATCTAATATAATTCAGTTATTAGGTTGAGGGATTATGTTTGATAACTATGTTCGTGTATTTTATTTTGTATATCATTTGAAATTCCATAAAACTTTATTAACTGAGCTGATTTATCTTAAACTTAGTTGAGCTGATTTATCCTAAACTGGTCTTTGAAACTTTCACGTAATAATTTTTGAAAATACCATTCAATAAAAGCTATCAGTTTGATGTTTCTAAATAAACTACAAGAGATTGTGTTTATTTATATAATTTGCTAAAGGTATTGCTTTTCCTGTTTAAAAAAATTTGTAATTTTACTACTTTTCATCAAACCGAAATCAAAAATCGATCTGTAGATGAAGGTGCTTAAAGGTATATGAAGGTTGTAAATCGACTTTATCCATCAATCAGTGTATATAATTTGTTTTTTTTTATTTTTCATAATTGGCATATGAACAATGCTATCGTATAAATCATTCCGCGTTTTTCGTAATGTGATAGTACGCGATGCATACGACAAAACAAAGCACCTAAATAATACCCGACTGTGTTTCTCGCTAACCAAATTTGAATTTTAGACATCGCCCGTGCACCGCATCGGCTTTTCATGGCTGCTTTGTACCTCTATATGGAAGCATTAACATTTATATTTATTATTATACTCACGAATACATTTTATTTTATGGTCGCTTTTCGGTATTCTAGGTGCAAGTTGCCACTGTGCACAGTGATGACTGATATTCAAATCGTACTTAGACCTTCTCTTATTATGTAAACCGAATTAGAGGAAGTGATTCGTAGTCTATTTATTCATTCATCTATCACGTCACGTCACGTTTCCTACCGCAGCGACAGCAAAATTTATGAAATCAGAACAAAACTCACTAAGTTTTTATATTTAAAAATGGAACGGTTTTGGTATTTAGATTTATTTATTGTTGTTTATGTTACTTATTGTTGTATACGGTATTTATTTACTTTGAAAATGTTTTCGGTATCTTAGGACTCTGACCAACTATATATGCAGTAAAAAAATATCACATCGATGTATAGATATCAAGCTTGTCAAAATTATCCATAGAAATTCCAACTTAACACCAGAAAAGACTGAAGAGGCAGATCTGATGAAAATAGAACGTGGCATATAAAATGCAATTCTATTCTCAAAATAATTTAAGAACATGTAATTTAAGAACATATAACAACAATTTAAGAATTTTCGAAGGTTGTCTTCAAAACTTTGAAGAAGAACGAGATGTGTATAAGAGTCAACAATAAATTCCTTGCACTGACCACTGACGTTTGGAATGATATGAATGATGTCCACTGAAAAATCATATGATCTCTAAACAGTGCTTACTGCTGTGTGCGCTCTATGTAATCGAATGTGGCTAAAGATAAAGCTCTCGTCGAGAAAGTAGGGTCAGATAACGACACGAACTTCAGTATCATAACGAAAGGTTCACAACTGAAAGTGATGAATGAGTATGTCTCTTTGGGGCAAGCCATTCACACGAAGAATGACACTGATCCAGAAACATATTGACAAATTAAGTGTTGATCACTTTCAGGAAGATAGAGTACTTTCTCAAATCTCACAGTATCTCAGAAGGGTCAGTTGCAACTAATATATATTACTCAAAATGATTTATATATAAAACTCATTGAGATAACCTTGTCGAGGGCGAAAGCCGCGCAAAGTGCAATATAGGGTTAAGGTGAGCGCGTTTCTTCGAGGCTTTATCAGAAACGAGTTTTTAAGACAGAATACTAAATAGAAAGGGCAGTAGGCTGGATAGATAAGGACGATCCAATATGACCGATGCAATGGAAGCTGATACTATGAAGATTTTTGAACCGATAACCCATAGACCGAAGGCCAGATGGCATATGACATTTCAGCTGTGGCTAGAAAATACACGAGCTTGGAGACTACTAGCAGAAGCAGATGGAGAGATTTAGAGGAAACTTACTGCAAGTTCATTCTTAGAACATTACATCACTTGGCAAGAGAAAACTCAGAGTAATTACAAAGAAAGTTTCTGTGAAAAACTCAACAACTAAATATTATATATATATGATGACATTACTTTTTATTACAAATTATTATTTTACACACAGCCCAAGTTACGTGTTTTTGAAATCACGTTTTCTGTAAATGAATGGCGTGAGGGATAATTAATATAAAAGGCCAAGACATAAATTTAGAGAAAATAAATATTTTATTTGAAGGAACTTTGTTAAAACTAGTATTCAGGAAAAACAATATGTATTACTCACCACGTTAAGAGTGACGTAATGAAATATCTATTAAATTCATATATAGCAAAGCAAGATAAATTAACCATTAGTAACAATGATCAGCAACTTTAATATTTGTGAATTAATTTATGAAAAATATTAATGACGTGAAACACATCCATTTAACCCGATAGGGCTTTATGAATTCGCGGGACTTTACATCTTAACCCGACTTCACCCCCGCTTTTATTTAGAATTTAAAAGGCAAGTGTAATAAAAAGATAGTGTTGAAATAAAAGAAAATTCAAAGATGTCTAGAAATAAAGTATATTTAAAAATATCAACTTACTGTTACAAGACTTTTGGACACTTGTCATAAATTGTACAAGAAATGTTACGTTAAACACAATGAAATATTTGTACATAAACACACTTTAGTTTACCTAAAATGTAAGTGTGTTTCTAAAAGATGTCCGCCATTGATTAATTGTATACTTTTTAATTATATTCTTTTTTTTCAATATATCGTAGTTTCGTAACGAATTAAAATTCCTAACTCGTGAACTTTAATTATAAATAATTTAAAGACAATTTCGACAGATCCAATTTAAATTTAATCATTTTTTATTGTAATAAAATATTTGTAACTTAAGCCTTTAACGCCAATTTTAATTTCCTCCTTATTTTAAGACTAAAAAATTAAAAATCTTGTCACTAGTATAAAAGACGACTTATTTACTAGCAATGACGACAAAACATTTGCATACTGGTAATTTGTTCTAATGTTTCATACTGAAATTGTATGAAACCGTTCTGGAATAAATTCGGTATATGCTCGATCATCCATTGAGAAATAATTCCATATTGAGAACTGAATTTTGATATTGTCATACAAAGCAATAACCCACATATATATAAAAAGTTATTATTAGACCAATTCAAGAATACAAACGGGGCGACTTTGACCCGATTACTGTTGGAAATGTTATTGAGTGTGCTAAAATAAAAATGTAAAGTGGATAGGTTTAAAGAGTAGTTTTAGTAAAAAGTTTATTTTTAACTTACTACCTTTAACATCCGAATGTAGACGAAGAATTTTTTTAACTACAAAAAAAAAATTCTGAATTTGAACCTATTACATCTGAGTTCAAGTTCCAGAACTTTACAATGACTTACGGGATGTTTAAAGGTACGTTTTTACTTGTTTTCATTTTTTGTGGTAATTCAATAAAAACTAGTAATATTCAGGAATAATACAGATGCCAAAATTCGAGTTCCTCGCCAAACTAAAACTATCCAAATAAAATGATTGGATACAAGAGATCCCCTTAAAGGTTTTCGAAATTAATAACGCAATATTTAGGTCTGAAACTTTGGAGGAAGAGGTTCAATTAATTATTACCAACCCTGTTGCGTAGTGCATCAAATAAGAGATAGTTAAGTGGGACATCCAAACGTTTATCATTAAATTGTACCTATTTTTGTATTTAAGGAAAATTTGAAATAATTAATTCTACCCCATCACCTCTTAAAGTAATAGTAAGCAACCTTACAAAAAAATGAGGACCATACGCGACGAGATCTACTTAGAGAGAAAATATCTAGTAGCAAACAATTAATTACTTCCATCAGTCAAAAAGAAGTAAGTATGGCCGTAGAATGTCTATGTGTTCTTTTTATGAACATGCGTTTTTAAAGGCCATTTCATCATTCAAGTAAATTAAATAGCCATATTTGGTACATGAGTAATATCTATTCACTTTAGTTAAAATCAGTAAAACAGTTTCGGAGATCTGATTAAAAAAACGATTTTTTCCCTTACACTCGAATGTCACCGACTGTCTCTGCGTGTAATAGAAAGGTGACTTAAATTGTTATCTCTGGTATGAAAACATTGCTAACAATTCAGATGCTACATTTAAAATGTTGGCTGTGTTATTATTTTTGTGAGACATTGTTCTTTTTTGTGTGGTTTTACTCATGAATTCGTTTCCATTATAAATTTATTAAATATTAACAAGGCTAGTCATAGAAAATTCGGCGAGGAATGGTGTCTTAGAAACGAAGTGTGATTTCAAATATACTACAAAACTTGAATAAATAATATTTACATTTCTTATATCAAAACCTTTCGTTTTGACACGAGTATTCCTTTGAAATTTATGATTCAAGTATTGCTAGATTTAATTTTGATTGAAGTTTTATTCAGTGGTTATTTCCCCAGACTACTGGTTTCAATACGATACGGAACACTAACTCGACGGCTTTTTTATTTACTGTAACATGAAGCTCAACTAATCTTGATGGTAATTAGTACTTGACCAGTAACTAATAGACGTTAACACGTAAACATGTATTTAAATTCCGATTTCATTGAATAAAAGCTGCGGAGACGGATGGGCGTTTCTTTATCGAAGACTATGTCGGTTAGATCAGCGTGCCTTTGTAGCCTATATAAAATGCAATGTATGTCTATATGATTTTGAGATGATTTTCGCCCTCATAGTGGTTGTTTATTCTAGAAGGTTGTTATGTATAAAATATCAGTGTCGATGCTGAGATTACAGCGACCTGTTAATATTTATGAGGCGTATCCTAGAGTACCGGCAACCAGGAATGTCATGAATTGCGAACAGTGGGGCGACGTTGGATAGCAGGGGGCAAGTCATTCTATTACTGAAGTTCAACACCACAATGGCCATGCGAGAAGAGCTAAGACAAATGTTGGTATTAAAAACAGATATTAGAATTACCTACACATTTTAGTTAAACTACTACCACAGTTTCAGTCAAACTCTGCGTGAGAAAACCAATTATAACTTAATAAATTCTTCATCATTTTACTGTGTAGAAAATACTTTCTGTATTTAATCTTGATCTTAAATTTTAATTTCAAATGCCCTTTAAATTTATTTATTTTATCAAATTTATTGTATCTAATTGATACACATGGCGGACTTATTGCTACGCGAGCAATCTCTTATAGCCAACCATAACACCAGTCCAGCCCCGTTCGACGAACGGCCGGTAATCGAACCCCACAGGCCATCAAAGGCCGTATGCTTTGTGATCAACCCAACACACCACGACGACGATAGAATATAATAATAAAATTATACATTGAATATAATAATAAACTATACATGACATAAATAAAATAATGCGTTATATTTAAAATACATGAAGATTAAGACGTTAAAGTATATTCCGGAGAACAATGTCCCAAGTATAGCTTGTTTTATTTTCATTATTAAATATTTGATCAGTCTAAGAAATATTTGTACTATATCTTAATAATAATACCTTATAGTAGCAATAACAAAATTTTCGCGATGGAGTATACCGGTATATATATTGTTAATATCGACACATCTAGATCACCAAGAACTGCTTCAAACTTTATAATATTAAATACATAAAATGAGATAAATATTTTATTCAATAAACCATAACTATCTATCTTATCCGGCACGTAATAAAGACGTAATTAATCAATTATTTTCAACGTTTCATTACAGATGCAACCGACAACGCCCACACTTCAAATAATTGCATGCTGAATGCCGTTTAAACAGTTCCAATAATAAGTAGCCTCAACATCATTAAATGACATTTGCAAATGCCAGTGTTATGCCACTTTAAGTGCCAGTAAAAGACCGTAAAAGGCGATAATTCGTAATTAAGAAAATGAATTACACTTAATCTTACCAAAAATAAAACAAAAAACTTGTTAATTTATGAATTACACAATATAGAGTTTATTAGCTTTTTCGTTTCTTATTTATCCCGGAGTTTGATTTTATGTAGTAGAATACAAAAGTAATGAGATCATTGTTTGATAAATGGAAAATTTGTCATAATCAGTTTTAAAACTTTAATAGAGTTTCCGCAGTTTTTCCATTCATTTAAAAACTTTGCGGCACGAGTGACATATGAAGTTCTAATTGCTTTTATGTACAATGAAATTTGTTAGTCAAAATTTTGTTTTGCACTTTTTGATTTCAAATAATTCTTCTTTGGAACAAAGTCGGGTCAGACATATCGGAATAAAATAAGTAATTATCATGATATTATTTAAATTAAATTACATGACTTGAAAATTTAGTTTAGAAAATATTTTTATTGTGTTCAAAAATGTCGTACAATTTTAATTGTAGAATGATTTTTCAAATATTAAAATATAGCTTATGCCAACTTTCCTTTCCAAGTTTCTCTTTCAATTGTTTCAATACTTTTCTTTTCAGTTTGTTATATTCATTCATTCTTTTATTTATTTCTCGTTTTGAAATCTATGAAAAATCAACGTGAAACTTTCGATTATACAATCCTTCCTACTCGTCCTGATTTTATCTGGGCAAAAAGGACCATGACTGCATTTTGTTTTATAAGCATTTTTAAATAATTAATTTACCCTAAGCGATTTTCTAAAAACGTTGAAACGAGTAATTCTTTATTTTTATCTGAAAGTCTAAATACACATTTCGATATCTGTAACTTCAATCATCGTGGACTTCCCACAAAAACTCTTACCAACATTTTCAAAACCTAAGAGGTTGAATTTTGAAAATAATTTCTTAGCGATCAGCTAGAAACCTAATTGCCTTTCAAATTTGTAGGGTTTATTATTCTAGAGATTTTTGGCATTGAATTTTTCAGTAGGTGATAATTATTGGATATTTTTACAAATTTAAAATAAATTGTTTTTGTCTATGTATTTTGGGAAAAAAAGTTTTATTTAGTGAGCAAAATTTCAAACGGGTTTACTTACATTTTGAAAGCCTTTAGAAAATGTAAACTATGATACAGTTTTAATATCCTTCTAGCCCGAAAACTATTACCGTATCATGATATGTTCCGTAATATTAAAGAAACGATCTCTCTATATCTCTCTCTCTTTCTTTCTCTCGATGTAGAAATAAGTAAAAGCAAATATTCTAATTAATGAAATTAACAATCTCATTTCTCTTGCATTAATTCTCCTTAAAAATATTTTACTCAACGACTGAGACAATTTATAGTCACACAATTGGCAGAAAGCTTTATTAGATGGTTAATTAAATCAATAAAGTGTGAGGAATTATTTAAAGAGACATTTGTAAAATATAACTTTATGCTCGGCTTGACCAGAGCAAAGGCTGCAAGTGTACAAGGATGGAGTTGATGTCGAAAGCTGCAATCGAATCGCTATATTATTCTGAACTTATTCCATATATTTGAGCGGCAACTTTTGAAAGCTCAAGTGAAAGACGGCAACGCTGCTAAGCTGTGTAAGGGTATACAGTCAGAGCCGCTTCTGGGTCTGAGGAATAAAGTTATTAGATATCACCATACGTAGTCATTTCGTAGCGTATAAGTAAGTGGCGAGATTGTTGCCATGAATAAAATGTTAGGATCGCACGCGGATTGCAAAGGATAGAGGGAAACCGAGAGATGAATCGCCGGTTCGTTGAATTATTTGAAGCTCACTTGAATGCTGTAATAGCATGAAAAGTTAACGTTTCGTTTTGTTGCGAACTTTGATTATTTTCTGGAAACAACTAGGGGTTATTTTATTTTGGTTTATTTAATTGTAACACACAATTGTACATTGTGCCGTAGTATGCTTTTTTCTTTCGATTTTAAATGGAATTATTTCATCTCCCATCTTTCCTAACACAGACATTATAATATTTATTTTTATCCCAAAATTATTAGTCGCATTCAGTTGATGTTTGAGGTTTATAGTATTCTGTAACAAAATTGGAAAACTATGGAATCAGCATAATTGCATTTTTTAATTGCTCGCATTTTTATCAGTCATTTGAAGTTGCGCCATTAATATCTCTAATTATATATATGTATATATAAATACACACACACACACACACACACACATATATATATATATATATATATATATATATAGTACCTTAATTGTAAGGAGTTTTGATCATAGTAAAGGCTCAATATTATTCTAAAGACTATTTTTTTCTTAACGGTTGACACAGTCAGTATTTAGTGTCACCTCCTCTTGCTATAAAAACTGCTGCATCCGTCTGGGCATAATTTTATTAAATCGTCGATGAAACTTTGTGGCATTAGGTTCCATTCTTCCGTCAATTCACTTTTGAAGTCTCTTAAGTTAGCTGGTGCCAGATTTCTTTGCTTAATTTGTTTTCCCAGCTTATTTCAAACGTAATAAGTAAGATACTCTAAAATGACCGCTGCTGTATGAAGTCGAGCATTATCCTACATTAAAAGAACATCATCTTCAATATATGGGACGAAAGACACCACAATCTGCTTTTAAATATCCTTTACGTATCTTGCCGCAGTCAGGAATCCGTTTTCTACAATGTGTAGCTCCGTACGTGCTCCTAAGGGAATACCGCTCCATATCGTTACCAATCCTCCACAATAAGGTTTTCTTCCAACAATGTTACACTGAGCGTATCTTTCTCCGGGTCATCTCTATATTTTAACCCTTCATCAAACTTAAGACAGAATCTGTACTCATCAGTAAAGAGTCCAAGCGTCATCATCTCAGTTTCAGTGCGAATAAGCAAAGTTTGACCGAGCTACTCTATGACCTGTGGTAAGTAGTGGTCCTCTGGCAGGTAAATATGCCCTATTTCTTCCGTCTCGTCCGTCTCTTCTTCTAATGGTTTTGATGCTAACCTTCAAACTTCCTGAAGCTTTGTTCTTACCTCGGGAGAAGTCGAAGTGCGATTTCTTAAGGCCCTGCTTACAATAAATCTGTCGTCCCTCTCCGTCTTTACTCTTTTGCGATCTTACCCTTGACGTGACGTATACTCTCCAGTCTTCCGGTATCGTTTAACATTGCAAAAAATCACAAACACAAATTTGTGTGGAAAACAAAAATAAAATTTTTGTTGCAAAATTTCTCGCACTACTCAATATTGAATATTGTACGCAATTAAGAAATTAACAGATAACAAAAAAAAAGCAAATGAAAGTGGTTTTTCAAATTACATACCAATGCTGACACAAATGTAAAATATTTTGTTATTATATATGTATATATATCTTCGTTTGTTAAAATATATTTGAAACTAATAGTAAGTCTCAATAAAAGAAACGAGAGAAATTGAGCAAAGCCTTTGTCTTTGCTGCAGTGGAATATTTTATGTTAGTGCATTCTATAAACAAATTAACAAAAAAATGTTTGCAAATATAGGTATATTCTTGCAAATTTAAATTGGAAAACAAAAAAAAAAAAGAAAAGAAAAAAAAACAAAAATATATACATATATATATATATATATATATATATATATATATAGCTACAATATACATCGGATGACAAACAACATGAAAGGTGTGAAATTCCCATAGACCATGTTCTTGTTTCGCCCATCTAAGATGCTGAAAGTCGCAGCGTTGTTAAGTGGTTAAGCCAATAAATTCAGATTAGGATCGCCTTTTATACAAAACGAGTGTCTTGCAATACTCTATTTATATCGTATGTTCTAGTATTTTCAGCTAAAAAGTATCCAGAAGCTCTTATGATTAAAACAAATTACCAGCAGTCAAGAAAATATTAAGCAAAAAACAAGACACAAAAATGAAACCTTAAACTACATAGATAGATACATAAAAAGCAATAAATAAAAAAAGTAATTTAATTTCCTTTGTATGTTTAATAAATATACGTAATAGATGTTACAACGGTGCGGTTATGCATATTTGATCGACTAAACGTTGGTCATTATCATACTCGATCATCGACTAAACGTTGGCCATTGATCCTGCATACAAATATTTTTATATTTCATATTATCCAAAGTTAATTACGCCATGGAGGTATGTTGTAACAAAATGACAGGTAACAATTAATTTAATAAGCATATATTTTAGTGTAACTTCAATAATTTTAAGTTTTTATGGATTGCTCTTACGGTATTTGTACTGGGTGAAGAATCATTAAGTTACTTACATAACCTTAAATACTTAACGCATAATTATTAATATGTAAGTAGCTTATTGACTTTTGTCAAAATTTCGTAAACGTATTTCGGAGCTTGAACCATAGCTGTTATAAAAGGCCTGGCCAACTCTAAATAAATAGTGACTCATAATACAACTCAATATTAAACAACCCCACTTTCGAGCGACGACCAACAACTCGTCAACTAACACTCATACGGCTTCAATTCTCGAATTTCTATTACTATTTAAGACGGCGCATGATATTTATTATTGACATGACCCGTCCAGGAGCCCACGACATTTCCCTTCCTGCCTGCGGAAGTAACAAATTAATTAATCCACCAATCAGTCTGGCCGAATGTTTATTTTAACTTGTCGAGCGCAATGACGGCCCTGACAAAAGTTTGTTTGACAGGATGTGAGATTTATTCCACATAATCCTTCTACCGTCGGTCGGGTCACGAACTCTGTTCAATACTATTTTGGAATATGGAATTGGTATTCAAATTTGTTATGAGCAAGTTATTTTGGTGACGCGTCACGTCTATGGCGCCATTGTCTTTATCCGGACAGGGAACTGTTTATGTGTTCTTTTTCTGCAGTTTAATTAAGCAGGTCATTAACATATGATTTATTAGCAAGGCTTGGATGTTATTTGACTCATAATGGACGTGAATATATGACCCATTACACTGACGCAAATTGCTTAATTATAAGTGTGTATTTAGTAAATTTAAATTATCATTAAAATTACGTTGGAATAAGTATTACGTTTGAAGTCCGCTCAAACTTACATTTGTATACAGTGGTTTATGTACGTGACTGGCAAAAAGCGTGACGTATGTGGTGAACGATTTGCTAATCTAATTACTATTGTTAAGGCTGGTTGCATTTTCAGTAAATTAGACGAAATAGAATTACTGTCGCCTCATGTGTAACAACTGTTATCGGCTCTAACATCATCAAATCTTCATATATTTAGTGTTACATAAATTCTGCTTCAAGAATTTACTAACTCAATGCCATATTTAAAAAAATCAAGACCTTTTGAAATGTTAAGAGCCTCATTAATAAATGAGTGCAGTACAATTATTTCTCTGTCTTGGCAGTTATTCTGTTGCAGTAAAAGATGATATAAATAGACTCTAATTACCAATTCCATCAAAAAGATCACTATAAAACGGACTAAGTTAGCCATAATAAGTAGGGAGATAACCTTCTTAAAAAGTCTTGCTAGAAAAAAAAGTGTGTTGGGGCATTGTATCTATATTTATTAAATTGTTTATGCACTCTTCCCACTTTCTTGAAAATAACTCCAAATCGCTTCAGGCAAACGGTGCAGTGTCCGGCAGCGAGGCTCGAATCCTGGTGATGGACTAAGAAAAAGTAATATTTATGTTGAAACGTTACCGTTTTTAATAACTCCTACGGGTTATATATTTAAGGTTACACAAGTAGCTTATTGATTTCTAACACCCAATACAAATTTAAAACTAGGTTGGCTGCTCATAATAGCGGTCCAAAATAAACGCGCCTTACATATATCCGATAGCAGTGCGTTCAAAAGACGTAAGGCTGTTGAACAACACAATACACGAGGATGATGATTTACAAATATTCATACATAATTTGTTAAATCATGACACCGACATCTTTTTATTGCCAGATATTAAAAATATAAAAGCTTAATACAATTATAGTATTTCAGCAACACATGATAATAGGCACCACGAACTTGTGAAGTACGAGCAAGTGAAAGCAAGTTGTACAGTTAATAACCAATTTTTTGAACGAATGAAAGATTTAACCTTGTTTATAGAAATAAAGTATTTGCTTAAAAATCAACGTAAATAATATAAATTCAATCTGATGAAGAAAATTTAATAATCAAATAAATCGCAAAAGCACTAAACAATTCTAAAAAATTAACGCCAAATTTTCAACGAATTTTTATCCAAAGAGAAAAATTCGTTGAAGACGAATTCGTTGAAGACGAATTCGTTGAAAACGAAAACAAAACGAATTTTTCTCCTAGCAGGACGCTAGGTCCTGCATAATAGCAATTATAAACATTTAAACAAAAAGGAAACATTTTAAAAAAACAAATGTTTTGCAGGATCCCCTTTTTTCTTTCATATTTAGCTAAAACATCTTAGGCTAGCAAGTGATAATTTTTAAAAGATTTCACAGTTATTTCATCCGATAGTAATGGTAAAGATGCGAAGTGCTAAGTTCCCCGTAATTGATGTATAAGAACCGTCTCCCAATTGATACGTAAAGAAAACTAAGTTGTTGTGATAGTTGGAAGTAAAAATATATTGATAAATAATATGGTACGATTAACATTCGGTACTCAATTTTCTTTTTCAAAATTATATATTAGATTAAAAAAAATATTTAAGCATAAGTAGAACTCGTACTATGAAGGTTTCGTACACATTTATATACTTATGAACATTTAAGGGTATATAGTATATCTAATGAAACTATTTACAAATATCAATTTTCCACAGCGTAAATATGGTATCTGATATATACTTATAAACAAATAATTCCACGTGTAATTAGAAACTATAATTTTTTTTATTATTTCTTTACATGTGCTATAAAGTCTCCCATTAAACCGACTTTCAAAATTATAGACCGACCGGAAATATCTTGTAAGTTAGGATGATCAATGAGTGAATAAAAAATATGCTTTGAAGTATCTTTTTGTCGTGTGACCCAAAAACTAATTTTAATTCGCAATATGCGATATTAATTTGATATCTGAAGCCATTTCTAAAAAAAGGGCTTTGACAGACAGACGAACGGACGGAATCATGTTGTCCTATAATGGTTCCGTCTTTTTCATTTTCAGAGACGGAACCCTAAAAATAAGTAATACCTGCCCAAACTATTTGATAAGCAATCAACTGCTTCTCATAAGGCTACATTTACATATAGAATAAGAATATGCAAGAGCTTTACTCTATATGTAAATATGGCAGTAACCATATTCGTACAGAAGACAATAAAACAAAACTACAAGACGCAAGCAGACAGCGTTCAGTGAATATCTGTCGCAGGTAACTCACTACGCGTTCTCTAACTAAAACAGATGCTTGTACGTGGGGGAAGATAGTCGCGTATGAGTGCTCGCTGGCTCACAACTTATCTTCATCTTAATAAAGGCGCGGAATCAAAGCATGGACCCGCGAGCCCTGCGGCCGAAGGATTTCACCCAATTAAAGATGAATCTCCAAGCCCGACCATGTGACAACGCGGACTGATGAAATATAACCGCCTACCAACCATGCGTCCGCTATACCTTAATCAAAATATCTTGATATTTTTGCTGTTAACATGTTTATTGTAAGAATTATTTTGTAGAAAAACGATTGGTGATTTATTCTAATACAGAAAGTATATAATAAAGAAAGAAATTATTTTTATAATCGATTTAAAGTAACTAAGGGCGCATTTACACTATTTCGGCGGTCGTGTGTATATGATTTAAATGAATACGGTTGACAAATGTCGTTTACAGAATTTGGTTTCTGATATTCTGATGGACTAGATAATGAAATAGTTCTCCGCACAACTTATCGAGTGCATTTACACTATCAGTGCAGTCATATATGATGACCATAGTCACGTTTCGGTACCTACAAGCTCCAGTCGGAGACTTAATTTACGTAAGTTTCGTGAATCCATAGGGCTGCCGTAAATCATAAACATTATGACATCTATGAAAACGTTTATCTACAGTGCCCCATTGATTTTTTTTTTATTTTGCGATTGAGTTTTATTAACCTATAATTATATTTTAGCTTTCTCATGGATAAAAATATCAAGTTTGCCACGTATTCTAAAATTTTATTAAATGTGTAATCCATCTGAATAAGACGTTAAATAACAGAGATAACAATTTCTAATCATTATAAAATTTAAATGTGCGAAGTTTTTCTTACACACAGGTGATTTATTTACATACAGGTGTCCCATAAGAAGTGCACCAACGAAATTTTGGTGGTAGAGGTTTATTATATATATATATATATATATATATATATATATATATATATATATATATATATATATATATATATATATATATATATAATATATATATATATATATATATATATAATATTAGGATTATATATATATATATATACATTAGAATCCCACTCGTATAGTCTTTTTATTGATCTTGGCCGTCAAGCAACAACCTCTACTCATTCTCTCAACAATTTCGCTTCTTTAGTGACTTGCTTATCGCTCAGAAATAACGTGTTTTTTGCTGTTTTTTTTTCTATCACTATTTTTATTTGTTGACCTACGCTTTAATTGGACCTTGTTTGTGCCTGTGATTTGTATATTGTTTCAATAATTGCATTGCAAACTATGTGACGGGATATGTATCGCGAGCGCTACTCTAATCGCGAACGCTACCCTGATTACAGAGTCTTTTTTCGTGTAAATAATGCATATTTAGAGGGTTGAATTCCTGGAAATGTAGTTCCTGAAGAAATACCTAGAAATGTTGATGAGCATCAAGTGCGGGCCGAAGTAGAAGGAAGCTCCTTCTACTAGTGTTTGAAGCTCCTTCTGCTTGTCTAGTGCGGATTTCTTGTGTATGTTACGTTGCAAGAAGTACGATACGCCGCATTTTAAGAAGAAATAATTTTTACCCTTACCATGTACAACGAATGCAAGCACTGCTACCTTCTGATCATCAACGAGAATTGATTTCTGTCGAGAGATGCTGCGTCGATGCAGGTAAGATCCGCTTTTTTTAATTCAATCTTATGGAGTGATGAATCATGTTTTAAAAGAATAGGAATATTTATTATGCACAATTTACATAACGGGCCATCGAAAATCCCCGCTTAGTAAGGCAAGATAGATTACAACATCAATTCGGTGTCAAGTGGGCTGGATTTCTGGATAGCAAAATTACCGGTCCATTTAAATTCTCACAGAGGCTTAATTGAGTTCGTTATTTACGTTTTTAAGGGACGAACTTGGAAATCTGTTAAATGAAATACCACAAAATATACGTGACAGGATGTGGCTACAGCAATATGGTGTACCGGCCTACTTTTCGCGACAAGTAACTGAATACTTAAATGCAACTTACCCAAATTGATGGATGGGACATGGCAGTACAATTTCATAGCCTCCACGTTCGTCAGACCAGAATCCATTGGACTATTTTCTATGGGGATATTTAAAGGCTGCGGTCTATGAGACTACTAACGATAATGAACAACAATTAATACAAAAATTACACCATGTGTTGAAGTGGAAAAAATTAAGAGCTAGGAGAAAGCATTTTGAGCATTTACTGTAAAAAAAAACGTAATAAATGCGGTATGATCATAAATACTACACTTGTTTTATTTTACCATGACCAAAAAAATAATTAATGGCATGGGTTTAGGAATAAAAAACGTGTTATGAAATGACTTAGTACCAGAAAATTGTACCTTTTTGAAATCTGTGTACATTTTTTTACACAAGCATTGTTCAAAAATCACTTTTCACGTTTTGTAATTGGAAAAATGCAGTTTCAGCGTTTAATTTTTATGTTGCCAATAATAACGTATGAATAATATTTTAATTACGAAGACAAATGTTTTCTTAAAGATCTTTCATAATAAAAAAGCAGAAATAGTAATAAAATTTCATGCGCGGTAACAAAAATTTAAAAAACAAAATTTAAAAATATTATCAATAAAACTATTAGGCCTAGGATAATAAAATTTATTGTTTCGTATGTGTAATAATTCCCCTCCCCGCTATCACCAACATTTCCTTGGTCCACTTCTTACAGGATATCCTATAAACATTTCAATTGATTAAACCAGACAGGCTACAGAAATATTTATTAAAGTATCGTCCTAAAAAAAATAATAAGTGTCCTTGACAGCGCAAATATTTTAAGTATTTCAATATCTTTGTATAGTTTCCGTAGGTTTTTTCCAATATTTGAATTTGTCTTTGAATTTCCGTTTCCAGTAATTCGCTGTATTTATGAGACCCCCCCCCCCCCATGGTACAATCGGAGTAATATGTAAATTTAGAGATGTAACAAATAATTTTGTGACTCCTCATTGAACGTGTATAAGTTACAATAAGTAACTTATACACGTTCAATGAGGAGTCAATACGTTACAATAAGTATAAAAATAAATTAATTGTGTTTAATATTCGGTCTATCAATATAATATTTGCATAAGTTAATGTTTTTTTTTGATCTATTAATGGCGGAGAGTTTTAGATTAAAGAGAAATCAATTAAAATGATTTCTAATTCATTTTTTTTCTGAGATGTCACTTGATAAGAAACACTAAATGCTGTCAGATTTGAAATTGGTCATATACATGTGAAAGAATATGTAATTTCACGTCAAAGTGAAAATTACAGTCATTTACATAAGTTTATAATTTCACTTCCGTGTATTTCGTTAAATCTAGGTACATTTTGTAAATCTAAATACGTCTGGTAACAAATTGTACTAATAATATATTTATTAATCTGCCTAAGTGGAATCAATCGCCTTTTGACAATAAATTCACAAATTTGTATTTTGACACTGTCGCAATATTACATGTGTGGTTATCTCTGTTCTTTCATTTTAAAGAGAAATTCCTAATCACACCATAGAATATAAATCGGTACAAATAGCGTTGGGAAAATATGTGCTTCATGTGATTGGAGTAAAGCGCGTAAATTTGCCAAGTAACGTATCTTTTAGAGCATAAAATTTTACTGTAACTTGTAAGTTGACCAAATAATGCTCGTAAAAGCTAAGTAAATTAATTTATATTAAATTCAGAAAAAATAAATTTCAATTCAATTTTTTAGGTTTCCAAGTATACTTTCATTTTAATAGGTTTTTGCTGGCAAAACAATCGATTTTTATTTAATGAATGAAACAATGCCGAATGATCAATCAATTTATTATTGAAACATAAAACTAGTAGAAATTAAACATAATACCTATCTATCTTTCATGCTCTTGGCGTTTCCTTTTCCAGAAATATTTGACTTTTTAACCTATGTTTTATGGTTTGTCCTAACAACTCATTATCAAGTCATTTAATGTAGGTAACAAATTTTCTCCACAGGTTTTCCTTGAATATTTTTATCTCTTTCGAACTACTTCACCTTCTAATTTTCTTACTTTGTTAGTCTTTTGATCTCTTTCTAACTGCTTTACCGTCTAATATTCTTTATTTTTTAGTCTATTTCCTTAATTCCGTTTTTGAAATTCTTGCTTATCTCGTGTTGTCTTCTGTTCGTATCTCCTCTTTTGGAAAAGATTTGTTCGAATATCTTTTTTATAAATAGTAACTAAATTAATATTTAAGAAATTCACCCGAAAGGATTCCGTTCGCTTACTCGCACTAGTCATCGTCCGGCGACCTTGTCCGGCGCAGGCACGGTAGATAAACCGATCTCGTATAAACTATTGTCTGGTTATTATAATGAACCAGATGACGATATATCCACAAACTAAACGATAACAAATTTTGGAATGCCATATATGCATTTAATGAAATCTAAATTATTTTGTACTTTTGGATTTTATATAGATAATAAATTGAATCATAAAAATCAGATACACAGCATAAAGCCTAATAGCGCGGTAATTAATAATCTAATACGTAATTTAATTTAAATTTAAACTGATTATTTTGATTGAATTGAATATTACTACATAATATTTCTACAAATAAATCTTGATTTGCAACGGATAAGTATATTTGGCAAACCACTTTTAATTTACTGTAATTGTAGGTACTCGATTAAATTAGCAAAATTAAATACTTTGATCATATCTATCGTCCAGATTTATCGTATGATCCGTAAGTGCCTGAACTGTAATATCCATTCTGAGCTCAGTATAATTCCTTATTTGAATTTTTTTGTATTCATCTAATTTTTAATTTTAAAAAATAATATAATTATCTAGGATTATGATAATGCTAATTTTTTAGCATTTAGCTGCAATGTGTTTTTACAGCTCTCTAATTACTCTCAACATAATATAAGTATAGCTTTTAGCTAGTGAAAGAAACGTTATATATACTGCAATGTAATATTGCGTGTCATAAATACGCTCTAATTGTAAATTTAGCACTATGTTTACGCCGAATTACGATAGATGCCATATTTTGGCCGACAGGAAAGGAAACACTATAAGTGCGTTATTTCGAATTGCATCGAAGCAAATCATAAGCAGTTCGAAATAGGATCGGCATCCCAAATAGCTCTAGACTACATCGCGCGTCGTACGTACACGATTACGCGCAATAATTTATCGCCACGAGATGGAAGTGAGGCTCGAACCAGTCGAAAGGTAGGCACGAGCGTGCGCGACCACGGTCGTATATCATTCAGTGTCTTATACGATGACTCGAATAACACGAAGTGAAATTAAATTAAAGTATCGACCAATCGTAAAAACAGTGTGCGAGAGCGGCGTCGTGGTGTGCGCGCGCGCGCCTGTGTCGGTCGTCCGCGATGATAAGGCACAGATCTCTCAATGCCACCGTCGGGCCGAGCTCGCTCGCCGGGCGCTTCATAAATTCCAATTGATTGGACTAATCTGATTTGGATGTCAACTTTCCCGGCCAACAAAACGTTCTTTATAAGTGACTACGTTCGCATGTCGGGCCGATATAATTTTGCATCGACGTGAGCCGCCGAGTGAATAATAAGCCCCCACTCCGACGCGCGTATCGCTCATTTTTCCTTTTTGCATCTCGGCGCGCCCCGCGTCGTTAGCGGACGCACGAGATTTATTCTCTCATCATATTGCCTTATTAAAGATGATGATGCTCTTTGTTCGTATTTAACGTTTTCTTTACATGCAAATTTAGGCTCGTTTATGTTTCGAGCTTTACAAATGGCCACATTTTCGTTTGTCTTCAGGCGCTCATCGCAGGCGAGGTTTACATTGTTGCCGGTGGCGTTTCGTCAGTTTCTATTTAACTTTCTGTGTCTTATGGCTATGTAGGAATAATTTATCTATAAAATAACGGAGAGCGACACGTTAGAATAAAACAGGCTGGCGTTGTCCTGAATTAAAATTAGATATAAATGCAATACTTGGCATTGGCTTTACGTTAAATACTTTACATACGGACTAATTATTTCAAGAAATTTCTAACATATAGGATTCAAAGTTTTAAAGACATTCCTTGTTAGAATAAGGAAGCTTTGGTATTTAAAACGAGTCGTATTGTAACATGGCGTAAATTATCTTCAACATAAATAATATGAAATGAAATTGAACTATACACCTACAATGCACTCGGAAAACCCAAGCGTATAAGAATGTTACAGTAAAATCGTATTTTTTTTCATTTTATCGATGGTCTTATAAAATATTTTTATTGTTAGTTCCATAAATCAATAATCAGTGTTATATGATCCTTTTTCCTCCTCCTGTCCCACCGTCACCGTGCCGAAGACGATACTGAAGTTATTTACCTATTATAAAAGCGAATGTAAAATTAAAACTAAAAACGAATGTATATTTATCAAAAATATAGAAGACCAATATATGTATTTATATAATCTAGAGATTTATAAAATTGATATTTGTAACTACGCATCTTTTCTCACCTCCATAACGTAAGCAGTAAAAAAATCTATTGGTACTTAAACATATTTCATGACAATCTTAAAGATATGAATCGAATAAATTGTGCTATTATACCCCCATATCTTTAGACTTCCAGGTAATAGCTTCCAGCACTACTGTCAAATAATTATGTAATATCTCGTGCAGCCAAAATAGCTGAAATTTTAGTACTGTCGTGCCATACTTGTGGAAAGGAAAAAGCGAAAAACCAAACAGTTTGTAAATGGCGGCGAAAGAAACCGTTGTTTGGTAGGGACGAAAGAATTGAGAACTATCAGTTTCTATATAGTTAGCTACTTATCGTATATTTTAAAGTTTCTATATAGTTAGCTACTTCGTATCGTTAGTTACGTTGCTTTCAATCTTATATTCTTTTCAAATAATTCTGCTTATTTTGTAGTCACATCGAAAAACTTAAATTGATAACGTGGTCATATTGTTTCATAATTCATTCCCTCGAGCGTCTTCGAAATATTATATCCGTTAAAATTTAAATCCGCCTCGGTCAAACGCTCTTATTGAATTTGCTTGACAATGAAAATCTATTATTTTGTAATTTTGCTTTTCAAGTTTAATACCGCATCTTCTTCATATTTGACGTTAATTTTGTAGAAATTAATTATTCACAATTAAATGAAACTACCTGATGTAGTATTCGAATAATTTTTATATTTGGCGTTAATTTTGTAGAAATTCGTTATTCACAGTTAAATGGAACTACGTGATGTAGGATTATTTCTACTTTCTTTAAGTTCTTTACTACGGCCTAGGTTTCGTTGTATTACAACATCTTGAGGTGGGCTATTATTAGCAAAGACTATTATCTTTGGTCGTGGCAAAAAACTTAAAGAAATTAGTAATAATACTATATCACGTAGTTTCATTTAATTGTGTTTAAATACTTCATAAATCTCAAACTAGAATGGTAAAAAAATAAATTCTAGCCGTAGGTCATGACAACTCACATAATGATCAACAAAGTTATTTCGTCGTACCTTGTCTGTCGCATGTTGTGACGAATAAACACAAGTTATTCATCGGATAGGATAAAGAAGTTTGTTAAGAGAGTAACTCAAAGTATTAATTAGCTTTGGCCACTTATTTAATTTCTGAATTGTATATATTATTCACATTTTTTTCAGTGCCTATTCTATTCATTGTCAAGTAAAGACGCATCTCTAAACACTTTTTATTAAGTACATTAAAAATAAATACACAAACCTTCATAAAAAACTTCCATGATTGCATAGTAATATAATCAAGATATATCTATGGGGACACAAAAACATTAAATTAAGTGTATACACATCCACACACGCCCACACACACACACGCACACACGCGTGTATGCGTGTGTTTATATATAGCAATATTTATCGTAAAATCTAAAAAAAAATTAAATATTTACATACTTAAAATATCTTTTTGTTTCTGTACCATAACATTTCTGCATTAGAAGGCTATAAATTAATTAAAAACAGATATTCCATTAACATATTTGTATAGATACCTTCCCTTCCATTCGTATTTCGTAAGGAATACAATCTCAGTTTAATTCGTTCTTTTTATATCATACTTTCCTTTAGTCCACGTTATATTTTTTCTTTATTTCTTAAAATACCACGCTTGGCTTAGAGATTTGCCTAAAGCATTGGACTGTGTATGAACATACTGTTATGAACTAAAGTGTGGAACCAAATTATGATATATTCGATGTTGTGAAAATGATAAATCCTAGAACCCATAGGCTTTCTGATACGCTTCGGTGGTATGACTGAATTGCCATTCATAATTGCGCCGAGATTCTACACGATTGAAACATTTGGGTATAGTTTCGTACAGCTATGGGCACAAGAGGAACGCATATGTAGAAGTAAATCATTATCCCACGTTTGCTTACATTAAATATAGCCTATTGCTCAGACTCTATGAAAATTTAGTTGATATCACTTTGGAGCAATTCACTAACTGTTTGATCGTCGACACCTAAGAAGAGTTTTAAGTCATCATAATAATAAAGACAACTGGTAATACCGACAACTATCGGTAAGTCAAGTCATTTTCCATAACGATAAACAAAAGCGGGCCTAAATCACTACCTTGGATAACTGCAGATTGAGTAATTTAAAGCCGAGATTTGAAATTTTCAAACCGGATCATTTGTTTATGGGCTCAAAGTGAAATTTCACTATACTTATGTAAATAAATTTCAACATGTGTTACAATAAAATATGTTACGATTCTCCCGTCAAAATGTATTTACTGTTTAATGCATTAATTAATACACTACTTATTATACCCCAAAACGTATTTCCGCCTTTTAAACTCGTGAAATGGTCAAATCTACTTAAATTAATTCTACGTATAGCTCAGTTTCTAAGTTTAGCGACTTCTCTTCGTGCACCTATTAACTAGTAACGTTTATATCACACACATTTTTCTAAACGTTTCTCAAGGATGAACTGAAACCTAATTAAAATGTAAATAATAATATTTAAGTCGTATAAAACCAACTCTACACATCATTGCACAGAAATAATAGGTGATAACAAACGTAAAGCGCCATATATCTTGATTGGTGCTTGAGAAGCACTCTCGCAGTAGAAAGAAATACTGATTGTATTAAAATATAAGTCGTAATAAATAGTTTTAGATTGCAATAAAAATAAATAATAGCAAAAATCAAGTTGCACTTTCGTAACCTTTCCAAAAAAAAATTTTAAAAAACATTTATAAGATATATGACAAAAAATAAGAATATGGAAAAAATAGAGTATATTATTCGCATATTTATTGTTTTATATATTTTATCAACATTCACACGTCTGAGAAGCCTACTTCCTATAATTACATAATAAGATATGTCTCTTAAAAACTCGTACGTGGCTGTTTAATTTAAATCACATCAACATTAAAAGCATTTAACAATAACGTTGGCGGCGCTAAAACAATCCAGTTCGTGATTGCGCCGCGCCATCTAGCGGTCAGTAGCAGAGCTTAGCGCTGCCAAACGCTACTGATTGATTTCTTTGAATAATGTAATCAATCGATCGTTAAACTGATTATTGATTTTTATGTTTTGGTGATGTGAATTACATTTTGAACAGTTCTTTCTAAGAAACTTAATTTTTTATTTGAATATTTTTCTTTGTTTTTAAAAACATATTTTTTTAATGTTTTTAAGAAACACATGTTGATTACACCACTTTCAAAATTCCTCCGCACCCATTTTTTTTCTTTTGAGCGACAATAGGATCGATTAAAGTAACATGATGGTAAAAAAATCGAAGTCGAGATTTTAAAATATAAAATATCTATCTCTCTCTACGGTACATTAACACTCTATCTACCACCGAAACTGCTGACTAAATTTCAATTAAATTTGCTATTTGGCAGTTTTCCATAAATATTTAGAGTTTCGGGTAAGTTCATTTCAAAGTTTCGCGCGTCTACCAGATAAATGCCACTAAGCAGCACTTGCAACATGCAAGAAACTTGCACTTGTAAGAAAGTAAGTAAACAGTTTATTTAAATAATATTGCCAGTATTTTACCGAATATAAACATTAAAATTGTAGGATATAAATATTCGAATAGATATTAACTGGAATATACATACTGTCCAAAACACATACTAATAACTCTCAAAGAGACATTTTCTTGAATCCTACAATTTATGAAAACCAGCCACGTCGGAACATACATAAAGCAGATTCCCGTAGTTGCCTTGAAATTATTTAGGCAAGTTAATTGGAATATTTCTAACGAAAATGTTAAACCAATTATCAATGAAAATTAAAAAAAATTCAGAATGTTTCAGATTTTTCAATCCACGACTAAGAAAATTTTCATTTGAAATAATTTTAAACGAAAATTTAGGAAAATTCAAATATTTGAAATCAATGATTAAGAAAATAAAGAAGGGTGGAGTTTGTGTTAAATGAGTATCAGTTTGAAGTTTAATATTTCTCAGGCGGGGTATACACGTGAATAATTACAAATAAAACTTATGTTTAATTTCGAAAGACCTATTCCACATAATCCACTTACAATATTTCACGGACATTGGTCTAAAACTGTAAGCGTAGCAGCCTAAACTGCACGCGAACAGACGAACAGACGAGCATGACTAACTATATGATTTCCTTATTTGACTACGACACCCTGAAAATAAATATTTTTAATATACTCTTATTTACAACTTTCCATGAGATTTTAAATTCATTGTAAGATTATAAATTACTACTAATAAAGTAATACTATTGAATATTTATGTAGTATTTATTAGTTTATTAAAAATTAATAAAAAATTAAATTGATTACAATATACCAAGAAAGGAAACCATATTCACGATCCCCTCTGAATACAAATCTAATTAGCTTTATGCTGTAATTTCGAGTGTCTTCCCAGAGCCATAGTGTAAACAATAAGTAATATAAATAAATTAAATCACTACAAATATATCTATAATAAAGCGATAGTTAACAACTTTCTACAAATTGTTAAGAGCCTTAATGATTTCTGTTTTACCTAATTAGCGCTCAGTATTATCGTTTCATTTACGACTTCTGTGAAGATATTAATAATTGTATTGTAAAGATATAAGTTAATGCTTGTTTGATTGGAATATATTTTTAGTATTTAAAAAGAAACGTTATTAAATAACCTAATCAGCTTATTGGGTTTTTTGATTTACTTTTATTTTCAACTTCACTAAGATCAAGCACTTATTTGAAAAAAAATTAAAGTGCCACAATTAATAAAAATGTTTTATCGTATGATTATTAAATAAATAAAATGTCAAATATTAATATTTTAAAATATTCTAAATGAAAAGCAAACTAAATATTATATAATTAAAAATATTAAAAATTAAAAATATTGCATAATTAATTGTCCGTATACGATAAACCGATTTAAATCCAGATTTTCCACCATCTTGAACCATTTTCGTGTTCCAGATATCATAATATCGATATACAGATCTAATTTACTTCTATGTACACTTATGTATGCGGTAAAACGCGAGATATATTTGATGTAAATGTTATTCATTAGTCGCAGAGTGATTGGTTACTCTTCATTCGTGATCTTGACTTTGTGGTATGGCTTAACAGTCCATGTCATATTTATGACGTGATGTATACCATCACGTTATAAATGCGGAAAGAAAAATCTAAACTCGAATTTCGCCACTTAATTGTAACCCTGTATTCTGATCATTACCACAGATCTAAAAAAACAAACGGAATGGTTCTAATTCTTGATTTTTCAATTTCCACCCAAGTGTTTACCCGGGATTCGTAATTTTGGCGGAAATACCCTGTTACTGACAGCAATGCTAACGGATTGTTTAATATTTACCAATAACCACATTCCCCACAGACAAGAAATGACAATTAAAAATACATATTAACGGAGTTAGAACATAGTTTTACATGTATATGATGAAAAATTACATCGTTATGTTTATCTTCATGATCCAACAAATATTTAGTCCTCTTCCTTTCTTCTAAATGCTATGTCGACAAAAACACTTTAACATTTCTTTTTTTTCATATTTAAATTATTATCTTATTGCGAAGAAATATAAAAATTCCTCGTATTTACATATATAAATCATTAATCATAAATACAATGTGTTTTTACAATGGGTAAAGGTAAGACCTTTTTAATATAAGATTAATTACATCATTAAGATGAATAAAATATTTCATGTGTTGATTTAAATTTAATATTTTCGGTTTCATAAATCGTAATGAAATAGTCATGAAATTTAAAACTCACGGATATAATTTTACAATAAATACTGCTAAATTAATTAAACTGTATATACGGATTGAACAGTGAATTCAAAGTTCCAAAATATCAAAACACTACAATTATATTTACTTGAGTTTCATGTCGACGTCATTCATTATTACTCCATTCGTCATTCATGTGAGACGTTATTCGTGTAAGTGATTGTCCACCTGCTTCCTAGCATTATAAAAAAATGCCGCTTTTTCCAACAGTCGTGTCAAAGGATTGTACATCAATATGAAAAACTGTCGACGGGCGAAATAAATAACTGCATTACGTCCGTTAGTTACTACGAATCGTGTGTGTTCACTGTTTTGCTCTCTCTATAAACTGTCCATTTCTTCTTATGCTCCCTACTTTCGTAGACATGTAAGTAATTATATACCAGATGCATCTTTGCCGTCGTTGAAGATAGCAGACAAATAAGTCAATTTAATTAACTATGTACGATGAATGTACATTTAATCGAAAAATTTGCATACCCACTAACAACCAAAAATTTGCTATTTTGTTGTTAACATATGTAGATTGAACAACATAGCTAAAATAAATTTCTGTACTTTTAATATCCGTTTTACCTTTTTTATTTTGCTTAATTATTCCTTTATTTAATGAAAGATAAATAATATATATTCATTTCAGATTTTATTACAAATCCTGATGAATATATTAACTTGTACAAAACGTCCAATTTTTAATATACATAAATATTTGTAAGATTAAAACCTTCTTGTAAGTCGCCTTGTGATTAGACATACTATGTTCTTAATCAAAATTTATTCATTTCTTATTAAAATATATAACAAATGTCTTAATTCTCGTATGTTAACTTGCACAAATATTGATATCAAGGCCGATATTATTTATCTGAACGGTATTATATGTAATGTAGGTTTATCTAATCGGTAGTCCCTAGCAACATTATAAATTTCCTTTTAATGTTCCGTATCTCAAACGGAAAAAAGAAACCCTAATAGGATCAGTTCGTTGTCTGTCTTTCTATTTGTCTGTCCGTCAGACTATTTTTTTGAGGAACGCGTGGAGGTATCAAATTGAAATTAATATCATATACTTAAATCTACTGCCCCTAGTAGCTCCGAAATCAAGATTCTAAGTCAACGCAATCAAAAGAACCCTAAAGATAGGCCATTTATGCCACATATTTTGATACTCGCAAATAAATAAAAACTTATAGAGTACTTCCCGTTGACCTAGAATCATGAAATTTGGCCAGAAGTAAGGACTCAGAGTACAAGTAAAGGAAATACTCATTAATTTGTAGTTATATCACCACTCTTTTTTTCAAATATGCACCTGTGAAATATATAATAAACAATATATTTTAGTTATAAAAAATTTAAACTTTATAGATATTTGAATAGGAATATTACGTACCATTAAATGTTTATAAATGCCTAAATGCGTACAGAACACATGTAGTGCGAATATCTATTTTCGAAATACTCTTTGGACACCGGCGTTGAACTAGACCGCCCTTACAGGTTCGATAAAAAAAGTCATTGCCATACTTAGAAGCAGGTTGAGCAATAAATACCTGCTTAAGAATGGAAGCTATTCTTGTGAGGATAAAATAAGAGCTATTCTTGTGAGATATTTTATATCAGTTCGTCAGTCTCGCTTAGTAAAAGAGAATAATTTTATCATAATATCAATACCGAATAATGTATGTTCCAAATTTAATATACCATATCCAAAGCTCGGTAACAATGTGTTATATTGGCAATAGAGTAGTTGAGTCATAAGATCATAAATGTCATGGATAATAAAGTTATTGTAAAAAAATGTAATTTGCTGCAGCAATAATACTATCGTGTTTATGAAAGTGAAATGGCTATTAATCAACTGGACGGTTTAAAAGTCACCTGGAGCAGAAAAGGAAGGTTCGGACACAATGGAAAGGTGCTCGGGAATAAAAAGGTGGTCGATCAATTGGAGTCAAAACAAATAAAAGCCAAGGCCGACACGACCTCCTTAAACATTGCACGCAAATGAATAATAAATAAACTTTTCTCAAGGTAAGTAATATGAAAGTAGTGACTTAAACACAAAAACGTGATTTATACACAGCCAGCTTAATTCTATAAAGAACGTCGTTTAAGACGTTTTAAAACAAGCTTATAGTTTTACCATGCTTCGATTACGTACTTACATTAAAAAAAATATTCAACAGTATCGTATCATCCCATTTTTAAGGTTCCATAACCAAATGGTAAAAAGGGAAGCTTTATAATTTCATCCTGTCCGGCTGTCTATCTGTCCATCTCTCTATCCGTATGATAGCTATTTTAGTCGGAGACTATATAGATAAAATTTGGATGGTAGGTATCTTCTATGAACCTCTATACAATGAACTAGTGGAAATATGAAAAAAAATAATATTAGGGATGGCACTTCATAGATATAACTGATGGATGCAAAAAATATCCAGTTATGTACACTGGTATGTGGGATATCGTAAGATAGATCTAAAAAATGATATATGGGTTGCAAAATAACTTTTTTTAAGTCAATAGTTGGTGAGACATTCTTAAATTCTTCAAAAGTCTTAAAAATCTGTTCCACCCCCTCTAACTTTTCAAATTCTGAAAAAAATCAGGCCAATAAATTAAGAAAATAAAAAAAATTATTATGGTAAATGAATTTAGAACTTAAATGCATTTTAACGAAAATTGATTTGAACAAGATATGTTCTGTAGTTTTTGAGACATGGGATATTGACGGTACCGAAGCAACAATAACTTTGTTTTCAGTCTCTTTGAGAAATACAAACTTATAAGTTGAATATTGGTTGGTGCTACGGACCTTTCGCGTGCGAGCTCGATTAACACTTGGCCAGTTTAAATGATGGTACTTTACTTAGCAACTTAAAACTACTTCTAATATTACTGAAATATTAAATCAATGCAAATCGACTCGACCGTGAGTAGAAATATAAGTTAATATTCCAAGTTAGGGCATCGTCATAAATCGGTCATCTCAAGAAGCATACACATGTTTACTATCGATATCGACGGTTACATAACGACATAAACATCACTTAACTGTATTCGAAGATATGCAAAATCTCCTCTAGATCTCCCATTCGCAAATTAAACACAGCAGCGCATACGAAAACACTCCGTGTACGACATCTCCATAAGAACATACGATAATGCACCGTGTCACTGCGGTTTTGTAATTAGTCCATACGACTTATCGAGCAAGGGTAACGTCTCGTTGTCATATCACGCATAACTCAATGCTTTATATGATACCATAAATGTTCTGATTATGGACACGTGTGCCCGACGACGGGTTTTTGCAATCGACACTTATGTAGAACTCGATGGTCACTTTCTTAGTATTAATATAAACGGGACGTTGGCCCAGAGAATCCTCTTCTTAATTGTCACCGCTTACCTTTTACGATTTACTTATTATTCAACCCTCTGGAGATATTATTGCAGTGATTTGTTTCCCTTTTAATTCAAAAGTGTAATACTGGCTTTCTTATGGTTTAAATCGATGAATAACAAATAAGGAAAAATTAATGATACATCGAATAATGATAAAGATAAATCGATGAATAAACGTATAATGTATGGAAAACATAACAATAATTAGATAAAGGGGAGAATATCTTTTATATGTCAATCTTTACTTTAACAAAAATATCCTCTTTACCAACTAAAACATATTTATGTTGCGAAAGTATTTTTGAATCATGAGAAAGCACATCGTTTCTTTATAAAAAGTATAACTGGCATAAGATACTTGAGTAAACTTTGTCTGGGAATCTCGTATGTTTACAGTACAAGTATATTTCTAATTGTAATACTCTGGGCAACATACGCAAAGTACTTTAAAGACGCTGGTTTTGAAACAATGTTGCGGATTCAAACTGTCCAGGAGTTAAACAAAATTCTTTATGAAATGCCCCACCTTGGAAAACTTTCGAAGCTCTAGGTCTCTACCAAGTTCTTATATTTTTCCTTCTACATACAAACCCAAAACAAAAATGAACTCCTAAGATGCACATCAAAGTCTGACGATAAAATCACTCATTCACCATGAAACATAATTCAAATTACTTTTAAAATACAGTCTCAGAATGAAACTAGAAGATGTGTTAGTTATTTGATTTCTATTAACTGTTTTTTACTATAAAAGAAGTCATCATATCATGTTTTAGGGTTATGTAATGAAACAAGCCATATCCATCTATTCGTCTATCGGTTATAACCTCACTATTTCTGGAGTTTTAGACTTATCTGCACGAAATTTTGCGAGCAAATGTTTGTCATAAAAATATAGAAATATGTTAAATTTTCTTTGTCAATATAACTACGTAAATGTAAGGAAATGGGGAAATTTTTTTTCCGTGCATCCCATCGAATATGGTACATTTAGGTAGGTCTTTTAAAGTAATTTGTCTGTAAGTCGTCATATATCATTTTTTCGTTTTAGAACCCAGTTTTTCACACAATAAGCTTGAAATTCATGTGCAATATGAATCTTCTCTTAATTTTTAAATCACGAGTCTGAAAATTTTAAAAATAACCTATACCGATTAGATTGGAACTTTCAATGATTATATTGGTTAACTCACATCAGCAATTTCAAGAGATATACATAAATAACTACGTAAAACTATTTTAAGCGTGTTCCGAGATGCATTTGGTCGGTTTTCACTTTTATTTTTGGTTAATAAATGGAAAATTCATGCAAAAATTTTTTTATTCGAATTTGGTTTAAGAAATCTACAGTATTTAATATTACAAAGCAATATGACGTAAGTAATACGATCAACAACATTTATGTTTTTATACTGAAAACTATTAATTAAAAATTTTATGTTTCATTTGCAGTATATTAAAGTTTCTTTAGCGTACATATTTCTTTAGCGTAATAGCGACGAAATTTTAAGGGACTGAAGTAAATTTTCACGAACATTCCTAAATAAACATATTAAAGGGTTAACATTACGTTAGGAAACTCCGGATGTTGGACCGCTTGAATGTCTTATAAGGGAAATTATTATAAGTTGCTCGCTGTTAACAGGAAATTCAAGTCATAACTTGGACGGGCACGTTTTTATTTGTAAGAACCGTCACCTCTCCATCCTGAGCCATCGTTTTACAAGATAATGTTCTCGGTTAGATGATCGTTTAAGCGGAAATGTCAGCATCGGTACAGATGTGTTGTGCATCGTAAATTAAAAACGTTTTTGCAATAATCTAAATGTATATGTCGTAAGCTGTATAAAGAAATAATGGCCGATTCCAAAACGAATATGAGATTCCTTTTACGTTGAGTAAAAAATAAGTTTCCAGGACCAAAATAATAAAGAATTTTACGTAACAAATGATGTACTCATAATCAACTATTGTTGAAGAAAAGTGATACTCAAATTTTGTTATTTTTCCCGATTATTTACCCCGATTTAGTACATCCCGATTATATGCACTCGAGTTTAAAGTTATTATTCGTTGGTACACTTTGTTTAAAAAATACTTCTTTTTTTAAGACTTATAAATACTGATTATTTATTGAACCACTAAGAAATTCAATAATGAAAAATTATATCTCCCTAAAAGAAGTATGAAAATTTAAAATTAACTTTAAAGTCTCTAAAAGGTTTCAATTAACGTTCGTCATAGAAATATACGATGAACCTTTATAAGCATTCCATTTATTCATTTGTTACCACTTTTAAGATTCCAAAATGTTTCATTTATTGCCTTGAATTTAATATATTTTTGTTTTGTAATTTAAAAGAAAATGGGGAAAAAATATGTTATATCAATTGTTTTAAAACATTTGAAAGGAAAATAAATCTTTGGTACACATAATTATTATTTTCTTTTGAAACCCAAGGTAAGTCTCCATTATGTGAATTTTAATTTACATCCTTTTTGCACTAGTCGAGCGATTTATTCAAATATATTAAATTCAAATATAGAAACATAGCTATGGTAAATAAGATAAAATAGAAAAACGAGACAATCGGAAAATCGGACTATTTCTAACAAATAAGTTTTTTTATTTCTTAATATGCCTCTTTCTTTCTTAATATGCCGCTTTTACGTTTGAACTACTGAACGATTTTCGTGAAATTTTGCATACGTATAGCCTAGCCATTAGCATTACAAAGGTGAACATAAGTTACTTCTTGTCCCTGAATGTAATTATTTTTTTCACCACCATTATTACATCTCCTTTTCCCACAAAACCATTTTCCTAAAAATAAAAAAAAATCCGTCAAGCTCGAGTGGAACTCGTCGAGGATATTGTACACATTTAAGCACTTATAAACCCTTAAAGGTATATAGTCATTAAATTATTTACAAATATTATTTTTTACAACGTAAATATATTAACTGCTATCACAGACGTAAAAACATGATTCATATTTCGAGAAATATGGCATCTACAATTATTTCTATAGTTTTTCTACGACCTATGCGTTCCCAAAATTTGGAAATGAATATTTTTGAAGTTTCTTCTATTGATATATGGGTGGATTAACATTCTTTGTTCGACAAGCGGTTTCTGGGAAGAAAAACGATCGTGACGGTCAGACCTACAGACAAGATAACGGTCTTATAAGAGTTCCGTATTTCCTTTCGAAGTGCGGAATCCTAAAAATAAACGTTTTTATTCTGAATTCAAAATAACTGTATAACCATTTTCGTGTTAGGTACAATATGTGCTTTAAACATTTCTTACACTTCTTGTTTTAAAGTCCATTTTTTCAACACTTTTATTTAAATAAAATGAAATAAAATGATGATATTTCCTCCAAACTTCGTCACTGTAAAAATGTCAATTTTTATAATTACAATTTTTTGTACTGGAAAAACCGGAAATTTTTATTAAAATGTTATTAAACATTTGGTTACTGCACAAGCCAGAGTTAAAATACATTTGCTTATACCTTATTTCCACTGACGATTTAATTTTGAAAGCTCGCTGCATAGATTTTGGGGCAAAATTTGATTGAAATATGCAATTAATTACACAGAAAATAATACTTAGTAAAACTCTATGCCAGTTAAATTCTAAACCTTTGGAAATGTTTAATTTGGCACGCCAGGCTTGCATTTTGCAGGTTTAATACTTCTAGTTAAATTGTAAAGTGGTATAATAGGTTTTTAATAACATTGTAATAAATTTAAGACGATTAAAATGTTTCTAAATATTTTATAAAATAGTTTCTTTATTCGCCGCTCTTTATTTCTTTGAAACATACAAAAAAATTAATTGGATAAATAATATTTTCGATCACGAAATGTAAATCAATAATTCATTACACCTATATTCGGTCGCTGATATATTAGATATAATCTTCAAGTCACGATTTCAACCAATACAGTTGCCCTATTAAGGTTTCCATATCGCACGATACCAGTAAAGCAATAAGGAGCAGAGTGTCGCGGGGCTGAGTTTGATTATTTATTTAATTAGCGACAACAAGAGTTGCCGGCGGCGAGCGCTGCGGGAGTGCCGCCTGGGCGGAGCAATACGTTTGCACTTCCACATGTCACATGTTAGTTCTGATGATGTTAGGCTGGAAATTAAATACTTTACGGGAGCGTGCATATAGGTTCAATATTAAAAACAATTCTTAATTTTTTTCTTAAATATTTATTTAATATATATATATATATATATATATATATATATATATATATATATATATATAAATGAGTATATGGGTAAAAGTTACCACCACTTACTTATTTTATGAATTTTAATTTATCCAATTTTTACCACGAAAATAAAAACTAGAAAATACACTCATCGTCTTCACACGTCTTCTATTCTCGCCCTCATATTTAAAAAAATAATGATAGACTCTTTAAATATTATAGTTGTAAATACGACGTGAAATATTAGATTGTGGTATTCTCTAAACTACTTACATGTAAATAAATACGTGACTTTGGACATCAAGAACAAGATGGTGCGCATAATTCATCGAGTCAATCAACTCTTTTTTAATTTGTCTTAAGTCTTTTCAAAGTATAATAATATAGGTTTCACTTGAAACATTAAATATAGTTTGCAAAAGTAAATGAATAGGTTAATCTTTTCATTTTGATATAAATTAATTAATTTACTTGCCTTTTATTGTCACGCATCTTAAATATCTCACTTCATATTAAAGAATCACTTTCGACAATCGAATGGTTAATGTTTAAAAAAAAGTAATTTTCAGTCAACGAACACTCAGTATGTGAAATGTGGCAAAAATTTAAAATAAGGCGAAATCTGTAATTTTTTCCCTTTCTTTTTCAGGGATTACAGAGAAACGAGGAACCGTTATAATTTCATCCTGTCCACCCGTCCGTGCTTCCATTCGCCCGCCCGTCCATCTGTCACAGCCTCACACTTTCTATAGTTTTAAACTTATGTGCATAAACTTTGCAAGTCGATTTTCTTAGAGAGACCTCAATTTTAATTAAGCAAGAAATTAAAAAAAAATTATTTACCCCTCCGGACATGTAGAGTAGGGGCCAATTATTTTTGCATGTCAAATGGAGTTGGATATCAATAGACAGGTCCTTTAAAACAACATAAAATGTTAATATGCCGTTTTTCATATTCCCGCTTCCGTAATAATAATGACCAAAATGACAAACAATGTAAGGATTGATTGTAACGATTAATTATAACACTGATTTCAGAAGGTATAGACAATTACGGAATTCTACGTTGTACACGTTCCGGTACGTGATTTGCTAGTTATTTATTTTTTCAAATTTTGATAATTCCAAATGAAAATAAATTATATATTTAAACTAACAAACGAAAAGGACATTTAATATAGTAACAACACATATTATACCTAAATGGTAAGATTTGCTTTTTTATATTTAATTAATTGACTGTGAGACTATACCTTTCTCTCAATAACATCTGCTTATACTTATCATTGTGTATTCGCATGATTATTATATAATTTATAATTTTATTTTATTACATGCTATAGAGAATCTACTTGATCATTTTTTAAAATTAATCCTTAAACATTTAATTGATTATTCCATCTTTCCCCAAAAAAACGTTTCCCCCTTTTTTAAATTTATTAATCTATTAAATCAAATTTGAGCTGATGCGTAGTCCATCGCAGTCGAAAGTGTGTCCAAAGTGTGTCCAACTCCAGTAAATTTGGAAGAGGACTATACTTCAAAATGTAAAAAAAATATGTAAAATTGTAATTATTTAATTTAACTTTGTTCTATGAATGGGTATGAATATATATTATTAAAGATTACAAATTTATTCTTAAATATTACAATGGATAACTAGCTGGCTTAATTTTCATTATTTATTATAAGGCATAATTTGAATTACGAATACAATATTAATAAAATGATAACAACCTACTCTATAGGATACACATTCAGCACACCTTGATGCCTCACATTAGTTTGCCAATCTTTAAGGTACCTTCGGGTTATAAATCATTTACACGGACGCTTCCCTAAGCAATTAAGACTTGAACTCTCGATTCGTCTTAGGCTGATCTTATAATTTCAATATCTACATTACACGTAGAACATACTACTTGTAAATACACTAAGCAATGGCAAAATCCATTATCGTTAGGTTACTAGTTACCTACTTGTAACTTGCAGCACACTATTTAAGCGACTGTTTAATTTAATTCAGACCCAGAGCTTCAGTGTTAGAATGGAAACGGTCGAACTAGGAGTGATGTTTGTCGGCGACCGCGCGGGCAAATGAAGCCAATAATAATGAATGAGCGACGCCGGCGACTGTTCTTTGTGCCACAATTGCCATCCCGTTTGAAACTAAACTGAATTTCCCCATTGACGTAATCATTTTACTGTATACTTAATTATAGGAAATTTCTCTGAACACGACTATGTTGATATCGACTGACTCGATTTTGCATAATGGCATGTGGCTTTATCATGTTCCATATAGTATATTTTCTGATACGTATTTGCAGAAGAAAGTAAATATCCCTAAAATTATAATTGTGCAACTGATAATAACTTTTGAGAATTATAATTGGTATTGTTTTCAATTATAAAAGAAGTGATTTATGGCATTACCATGATAAATATCTCCATAGCATGCTATTTAAAACTGAATATAAGCATAATACGAAAGAGTCTTCTTCGTTTTTTCCGGCATTGGTGGTTCATACATGAAAACTATGTAGTACATACTTGTATATACTTAAATTTTATTTATTTAGAATTAGGATCCTATTAACACATTTTTTGTTGAAAAATGAATAATTATATTAACAAGAAGAACGAGAATAAGTATTTTCACAATGTATTTGATGTGATGTCCAAGAATTAAAATTAAAAACGACGTATTCAAAAAAAATATTGTGGCTCGCGATTATGCATTATATAAAAAATGTCTCACGAGAAATGTCTTCAAATTCGTTTGTTTCTTACTTTTTTCGATATTTTTCAATGATTTTTTTATTAGACAGTACACACTTAAAAATTGACATTTACAAAGATAAAATTACAGCATATTTTAAAACAACTTTCAAAAATAATCCATTATACCAATTTAATGTTTTTAATTTATAAGGCTTTTTATAATTTTTGGAAATTTATAATTGAACTTTTTCTTTATTGTAAATTTTCAATAAATATTTTATACTAATACTTTTTATTGTAATTTGTTTTTATGATATGAATTCATGTGTATTAAATATTAATTTCTTACCTATTAAATAACTTTCATTCCTTATTTTATTTTAAAGAATTGATGGCCCGGCCTAGCCCACCCTGACACCTACTCGCCCGGTGGGTGGATTTGCTACTTTTTAATTAATAACTGTCACGGCCCGGCCGTTAATTAAAATAGTACCATACATTGGAGACTTAAAGTAAAATATTTTTTAAGTTGGAATAAGTGATTATTTTTGATAGTTGATTGATAATATTTAATATCTTTGTGAATTTCTATTTTTACTTTATTTAATTGCATTAATTCTTGTTTATGTTTTTGTATACGTTAAGTTGTGTGTGTCAATATAAATAAGCGTAAGCCTTGTAACAACGATCAATGACAAATTCATTATGAAATTAATTAAAAAAGTTAAGGACATATAGATTTGAAGACATTGTTCATGAGTAATTTTTATCTTTTCAAATAATTTTTTTTAAATAAATAATCGCCAGCCGCAATAATTTTTTTCATGTTATTTCAAAAGAATTGTCAAAATATTATTGGTGCTAAACTGCACTCATACCGAAGAAGGTATAAAGGCAGAGATTTAGATAGACAATGCAAGGTAGTTAATGCGCGTTAGAAGTTAAAAGTATTGTAATTAATTTAATATTGCGTTATTCAAATATTTAAATTTTAAAAATATATTGTAATAGTAGTTAGCATTCATTTCAATAGCAGTTAGCATAAAAAATGAAAATGCATGGCCACCTTTAAACGAAACTTAAATATATAGTTATATATATATATATATATATATATATATATATATATATATATATATATATACATACATATATATATATATATATATATATATATATATATATATAGGATATATGACATATGAAGTAGTGTGAAATTTAATTAAACTTGAACAATATTGTGTTTGAAATTTTAAATCTTCTAAATTAGAATATACCATTTATATAATGGTATTTCTTTATTATTATACGTTTTAGTGATACAAGCGCTCAAATTTGTATATATTTTTGTTGTATCATACTCTGTAAGTTACCGTCATTTAATGTCGGAAAAGATGTAGGCTTACCTCAGTTCACCTCTGAGAAAAAACACTGCGGACAAAAATGGAGCGGTTAATTTGAGGTGGCTGCCATGTTGTTTTCTTCGATGATAGTATTGCCAATCTAAAATATTTTAAAGCAAAGTATCATTGCAAATTGCATTCACTCTGCATTGCCTCCGCCTTAAAATGGCTTCCCTTCCCCTACATCACGATTGACCAATATGTCATTCCATTTACCGACAAACGCTCAAGGAGTATAGTGTAATGGTTCAGATAGAATAATAGCCTAGTTAACGTTACCTACAGAGACCTTTTCATTTCAATTAATCGTACGTCACCAATAAATAAATGCCCTAATTAGATAAGCCTATAGTTTCAACGTATATTACGCGACAGTACCATCAATAACATCCACACACGATGCCGTCCATTAATACGCCTACCTCCCAAACAATTATATTAACGAGTCCAATGTCTAATCCACGGGATCAGATAATGCAACGTGAAACAGAACACCGGCACAATACCATATATTTGTCACTAATCAGGCTCCAACAAATCAACTTGTTAATGTAGAAAGGGTTAATTAATTTCACCCCGCGTTTCGCCGCGGCCGCGCAGAACTCGCCGATTCGGCCAGCCTCCCTCCCCGATGTTTAGTTTACAAATAAACACGGCCGACGCCACTGTTACGGGGTGCCTCGTTTGAATTATAAATAAGCACAACAAATACGGTTCGATACGAATGAAACAATAGATTGCTGCAGTTGTGTTAGGGGTAGAAAGTGCGTTTAATGTGTACTAGTTTACACATCCGGGTACAAAACAACAAATATGAAACATAATTAATTGTAGATAATGACACGGAAAAGAATCACAAATAGAAAACGGTTTTCCAATCAGCCATCCATTTGAATCTAAAACGTTAGCGGCATAAATGTGTTTCGTTAAAAAAACATGCAAAATTTTATTTAAAATATGTAAAAATCAATAAAAGAAATTAGCATGGGTGAACTAGTTTCTTTAATGCCATCGAAAAAAAGGAACTATTTAACACCCTAAAAATCCTTCAAAATACAATTCTGAAATCAAAAAATACAAAAAACATTGGAGATATGTATAAAAAGATTATATAAAATAATAGATTAAGAAATGAAGAATAGATTATATTAAAAATTAATTAATGAAGAATAGATTATATTAAAAAAACATTGGAGAAAAGAGACATTAATGGTTAATGCACTCTGTCTGTCATTTTTATCTCATTTTTAGACTTTTGTCTCATTTTCATTAACAAAGTATTTAGTCCCATAGGTATATGAAAATATTTTATTAATTCAAATTATTTATAAAGTTGTTTGCAAAATAACTTCTGTCATTAAACATTTTATGGTATCAGCTCTGATTTTCCTTTAAGAACAACAGGTAGGTACTAATAAATTAGAGTACTATCCCTAAAAAACTTTTACTAAAATTATTTAGAATACAATGAACATTTCCACAAAATGTAAATATATATATATATATATATATATATATATATATATATACACATATATATACATATATATATATTTGTTTTTTTAAGTCCACAATGACTAATCATCGAAACGTCCAAGGTACTAAACGTATAATTCCATAAATAATCCTTATCTGACATTCACTCCTGCCGCCGCAAAACGTTTAATGTGTTTATGAAAACTAACCTGCAATGCGCACAAAGTAATAAAGATAGCATTTAGTAACAAATTTCAAGGCTTCCGCTTGTTTATACTGACATAACTCAGTCAATTAAATAAAAGTCGAAATATTTAAAAGTGCGGAGACGCGCTCGTCCGCTATTGCGTGACGCGATAAGGCGACATAGTGGTCACTTAGTAATAAAACGGTATTCATGGACAGTTTCGGTTGCCAACACAACCAAAGAATTATAGCACAAAGTATATGTCACACTGTGTTAATATGGCAGCGATACTGGCCATCTTTGTTGCAAATATGTTTTACTTGGAAAAGTCAAGTTAAATTGAAAAAAGAAAAAAATGCAAAGCGGAAGTCGATTTTATTCTACTTTTAAAACTTATTTGGTGTTAATGTCTTTTAAGTTATTATACTAGCTGTACCTACGACTTCATTGGCGTGAAATTTGAAATAAGAAAAGACATTAGATTTTTTTTCATATGTTTCTTTTGGGTATAAATTATTACCGTATCTAATTTCATCAAAATCCGTTCACCAGATTATACGTGATTGCCGAACAAATTAACTTACAGACGGACAAACAAAAATTCTAAAAGCTTCTTTACGCACGCTTGACTTGGCGAGTAAGCTGGTGAATGCGTGACGAGAGCGTTACGAAAAGTGTGATCGGGCGAGGCGAACGGAAATTGAGAGGGAGATATAAGTTAGTGAAGACAGAAAGAGAGAGAGTTACGTTTCGTATATTACTGAAGGGACGAGAGAGGTGCGAGCACACATTTTCTTTCTCTCTTTCTCTCATAGCCAGTTATGTTTCGCATATCTAAGACACAGTGCAAGCCTATTGTCTGTATCACACTGTAGGAGCAAGAGAGAGCAGTGCCTGCGCACATTTTATTTCTCTCTTCCTCTCATAGCCAGTGCATGAATATATATATATATATATATATATATATATATATGCGAGTTTGCTAGCGTTACGCGAACGGTGATTTTTTTATTACTTTGTACAATACATTAAATATTCTACGTTTAAAGTGAATAAAATTGTAAATTCATTTTAAAGTTCATATTTTGTGAATTTAAAGTTTTACTTCAGTCGTGTGGTCTAAAGCACACTCGTTTTTTATTTTAAAAATATCTTCTATGTACAGAATTCACTCTTTTCAAATTTTATTATATGTGTAGATATTATTCGAAGAAGATAAAGTTTAAAAAATAATTCATCGTAGACATAGTGCTTCATGTCTTATTTCCACTATATTTATGTTAAAGACATTACATTTAAAGAAATATCTTTTTGTAACAAACAAATCTTTTTGTAACAAACAAAAATATTCATCGAAATCTATTTCGCTACTCATATAATCGCGAATGTAGATACATACACGAAAACTTAAAATTCTTTCTTTTCTTCTCAATAAATTAAAACGTATCGGACACAATTATTTAAGCTACTAAATATATATTTAGTTTGTAATCTTCCAGTAATTGATGGACGTTTGACGTCTTTAACTACACCAAAGCATACTCTGCACCTTTTGTTTCACCTGTCTAAAGCGCGTATATCACTATCGTTATAACACTATTTTTCGTGAACATTTTTTCCGCTTCGGTAAACACTTCAGATGAATATGTAGAGCTTTTATGTAGTTCACGATTGCTTTTTGTCTGGCAATAATTTCACTATATTTTTCTTGTCACGCTTATTTCATCATGTAATCAATCATTATATATTAATAATATTGTAAGTTACAAAAAATATAGTCACTTCCATGAAATTCTCTTTTTTGACATTAACGTTTATCTTATTCTCCAGCGTCAGCCTCATTTTACCAAAGACCCTTTAATTGAATGGAAGTTTAAGTTTTTGTACATTTCGAATACCGTATCATAAAAATGTATATCAGTTGTAGTGCTTGTAAGTAAATACGGAATTTTTATAATTTTACCGTGACTGGTGCTCCGCTGACGAATATTTTCACTTTCAACATTAAATGGTCGTACTAAAAATCTTGATGAAAACTGCTCTAGGATAGATTTTCCTGGCTATAATTAAAAAAGAAACCATAAAAAAAGGATAAAGGAAATACATCGTTTAAAATTTCAAGTGAAAGAATTGCATTATTTGCTTAATAATGCAATCCGTAAAACATTACCACAACGACATTACGAATACCAGAACCTAACACATATTCGTGTTCAAAATGATGTAAATTTAATAAGAAATGATATTATATGGTTCATGTTTCCCTTTCAATGCAATAATTATTCAGTATTTACAATACAATTTAAAATTGTTCTTAAAAATAAAAATCTGAAATACTCATAATTAATTAAATTTTCAACATTTACACAAACACAGTTTTGCATTTTCTCTTTTCAACAGTTAAAACGAACTCTTGACTTATTAAATATAATTTCCTTAGATTTATAACTAGCGGTCAGAATCAGTGACAAGCAGCCCAGCCCTTGTCGGCTCGCTACCGGCTCGCTACCCGCCTTGATGCACATATATATTCACCATGACACAACTGCAATAAAGAAATAGCTATACGCATTACGGTATCACTACCGACTTAATTTTAAAAGGGAAATCTGTATTTCAAGCTCCTACTTCTTAAATGACGTATCTCCGTATATCCATTGTTTTAAGTATTAACATTATTGTAATATAAAATTGTACTTAATTGATTTCTTGAAAAACATAAGTGATATAAAATCCATCTTAAATTTAAAGGGCGGTTGACAATACATCACATTCAAATAATAAACCACCCTTTTATCTTAAATATAACAAACTAACGAATTAGAAGCTAGAAATTTTTAATTAAAGCTCTTCATAATATGTAGAGAATGTCTGCTAGAAAAATATTTCAATCGATGCTAATTATATATCATAACAGATTTGAATTAAATTTTCATTTAACTTTCCTATTTCGTTCAATATTTCGTCTATAAAAATATCTGAAGCCTAAAGGCATGTTATTAGTCTAGCAATGCGACCAGCCCACGATCTTTGATAGTATAAAATTATTTACTGGCACGACATATGATCTATTTGGATATAACATGTACTAATAATAAAAGCATTGAAGTTTTTGATACTGCTCATATTTTTTTAATGTTACCCCCTTTATCAATGAACGTTAGAATAGTCATTAATATAACAACATTTTGAGTTAAACGATCGATATTACTACTTTTGATTTTATACAACTATATATATATATATATATATATATATATATATATATATATATATATATATATATATATATTTATATATATATATATATATAAATATATATATATATATATATATATATATATATTTATATATGTCCTTTTATTCCTCGTTGTCTAATATAATAAATATGTTATGGTGTATTTTAATATACCATAACATATTTATATATTAGACAACGAGGAATAAAAGGACATAATTTTGTGGTCCGATAATTAGTTATAGATCCATATCAGATGACGTGAAGGAAAAATGAAATAAATGGAAATGTCAAAAGGAAAAGTAATGGAGCGTGTAAAGAAATTATTTTACTTATATTAAGTATGGCCTTCTCTTGCTGCTATTAGTTCATTTTAACGACAAAAAGATATATTATGTACTAATAATAAAATATTTGTCCACATGTCGCGTATACATTATTCGTTTACTTTCAATATTATAGCTCCCCAATTATATCGTCCTTTCAATTATTGTCGTGGTCAGTAGTAACCAAGAGGGCATGATCTCAAATTCCATTAGAAACTTGATAAATCTTATATAATTTTAGAATTCAGTATAATATTGAAATTAAGAATAATGTTCTGCACACTTACAGATTGTGATTTCCAAGGCCGTTTGTTATCAGAGAAAGATTATTACTATACCGGTTGATTATTTCTATATTTTATATATTTCCAAGGCCGTTTGTATATTTTATTTACTACTATACAGGTAAGATAATACAAAAGAAAAAAATATCCGCAAAGAAAGTTTGAGTATTACGTTTTATGGTTTACAAGTTAAACACTAACGAAACCTAATTAAGAACCGCGTCATATTAATAGAAAAATAATCCTAAAAAGCCAACATTAAACAATTACTGTAACTTCTGCAGATATCGCACTGTAAGGATGTTATTTAAAGTAGACAATTATTTTATACGCACGCTTAATAAATTTAAATACATTAATATTGGCAACAATTATATATTTCACCATCATCAAGAAAATTTAATATTTACTATCCACCTTACCTTTTCCCTACTTATCAAATATTATCAAAAATTTAGTTCATGATAAAAAAAACATTTAATAATATAATAAATATAATAATATAATTATAATTATAAACATAATAATATAATAAATATCCTGCGTCCTATCTTCATTTCGCAATTATTTACCGCTATTTCTATTTTTTTCTTTCATACCTAATTTACTATATAATTATATATATATATACCTTTCACACTATATATATATATATATATACATATATATATACATATAGTGTGAAAGACTTCCCAGATTACATTAAACAAAATTTCAAAAAACGCATCGATCTCTTAAAAACTTTTCAATCTAGCCCACATGCGCCACCTTAATTTCCATACCGCCTTCTCCTCATATCAAAATGCAAGATGATATCGGTCGGGCCCGCTCGCAACATATCGCTCATTAAATTCCGCCACGTCTCACCTAAGAAATTAAGAATCCACTTAAGTTTATTTAACAGGTCTGGCCGTTAATAAAGCCCCGGCGGCGGGCGACAAGATTTATCCCGGGTCGCGCGACATCGAGCAGCAATTACCGCATTTGCAAGTTCCGATTCAAACATTTCTGCGCAGTCTGCGGCTGTCGCCCCGCGCCCCGCGCCCGCGCCCTCCGCAAAAAGAGTGTCCGCCACGTAAGTGCACCGATAATTCCGCCCTTAATTGCCGATTCGTACGAGCGAGCGAGTGGGTTCGTATAATGTTTTGTTGGTTCGGCGGTGTGTACCATAATCGCCAGAGTTATAAATAATAAGGGGAAAAGAGGCTCAAAGGTTAGCTGAAATTGAATTATGGAAGTGTCAATAATTACGTAAAGTTTCAACTTGATATGTCAAAAAAAAATGTTATGTCAAAAATTTAACATAACATGTGAAAATGCGGCATTCACATGTTATGATGTCATGTGAGTCTAAATTTTTCTAATTACTCTTTAACTAATTTTTCTAATTGAGTTGTCCTTATAAACTAGAACTCGTACTTAACTACAAACACAAACCCACCTACATCGATATATCGATGATTCATATAGACAAATATACCTCGTTACATCCATCGAATAGATCGAAATCTGACACGATTAAGTTTTGCTGGGCGGGGCCTCTTCTTTCGTAGTCGAGTTTTCGACAACGAAAGTAATGGTCTGGTGACCATTACTTACATTAAATGGCGTGTTCTAGTCGGGCGGGCACGGCGGCGCGGGTCAGCGGCCCGCTCGCACTTGAAATGATAAACAACAGGAAATCGGTATGTACGAGTCATGCGGACGTCTTCTATTAGCGCGAGTGTTGGGTACTAGGGGTTTACGTGGCGATATCCGGCCGAGACCCGGATCTGTAGCAGTGCTAAAGTGAAGCAAATCAGGTTTTGAGTAGAAGAATTTTAATTTGAAATTAAAAATTGCAACAACAGTATAACTAAAAATATATAATTTCACAACATTTCCGTAAGTATACGTCGTAGGTATGTTATAGGTATGTATCAAGCATTTGAATATTCAACATACGTATTACGAACAAAGGGATAAGACATTACAATAAAATTATTCACCTTTCGGCGAGATACGGCTGCGGTTATTACAAATGTCCTTCCTTATATTCTCCAATGCTCAAATTATTACAAACAGAATTTCTGTTTTAATTCGACATACAGCGACTCGTCTGTTTGTATGTTGTGTTTACATTGTAAGTATTATTTAAATATTGTGGATGATATTCGAACATGGTGACTGTAGATGAATCGATTTTCATGATTTTGAATTATAAGTACTACCATGACTATTTAGTGCAAACGCAACCTAGGTTACACTAACGCTTTTCAATTTAAAGCTTATTTGTTCAGTATGATTATACTATTCATGTCGATCTCAAATGTGACTCGGTAATCATGAATCAACATTAATTGTTGTTTCAATCGACTATACTCAATGGTAAGTTCTACTATAATGATTCTAAGTTGTATCTATATGATTTTCTATGATTTAGTAATACCCACCATCTCATAATTATTTAGAATTCTCTCGTTTTACTTTCATTGCGAAACCCTAATTCACAGTAAATAGATTAGAGACAGTATCGTATTTGTTGTTAATAAGTAATAAAAGTTTGCATTGTTGCATAAACGGCAGGTTGGGAGATTTACAACGGGTGATAGATATTTCCACTATATGTCGCTATTTCCATACCCATTGAAATGTTCTGTTTAGGTTTCAAAATATTGAACTGTTTCATTACTCATGTGTGTGCAGGGGTGCGTGGATGCGTACAAGTGTGTGCGTGTGTGCGTGTGCATATGTACGTGTGTGTCTGCTCGTGTGTGTATATGTGTGTCTGTATTAGTGCATGTGCCTTTATGCATATATACACATGCATGTGGATTTGAATACATGTGCGTGTGCATGCGCGTCTGTGCGTGGTTGCGTTTGCGTATGTCTGCGTACGTATGTCTGTATGCGTACGTGCGTGCGTGTATTGTTATGTATATGTTTGTACATATAAACATTAAATGTCCTTAGCTTACTAAAATTAGACGTAAACGGAATATCTGATAAAAAAAATGAATAGCCCTTAAAGTCGCCAACCTCAGACTAACTGCACGCTACCCGTGCAAGATGCACCATTCTGAATACATCTTAACAACTGACAGTTTCCCACGAGTTTATCTTCGTCGACGTTCCTTAATACGAAAATATAGCTCCCGCGCCCAAATGAGCGTCCGAGGAGCGAGCCCCTGGCCGGGACAATGTCGAGATGCTAATCTTCTACCAATTACACGGACAATTGATTTCGCCGTCGGCTGCGATCGTCGCTGCCTTCATATTAACATTCATTTTACATCGTATAACCGAATTCATATCACATTCGGCTTATACGCAATGAGCCTGAATTATGTGCGCTGTTCATTGTCATGTTCGGTTGTTTGGAAAGTTAACGACGCGCGATTGATATGCGATAATGGCCGCGCTCGCTGCTCTCGACAACTATAAAATATGTTGTTACCATTTATAAATAGCATCCTTCATGTTGAGTTGCGTCGATGAAAGTGTTCCTTTGTTTTATTACAGTTTTACGCGGGTGGCTATATTTAACGACGGAGGAGAATGGTGTAATGTAAATTGCTTTGATCGGGTTTCTCTTAAATCTGTGATTTACAAATGAACCGATTGCGAGATATTAACAATTCGTTTATTTATATGAGGATAACTTTTTTGAGAAATGCTCGTGGTTTTTAGCATTTTAATAAGTTTCGGTAAGTAGCTGCAGTTAGATGTCTATAAAAAATTCAGAATCTCGGTATTTATGTAAGATACGAATTAGTACTGATTTTAATCTCAATTTATTGGTTAAAACTTTCAGATTTTGTCTACTTGCATGATTGTTCTTGGATTTATTTCACTTTAAATATACAGCTTGTACATACATATACACACATGTATATATATATATATATATATATATATATATATATATATATATATATATATATATATATATATATATATATATATATATATATGCTTTGAAATTTTCCTCCTCTGAGTCCCTTCTACGAAATCGTCATTAAAATATATATGTCAGCTACCATAATTTTAGTTCACATTAAAAAAAGCTTAATTAACCATGACAGTTATTACAAATTAAAGGAAGAATCACAATTAAAATATCTTGATGTCACAAATGAAAATAATATATTCATTTTTATCAACACCAGTGACGCATATAATTCTGTTGATTTCTATGTTTTATTAGCTTACTTGAAATTAATCAACATATTGTAATGTATTTAGAATGGTTTGAACCATATTTACATAAGCAATCTCTCAAAGCATCGGATTAACCAGCTACCAAGTACTACGGCTACTCACCACAGTTCGCTCCTTTTTAAATTTTCATCGATGCAGTTGTCAAAACCCTCCATGGTAATTAAGATTTGTATGCAGACGACCGATCAATTTACATAAAGACTTGTCTGATATATTTAAACTGCAAATAACTCCCTAAAATAAATTTCGACGTTATTAATAGGCACAAAAGATTAATCAAAACAATCGAACCTTAGTCCAACCATTGGTGGCAAAAGATCCCCTTTTCTATCTCTGTAAAGATTTACTGGTCGATCAAAATTTTAAATGGCAGCCTCAGGTAAACTGTGTCTGTCGTCGTTTATTCGATACAATGCGCTCTCAATGCCTTTAATCTTTCTTTTCCTTTAAAACTAAAATCTACCTCCGTTAATTTTTTTCATTACCTTTACTTGAACTGGATAGCATATGCTTCCAAAGCATATGCTATCCAGGTCTTATCAATTAAGTACTTAACAAACTAGAAAACCTCCAAAAATTTTGTTCATTACTTATTCGTCGTCACCGTCGTGTATCGGGTCGATCACAAGGCATACGGCCTTTGACGATGCGGTGTACCGCGGGGACATGGATTCGATTCCCAGCCGTTCGTCAAACGGGGCTAGACTGATCTTATGGTTGGCTGTAAGAGATTTCTCTCGCAGCAATAAGTCCGCCGTGTGTCTCAATTAGATACATTAAAGTAGATAAATATTTGGCCTCGAAGAATATGACCAAGATGGCGACTCAAATCGATAACAATCTGCGTACAGTGCAATCTTATTATTCTTTCATTACTTTATGGTATTTTACAGGAACCATACATACTTTCTTACCTCTGTGCCAGACTTGTAGACTAATTTGCCCACGGTATAGGTTTTTGTTCGGAAAACCTTCCAATGCCCCTTATTCTTAAATATTGTTCCTTCTTTTATGAATATTCTTTAACTGTTTACGTCGCCACGTTATGAAATTCATTAGAAATTTACCGCCCATATGGGTTTTCAAAAATCGTCTGGACAAACATAACTCTTCTGATTTCACCCGCACCATTTTCCTCTTGTTCACATCCGGCTTTCCTCCGTGCCTCATCATTTGTTTTTCTCCTGACACGTCAAAATTAGGCCTATATTGCCTATAATTAAACAATATTTTATAAATTAAATAATATATAACTAAGAATATGAATAAGAAACAAAATAAACAATAATATCGTCGCTGCGGTGTGTTGGTTTGACACGGTCTTTGGCAGCGCGGCGGATCCCCGCGGTTCGAACGGGCCTGGACTGGGGTTCTGGTTGGCTGTATAGATCGGTGTCGTAGCAATAAGTCCACCATATGTATGATATAAGTATAAAGTAGAGAGATAAATAAATATATAATGTTTATGTTGTTTTCTTTTTCAATATTGTTTGAGAAATCAAATTTTTAAAATTACAATAATTACATGCTTTTGCGGTCCACTTCGAAACTACCATGGCTAAATTTATTTGTTGACACAAATTAAAATATTACACGAAATTATTTGTATATGAAAAGACGTAGAACCACTACATCCTACTAAATTTAAAAATAATCCCGGCGTAAGTTCTATTCACTCATTAAATCTTTTCCAAATGTTTGTAAATTTATTATAAATGAGAGAATATCTCGCATACTAGTAAATGATAGCGATCTCCGGAATGTTATGGGGACTTTTCAAAAGACCACAACATTTGATTTTCAGTTTACAACTGAGTTTCGGCAACTTAGAGTTCTCTGGCTTTATGAATTCCATTTAAGGCCAAAACCAGCGATGCAACTCGCAATATATGTACAACCGAGGGGAAAGATGAGTAAGGTATGATATAGTAAATACATAGTTTCAAAAATTCAAAGTAGGAGATCTCTTCGATAATCCTGGCCGGGATAATCCAGACTGACAAGTAGAAGAATTTGAAAAAAATTGAAAAACGCCGTTAAAAGAGGTCTTAAATTAAGTTCCCTCTACCAGGCAAAGTTCCTCTCGTGCTCTCATACTGAAATCGAAAATCAACAAAAAATTCGTGTTTGTGAAATGTTTGACTACCACACGAAATAAAACTGAGAAAGCGTGTTTGATTAGTCGCAAATCTAATAATTAAAAAAAATATATTATTTTGTTGATAGTTTATTCAAAAACTTATTTATTCTAAACTCCATGCTCGTCACATATCCAAAGCTACCTACGTTCATAGACGGCTACTGGAGAGCCACGGGGCAAGCTTAGAACGTAGATTTTGTTGATAACTATTTAAATTTAGAACGTATTTCACACCTGAATGGTTTTAAGGCATTATTTTATTTTACCTGAATTACCTATGAAGGTACACGCAAATATTTGGATTATTCTTTTAAAAATATCATAATGCAAGTTGATTTTACGAATCTTTAATCTAATTCCAGTTTATTCGTATTGGTTTGTACCAAACATTTTATGTTTCCATGTATCGTTTCCATTATCTGACTAAAGGTGAGATTAATTATTAAAATTTTCGCTTACTTCATTTTCATTCAAGTATTTTTTCTGCGTATTCTTTAAACAATATTAATCTACTTCCACTTTATGCCGTTACACTTACACTACACCGACTATCTTATACGACCTCTTTCACCCAACGAGCGACGTCCTCTTCGGACTTCACGTAATTAACGTAGCCACCATTCTCTGCGACAAAGACTTATAAAATATTTCTCAAATATGAATCCCGATTTATCGTAAAGCGGACAAAAAGCGCTGCAAGCAGAGACAAAGAGGTCGCGCCGAGGCGTCCGCCGGCTGCGCTAATGACACTTCCTCGATTTATTGCCGTCCTAAATATGTTCACCTTCCACTTGTTCCTTTTCACTATTCGTTCAAACTTAATATCGGGACTCATTCTGGCGGTCGCGTCCACTATTTTTTTCGGCATTCGTCGTGCCAGACGTGATATTATTTTATTACTTTATCAGGGCTCAGCGCTTGTGGCGTTTCTTCGTCCTGCGTTTTAGTCGAGACAGAGTCTAATTGATGTGACGTTAATTTTCCAAATTACGATTTTTTTGCCCTTTGTATGATTTAGCTAAAAAACAAACTCGACTGATATAATACATTTCAGTAAGTGGAATCAAAGGAGACCTGTCTTATGTAAAATTCAATATAAAACAATGTCAGCTTTACATATGCTGCTATATTTATATTTCCCTATTGTACCTGATTTCTTAGAAAATCACTTATCACTTGCGTTCTAACAGGAAATAAAGGAACATGTACAAATATGGTATTTTCTGTGCTTCTTACAAATTTTGGTTCTTACGAGCAAATACACAGAATATCTTAAAGCAAATGAATTGTGACAATACAACCGTTTACACATTAGTATAAGTGACATAGAAACGCAAAAAGTAACGAAATATATTTCTTTTCCACACAGTATAAAACAGAGTAATAATAAAAAGAAAATTTAATACATTATTGAAACCATAAAAAATATGTTTGGTTTAAAAATTAAAATAAAAACTCGATGGCACCGGAGGTGTACCGTTTATCTAATGAAAATGAGAACATGCGTGAAATGTCAATTGTAATAAAATGCTTATATTTATAGAATAGTTATATAAGTGCTTTGCAATGACAACGAAGCTATAAAAAACTAAAACTCGAAGTAGAAGATCGAGTTTCAGTTTTGAGATGTCATTGTTTTTTTCACTACAACATTTGTCAGAAGTGAACGCCACCCACGGCTTCACAATTTAATGATGATTACTTTTCAGTCAAATTATGTTTACCTGGCTTGTTCGTCATCTATTTTGCCATTTGGCAAAATAGATTCAGTAGTTTTTAGGCTACGATCGAATATTCATATATAGATACATACATATGTAAATGGTAAAATTCATTACATTTCCTTTGCTGTTTTTTACTCTGTAGTTGGGTAAAAATCAAAACTAATTATCGTTTTCGATTTATGTGAGAGAAAGCCATTTGACCGTTTCCGAGAATTCCGTAATGTGAAAATTCCAAGCAGCTTGCAGTGACGTCACGCCGTTGTTTGACTGGAGTTCATAAAAGTGAATTTTTGTATTTTCCTGATTTATTGAATTAAAATGGGAACCTGTTATATTAAATATGATTTTAGAAACCTGCTGAAAGTTAATACAGCAATAGTTATGAATTTCGGATTTCCTAAATCCTAATTTTTCGAGTACAAGGATCAAAAAACTTAACCAATAATTTATGTGTGTTACAGTGTCTTATGGTACGTTTACTGATTATTTTATGAAACAAATAAACTAAAAACCTATTTTAGTCTTCCATATTAACAATACTTCTGATTATTTATTTCCTTTTACATTTTAAAACCACAGATGTAAGCTACGCCGGCTTTCTTGTCGATGTTAATGTATGAAGATTAGAGTTTAGAGAGGCGTTACATAAACAAATTACATCCTACAAATTTCTATTTTATCCAACTTTCGATTTCATCATCTCAGTAAAATTATTAGGTAAAATGAGAAAAGTAAGGATAGAAACAACTTCGCATGTAGGAAAGATGATCGTTACGTAGTAGATAGAATTGTTAGTCAGTCCTCCAAATAAAAATTGCATCGAAGTAATCGTCGCGAAGTATAATTTTGAAGAGTGCGCACAATGAAGATCCCTCTTTGCGGCTTCTATCCACTTTTTCTGATTTCCGGATCAATTGGCACGATTGAAAACAATTTATTAGAAACATTTGATTAAATTGTATAGGCACATAGACACCCAACACGGCGCAGATTGTGAGTAGCTCTTTTTCAAAGGTTAATTGAAGGTCTCTCCATTGCAGTATTTTATTACAAATTCACACTACTACTGAATTTATTTCGTAAGCTTTTCTCAGATTTCTGACAAGTATGACGTCATATCACCTTATGACGTGATATCACCTGACTTGGTGCCAGCGGGAATTTCGAATAAGAATATTTTGTTTTTAGTTTCATTATGAAATAAAGCATTCTATTTTTGTTATTGGTTTAATTGTATTTATTTCCAGTGTAAATCTTTACTATGAGCTAATAAAAATTAAATTGTACGGTCGTTAAATCGTTATATATTAATATAAACTAAAAAATAACATTTTCAAGCCTTTCTTTCTTTATCTTCTCCATATTAATTTTGGCTATTATTTTATTCACATTCATTGCTTGTTTATTAAAATTAATAACTGATAATAGATAATTAATACAATATAAATTGTACTTAAGAGCAATCATAATGTGAATGAAGAAAAAATATGTTGCTCTAAAAAAGAAGAAATCGAAATGTTAATGAAAATTGATTCTAAAGTATTAATAAAGTATAAAAAGAAACTGTCCAATACAAGTTGAACTCGTACTACGCACTAGTATTTCTATAAAAATATAATATTTACAAATCTTAATTTTTACCATGTAAGTATATTGCAATGTATTATGTACTGTTACTTTTACAGGCATAAAAACATGGTGCCCATCTCAACAAATATAAAATCTAGGATACTAGCTAGTTTCATGTAATCTTCTAGTCAGACTTCACGAAATTTCTGGCTAAGTAATTTTCGAAATGAGGGAGTAGAATTTGATATCTCTGCGAATTTTTTAGAACGTCTCTTTAAAAACGAAATTTAAAATCGCGAAAAAATATTTTATACTCCTCATAACAAACTTTTAAAATGATACTGCAAATATAAATGCATTGCCTAATATATCTTTTATAGGCGTAAATTCATGGTGTATATTAACATTTAAAAAATTATGAATAAATATAGAATCATCGCTATAGTTTTCTTACAAACTGTGCGTGAATTTCTAAAACCCACATTTTGTTATTAATCATTGTTTAAATAGTTTCGGAAATAAGGGGGGGGGGGGGGTGTAAACATATGTTTTCGTATATTTTCTGTACATCTCTGAAGATACAATACCTAAAATTATGAAAAAAATGTTTGTGACATTTATAACTAGACCTTTTAAAGGACAAACGACCTTGCTATACATATGGAATAAAAAAAAATTCGAGTACTTCATTTATTTCCTAAAATTTTCAAACGAAAACTTTTGAGGTTTTGCTACTGCGATATGCGTGGATTAATACTTGATTACTGTGCCAAATTATCAACTTTCTACATCAAGCGGTTTCTGAGAAAAACGGCTGTGACGGGCATACGAACAGACACGTCAGTGACCTTATAAAGGTTCCAATTTTCCTTTTAAGGTACGGAAACCTTAAAACGTGGGCGCTGGATTGACTTTTGATAAAATTCAAGGGATTTTTCACAAATACTTTCAGATGTTTTACTAATACCTTTTTCCAGCTTTGAAATTTTGGATAATTACCAAGAGAAAATAATAATCACAATAAATAGCTCAGTTAATATTAGTAATTTTAAGCCCAATAATATCCTAACTAATTTTTCCCGGAAAAAATTAGATAAGGGAATAAAGCACTGAAATTAATGCTTCGTGAGGTCAACAAAAATAAAATAATACAATTTTATTCCAATTAAAAACACGCATCAAATCAGCTTTTATATATAGCTGTTTTTATACTAGAAAGTATATGCAGTCTGACTGTTCACATCTTTTCAATCGGTTCGGTAAATTAATCTTTAAGGTTCATTCATAGGAAGAACAAAATATAATTAAATTAGCTCTCTTTATAAACTTTTCCCAAGTTAGAAACTTAGAATTTCTTTCTGGTAAATATTTACTATATCCCATTTATTTTTCGTGTTTTTTTAATAGAATTAATAAATGTAATATATTTGTTAGAGTACACGTGTTTGTAAATAGATAAATGGTAAATAATCCGAATTAACATATAAATCCTGAAATGAAATTTACATTAATACCGACACAGTTAGTTCGAAAAAATTTTGGTTAATAATAAATAAATGAAAATTTAATAATCTCAAAACATATTTTTACTCTTTCCTCACCATTTAAAAATTTTCCGAAATAAATCATTAGAAAATATGAAACACTACTGAATAAACTTTAAGTTTAAACAATATAGAACGACTCAAGAGCAAAGTCCATGTTTGATCGACAAAGCGGCACACTTAAAATGAAAACGGTGAAACATAATCAATGACCACAATACCAACGGTCGAATAATTGAATAGGAAAAGCTCGTCCATACAAAGGGTAGAAATCGAGGAGGGTAGACCACAAATAAAATAGAAAGACGACCAGACAAAACACGTAATCTACAGTGTAGTACAGAACGGAGAGAATTGGAAACAATTGAGGTGAGCCTATATCCATTTGCAGAACCGTATAAAATAGTCGGATAAATAAATAATTAAAAAACCGTTCGTGCAATTTGTGTAACCCAAATTCATATCGGCCTACAGAATCGGCCCCGGAGCGGACCGCCAACGCGCACGCAGGTAAGGCCGGACATTACCATAAGGGCGGCGCGGGCGAGCCACCTACACTCGGTCACTAATCGCGCGGGCGATACCCTTAAAATGTTTCAAATATAAATTAGTCGATTTATTCCATCCCGATTCCTCTAGTACCCGCGGGCGCGACAACGAATTAAACTATCGGAACATCTGACTGCTGGGAGCTATTTATGACGTAGGCTTCGTGTATATATGGCTGATAATGGTCTCACACTGTTCATAAATATATGTATGTCGATTCATGTGACAATGTCTGGTCTAGCGGAAATTATGATTAAGAGATCAACTTGTCATTGCAATGTAACAAATAGAATCACACCGACTCGTCCCCTCTGACGCATATAGATGAGGCGTTGCAGTGAGCTGTGGAGAAATCTAAAGGTTGTAAACTATTTATGACGTGCGCTTTTGAGTTAATAACGATTTCATGATATTCGTAAATATGTGAAGCAAATAGAGCTTATATGAATATGACATGAATTCCTCGTTATTCTGCTGAGAAAATATTTAATTCATACAGCTTCGCCTCCCACTAAGGAATTCAGATTTCGCAACGTCTAAGAACTTGGAATAACTGAAAACTGGAACTTATATATATATATATATATATATATATATATATATATATATATATACTGCCTATAAATATTTAAAACTTACTAAGGAAACAGTAACTTCTTTCAGTAATTCCCTCACATTGAGAAAAACATTTTAAACTGAAGGGAATTGTAATTAGAAAAAATAATTATTTAATATTAAAAATATGAACTATTAAAGTATATACCGCCATGTTTTAGATAATGTCTTATGACTCCAATGGCTGGATATTTATAAACCTTTTAATATTTTTTTATAATTTACTCAATAATTCATCAATTATATTATCCGTTCGTGATCAAAGCAACGTATTGCGAAGTAAGAAAGTTTTATAAATATTTCAACCATTTTTCCCATTTATACATTTCCTTTATTGTTAAATATTTCTAAATGGAATGTTGATGTTTAACATTTTAAAAAAATACACCAAGTCCGAAGAGAACCCTTAAACCGAAGGTTAAATTTCTTTAGGAGTCGCAATAATGAAATGGTAATACTAGCATTGTATACACATCTACGTGATTAAGGAATCAGACAGAGGAAAATTAAGAAAAAAGATAAATTTTCACCTTTTTTCTCAAAAAGTAAAAATGTATCTAAATAAGTTGTATTACTTATATATTTAAGGCCTTCTGTCCTCCTGAATTATTTCTAGTTTGTAAACTTAGGGAATAAGGGGACAGGGGAATAAGTCATAAGTAAATAGACCAAGCGACTTAGAATCAACAAACGTTGTTTTGAAACGTACAAGCAAAGCCCTTTCATATGATTCCCACTTTTAAATTTCCACACCTATTTCGATCCTCATTTTGAATAAAAATATTTACAAAATTCCTGGAAAAACATCTGATACCGAAATTTGACACTTTGCTACAGACAGCAGAAACCTAAAGGATTCCGTATTCACCTTTTAGGGACGGAACAATAAAAGTTCAAATGTAACAGTTCTGTTTTATATTATTAAATTTTCTTCTGAAATAATTAGTTACGTTCGATATTCTTAATGTTTTTAATGTATAAATTTACTGTACCTTTAGATTTATTTTTTTTAACTGCAATGAATATAACTGTCGATACCAGAATCAGAAGTACTTGAACATCAAATTTATAATTATTTTTCGTTAATGTAAAACGGAAATATTTCAGAAAACGAAGAGGTATTGCTCATAGAAAACTGAAAATTTAGGAAAGTTAAAAACATTGTTAATACATGCAACTCAAATGTCGTTTAACTAAATAATTATGGAATAGAGGGATACATCGAAGCTTCAAGTATTTTTTTTAACATATAATATATTAATAATAAATCAGTAATAAAATATATTCATTGCGTGACGGCACATAACAACAACACATCATCATAAAAAAAATTATGTATATGTATATATTTATATATATATATATATATATATATATATATACACACATATATATATAATTGATATATGTAAAATTAATAAAAATTAGTGGGTTTAAAAGAAATCTATATATTGCAATTTTCTTGCTCTTTTATTTCGACTGATTATACCGTAACCCAATTATTGACATCAGGTCAGAACAAAGAGACTGATGGAATCCGTAAACAAAAAACAAAAACGATACAAAACACTAGCATTTATTCTACTGCAATAAGTGCTAGTGTTTTGTTACGCTTTTATTTTTCGTTTTTTTCGGTTCATTTTTTAATTGAATGTGTTGAGTGAATACTGGTAAATTTCGAAATACCAATATAAAAAGAATATTGAAAATTTGAAAATAGATTAAAGAAGAATTAAACTAAAAAGTGACCCTTTTAGTATTTAAACAACACATTCCGCTCGAAAGTTCTTTGAAAATTATGTGTCGTTCTCTAAAATAACTAGCATTACTGAGGATCTCGTATACGGAGTACGGGTTTCGCTAGTTGGTATAAATAGTAGGTTTAATATTGGTATAAATAGTAGGTTTAATATTGGCATAAATAAATTAAAAACGAACAGTCTAAAAGCTACATTTTCATATTTTAAAAGTAAAATTTAATACGGTCTCTAACTACGTCCTACAGGTTTGTGACATTACGACATAATAAAATACCCCATTGTATCAACGGAAATTGTTTCAATGGCGTATTTTATTGTCACAAACCTTTAGAAAGTGGGAATCTATGAGAAGGTACAGAGCTCTATAATAAAGTAAAAAATACAACGAATCGAATAACAGAAGGTTTATTCCATGGCATTCTAAACTTTAGATCACAAATTTGCATAAAGCTCTACGGACGCCTAATTATTTTTTTTTCTTCAGAGGTATTTGCCTTAAAGCCATTAAGCCAGCCTTAGCCACAAAAACAAAAATACCAGAATGGTAATATTTTTGTTATTTATTTTCCTCGTACTGAAAATAAAATTAATTACCCATTAACTTGTAATTATTATTATTAGTTAAGAGAAATTTTGGAAAAAAAGTATTTTTTATACATTTATAGTCCTTTTATTTTTTTATAAATACGCTTAAGTCAAATTTACAAGAGATAAGAGAGAAGATATATATCAATTTCATCGCCGTTCCTTTTAAATTCATAGTACGAATGATGATGAAACCGAGGGTTTTCAGTTATCCTATGTTTCTATGTCTTATCATATAATAATAAGACAGAAATTATGGACATAAACTTTAAATATGAATTTTGATATATTAGCTGTATTTTATCATTATAAAACAAATTTTAAAAATATGTAAATCAAAACCTCACAATTTGTTCTTTGTCCTTATGTATTGGAATCAACTAACAAAATAGTCAAAATGTCGGAAACATCACTGAGGTTCAATTATATCCGACATGTAAAGTCATGCATTATTTTATGAATAGTGGTATTTCGCCTCGACACTGGCGGACCCTTGACACGACTGCGCCCGCGTCGCGACCGTGCATCCGGAACATTGTTTTGTCATTAGCAACGGTTAACAAGAGTTCGGACCCGTTCGATCTCACACGGACAATGGACATCCGCGACGGGCCATTTACCCAAGAACGGCAAAATGTATACTTTAAATATTTATTTATTTTTTTACAAAACTTTATTGCTTTCTTAAACGGATAGTTGACTTATTAGCAGATAATCATTTGTTATGTCAGTCACATATCACAGGTCGTCACAACTTGTATAAAATACATTTTCGTGACAGATTTATGTAATATGGGGTATAACTTTCGACAGATTATATTGTTGATAACTTACTAAGGAAAATAACCAAGAGGAATAAAAATTTAACAAAAGTATAAAAAATGAGGTATTAAAAATATATATGCCGGTAAAAGCGACCTTCACAAAAGTTTTAAAACAAAAGTAGAATGCTCGCTATGAAAAAAAAGCAGTGTTTATTTTTAATATCAACATGGCTTATTATATGCCAAAGAATAAATTGTATAACGCAATCGATTTACAAATGTTACTACCGCTCTTGTATTTCTGTAATCTAAACGATTCGACTAATTTTGATAAACAAACATCTCAAAACATTCCTCTTTATACGTCGCAATGTCGTTAGATTTCGAACAAAACTTTGAAAAAAAAACTGTAACGGGAGCTATGAAACCAAATTGAATTGAACCGAAATATATTTTATAAAACGGCAAGGACATCACGAAAGAAACTACATTAATCCGGACGTTCGTGTAATCGTTTCTATATTTTTCAATAATCTTAAAAATTTTATTTATTTGTTTTTTAATAGCTGAGGAAATTTAAAGAAAAAATAAACGCAGATTAAAATGGTATTAATAACATATTTTCTAGAAAATTAAATAATAGTTTGAAAATATAGCTAGCGTGGGTAAAATAATAAAATTTAATAATTACATTCCATTTTTAGTTTTCAATAAACACACCGATATTTATACAAATATTACGCAAAATCAGTTATGATATCGTTAATTTAATTTTTTGCGATAACTTCATTATTTATTACTATTCAGCGATGTTGTGTGGGACGAAACTTAGAAATAAGTGCATCAAATCGTACGTGCAATTATGGAATTCTTTATATGCAAAGGATATTAAATATAACAGATGAATGTTTTAATCAGGTATTAATGTTCAAAGTTTGTTAAATAGTTGTTACGAAACTGTGGTTTGTTAGTATACAAATACGCTCAAATAATTAACTTAAATATTTTATTTCCTTTTCATTAATCATTTGAATCTCTCCTTATAAAGCAGTGCAAAAATAGTATGTACATCCGTCATTTTTATTATGGTCATTACGTAAACATTTTCGTTGCTAACAAGCTAAAAAAATTGTAATTATTAAAATGCAATAAAATCTAAATATTTATGTAGATCTGAATATTTCTTGTTTACTTAAAAGTTATTGCACCTTTACGTTATCTGATTCAATATGATTTATTTGAAATTGATTGATTCAATATTTACATAATCTAAGCGTGGTTTATGCTTACTAGTATATAAATCAATTTAGTAATGCGAAACACGCAAATATAAAAGTGTTTCGAACGATTCAACCGGTTACCGCACATAATTGACGAATATACTCCAAGGATATATATTTTATTTCGCATGTCATCGTAACAAAGGCACCAATCAGCTATCACCTAAAATGCCACAAAAGGCCACAAAGAGACATTATGAAATAGAAAAATTTAAATATGAAACGACCTTACCGTTAAGGCCGCACGTACTCGCCGCCACCAGCTCGCACCGAAAGCGGCGCCATCGGGCATGCCGCCCACGTCACACGTGTTATATAGAAATAACCGCGGATATTCCGCTCGCCCTGCGCATGCAGATATTTTATTAACCCACTGAAGTCGAGCGAGACTATTTGAATTATATAAGTGCAATAAGGAAATGCCTGAATTAGACTTTGGTGACTAAACCAAAATGAAAATTTTACATGAGAATTTACATTATACTACGTTAAAATATAAGATGTATCTAGCCAGTTACCATGTCTATACATAGCTAATTGTAGTTATTTGATGTACAAAGGAATATGTTACGATATAATAGCAAACTTCTATACAGTTTGCAAATTCTGATATCGTGTTCATATGTCCATAAATGCACATGCTAACGAACCGATAGGAAAAAATTGGTAGATACATATATTTTTTGTATATTATTACAAGATTAAGAAATACATGGATCTTCCGTGCATATGTATCTGAAGTTTTTTATCTGAAATTCGTTATTGCAAAGTTTCATGTAACTAAGTCAAAATTTGTAGAAACTACGAGGCTATAACACGCGGACAGACACACATCCGGACATGACAAAATTATAAGGGCTCCGTGTTTAACTAGGGAAACGCAAACACTCATTGAATCAAAATTAATTTCTTTATCAAATCTTAGATGCATGTAAAATTCAAAGCCTTTAGGGTAGGAAGTACCAAAATGTTTACGGCACATTTTCCTCTAAGTTTAATTTAATTTTCTAATATTAAGAAAATACAAACTGAATCAAGGTTTCTACGTAGGTATCAAACTATATTTCTAGACTCGCCTTATATTTTTTTAATATTTCTCTTTGTCACTAGATAACCAATTGAAAATAAAAACGGACATATTTTTAAATTATCAGGGAAACGAATGGTTGGCCATATTGTGGTCACGAACAAGTGATTGTGTTAAATTTGAATGCTCTAAACAAATGAAACGTTTGTGAAAAATTGGTTCCATTGATTTATTCGAACTAACAAGGGAAACAATATCAAAAGTAATCGAAATAAATAATAATCGATTAAACCATTTATACTACGGTAAAGTAAGCAAAACACTATTTCAAAATACTGGCAAACTGGATGCTTTTATTTCTTTGTCAAAAATGTTACAAAATTATACAATGCGTTTCCTGTAATTTATAACAAATTTGCATTTTTAAAAAAGTTACTGAAATAAACTGGCAGTTTTCGTAACCCTTATAGATAACATCATCGACGTTTCGCCGATAATATGTTCTATGAAGCAATCTATCAATAGCTAGAAAAATATCAGGTCATATATAATAATTATATCATGTGATAATGTGTAATTACTTTATCTGTCTAGGTCCCTTAAATTATGAACCAACTGAAAAGTGGTGATAGGCCAAGCTATGTTAGGGTTACTGATAAAATTTGACCTTAATAGAAATCTCTTGGTTTCGAGATATAGACATTTTTTTTTAAATTTGTGAAAATCACTGATTTGGGCCGATCGTTTGGGTGCCACGACTACAAATTAAGCCTAATTGTTAATTTTTTTCAGTATAGTTGAACTATATACCTTTTAAATTAATTAAGACATTTACGACAACTAATACGGTTTTCTCAAAAAAAAATCAAAAACTACTTGTTAGAATTTCGTAATTTTCGTCACCCAACTTCGACTGTGCTAAAAAGAGTACTACTCAGAACTGGTAAAATATTTAAAAAATTGGCATATCTAATGAAAAATCATAGTAATGGAAATCTTACTCTCTTTAAATATAAAAAAAATTCACACTTAACTAGAGAAGGCACCCATCATGAGGTAATTACATGTTTGAATTTTTTATTTAATTTTATTTTTTCAAGAAAGATATTAAATACTCCCGAAAAACAATAAAAGTAATTTAAGATTAAAAGAATATTAACAATTTTTTTCAAAAACTAAAGTTTTTATTTTTCTTTATGACAAATGTTCAAACTGGCTTCAATATGCTCTAATGCACGTGCGACATCAGAGCAATAAAAGTAATTTAAGGTTGGAACAATTTTAATTATGGTTAAAAATATTCAAAGTTTGGCAAAAGTTATTTCCCTTTTTCATCAGATTTTTTTTAAATGGCGCCACTCACAAACAAATGTACGAGTATGAGAAAAGATACATACGTGTTATTCATTTAAATGAAATTTAAAAATATGTTGATTTGTGTAATTTGAAAAAAATTCCGACATAAAATTCTTCTTTTTTTAATTTAGAAATCGTTTAGGTCAACATTCTGTCATGAAATAGTTTTATGGCTCTTGCGTCCATGGTTCATAAACAATATTACAATTTTTGAAGCAATTTTTATTCTTAGAAGAGATACAATTTACATGAAAATTCAAACTTAGGGAAATTATCTTATAATGGATGCCTTTGATATATATATATATATATATATATATATATATATATATATTATATATATATATATATATATATATATATATATATATATATATATGTATATACACATATATAAATTTAAAGGTAGTAAAATTTACTTTACTATGATTTTTGCATTAGATGTGCCATTTTTTAAATGGTTTGCCAGTTCTGAGTGGTAAGCTTTTTTTAGCACAATCAGTCAAAGTTGGATGCTGATAACTATGAATTCCTAAAAAGTACATCTTTGAACTTTTTTTGAGAGAATAAAATGTTTCAATTAATTCAAAAGGCGTATTACTCAATTATACTTATTTTAAAAAAAAAACAAAATATCAACCCACATTAGTGAGTTTCAAAAATTTTTAAAAATTGTCTATATCTCGAAACTAAGAGATTTTTATTAGAGTCAATTTTTTTCAGTAACCCAGTCATAACTTGGCTTATCTTCCTTTTTCGATTAGTCCATGACTTACGGAACACACTCGTATAACAGCAATCCATAATCTCTGATTAAAATGGGTGAACGGTGACTTAAAACTTTTCAGACATATATATTTTGTATATTATTTTATTATTAAGAAATTCATGGATCTTCCTTGTATCTATAATGTATTTAGTTCAGTAGTATTCTGGCTTGTAACTACTAAAGTGTCAGAATAGAAAGATAAAAAGGATTCGTGTGAAGCTCATGTTTCTATTTGTGGATGCGCATGTACGTGATAGTGTGTTGGAGAGGAATCAATACTTGACAAGTATTTTAGCATCACTTTCGACTTGACCGCGGCTCCAAAATCCCTAACAATATCAATATTTTACAAATCTATTCATGTTTGTAAATAATATTTTATAGCAAAATTTCCAAAAAAAGTTTCTTACCCTCATCTGTGATTAAAATACCTATAAAGATACGTCAAATGAGTTCAAATTCAAGTTTTTCTAAAGGGTTCAACCCTTTTTCTAAAGGGTTCAACCAATTTTCATCAGGTTCTGACTGTATAATGGGATATTCCTGAAATCATTTTTCTCGAAACAAAAAAAAATAATTACAAAAATTTATCAGCCTGTCTCTAAGTTACTGCTGTACATAAAACAATACTTATACATCAATGGTAGACCTTTTCTTTTTTTTAAATTTAGTTAATAGGCAAGCGTCAGAAACCGATTAAAAAGGCTTCAAAACACAAAACGCGTCCTAGATAAAGATACTTGGCCGGTATTGACGTAAGATAATATAGCTACGAGTAAGGTAATATATGTTTCTTTACACCGTAAACTAATATACTTAAGCTAATATAGCTAATACAATTTACAACCGATGGACTATTTTCCCGAATTGAGGAATGAATTAATTCCTAATTGTCTTAATTACTAATTAAAAAAAATATGTTTCATAAGACCAAGGAGGATTCATGATGTACATATTGAAGGTAAATATTTCTTGACCGACGTATGCCGCAATTGACCTCTGCCACCTCAAAGTGTTGGACAGGAGGCCCGCGAAGACGCGGTCAACGAATCGACTCCGTTCACCTACATACGAGAACAAGAAGCACCGGGACGCATGCCAAGTGGTGAACGGTAATAACAAGTGTATTGTATTGACACGTTCGTGATTTCAATACGAAGTTGCGGGCGCACTTTCCATCTGCATTGGTTGCATCATTGGTTTATGTGAGCGCCATCAATCCTGCTCGAAACGATTGAGCAGAAAGAAACTTAATTTTATAAGTCAAATCTACTATAATAGTAATTTCCACAGTGGCCACTACCTGTTTCAGAAAACAATTTTCAATTTTACAAGAAGTAAAAAATGAGATGAAAGTCATATAAAAGTCGATCTGACCAATTGTGAGTTAGATTATTGTTTATGATTTATTTAAGAAGTTTCAATAAAACTTTGGTTAACAATTTCAGAGGATGTATATAATTACGGGACCCTTCTTTATGCCTGTCTGACATGTAATTGATCGATGTTTATTTTGTATATCTTTACAGATTATTATGGGTGCCGAAATTTAATATTCTGTATTCATTATATCATACAATTAAATTTATAGGAATATACATTTTATTTATCTCTTTTAAAATTTCTAATCAATCCATTGTGTAGGCTCACTTTATTGTGATACGAAATTACCGCAAAACCAAACAAATGCTTTAACCGTTGACAGATAAGTTTGACCCCTGCAAAATGTTTTTTAGGTTTAAACATATTTTAATAGCAAATAAATGTGTTATTTATTTACTTTTAGTAAAAAATTCAGTGCATGCGGAATAAATCTTCTATCAATGAGTCATTTTTAAATGAGTCGAAAACGGTCAGATAATGTCGAAGAAGTTGCTAGATAATGTCGAAGATGACCCTTTCTTTCCCGGAGATCACATCTATATTAAGAGTATCATAAGGATTTACATTATAATGAGATAAGTATTTTGTCAACAATAAATATCGACCTTTAATCACATAGCATAATCATACATAATCTCATTGCTTTCTGTATATGTTCTTAAATAGAGTAATATTACCAGTCTATAAAATGTCCAATGGATACAATCAAAATAATCAGTATGGATATATTTGCAAATAAAATATTCCAAAGTTTCTTTATTGCCTCTTATAGTTGCGACCGATGCAATAAAGTTGCAAAATGCAAATATGTGTTTAATTAATGCGATTGAGCTTTTTTACAGAATCCCTTTTGTCCTCATTCGTTTTCAGGCATTATTTTAAATAATGCATGTTTAAGTGTCCACCTGAAAGATTTACTGTACTTTATTCCGTTACTCATACAGTAAACATGTATCTTTGTCTCCACGATCCTTACCGGGTTCCATAAGTACAACTTGTTTTTTTATCATTTATATCGCACCTTCCTTCATTTTGCATTCTTCTCTTCCATCTTTACACATAAATATGTAACACTTTGAAGTTCGTACCTCAACATATGTAAATAACTTCAAACACGCCACAAATATCGAGCCCCACCATCGTACGTACCGCGAGCCGCTCTCCGGTTGCCGCCGTCCGTAGCGGTAGCCGCTCGCGTGACCGCGCTACCGAGCGTCTAACGGCCCGCCCGACCCGCTCCCACGCGACGGTCCTCGAATTGGGATACAAAAATAAAATGCCTATGCATTTGAAATAAAATATTACTTCGCCCAGAGACACGTGTTATGCACTTAGCATACTGTCGAACGGCGGCACGGTTTAACTAGATACGATTCGGCAGTGTCTCTGGCCTACTGCTGTGACGACGCCCGGCGAGGGGTCAGTGAGTAAGTGTAACATGACGAGATATTGAGAATAATTGATCTGTTTATATTCGTTGCCGTTATAGATCTCGTGGGCGTGAATCAAATACAACGTACTCCATTTACTCAACACCCGTTCGTTGAAAGGACGATGCGTTCGGGGTTTATTATTTTTGCAAATGAACTGAAATAAAAAAAAAACATGCACATAGATTATAAATTTAAAATTATTGAAACCATGAGTTTCTGATAGATGGGCGAGGTAACATAACGAAATTATAAGGGTCCTTTGTGTCATTATTCTTCAATGTATTTCCCTGAATTACTCGACGAGCTTTCTCCAACGTGACTTGTTTTTGGCTGCAATCTTCTAGTGTTTTTTATCTCAAGAATGTTCATTTTCAAGGCAATGAATCTGCCTAGTCTGGGTCTGCCTCTAAACCTGAAGGATGTGACCAGAAATTCTTTTTTTTTATATATTTCAGTTTTCATTCAGTTGAATTTGGAGTCCGTTATACTTTAATATATTTAATTAAATCAGGTTCTTTATATAATCTTCGTTTCACTACAGTACTCGAAAAAAACAGAGTAATTTCATGTAATACCTTCATAAATAAAGACTTTGAATATAAAACACCATATATATTAACTTTATATGAATATTCTTATATAAGGTTAACTTCGGAATCCATAGGAATTAAAAAAAAAAATTTTCCTTAAATTTACGTACGCGCGAGAACTTCGATACATGGGATAGGCTTGACTGTGAGTAATCCATGAAGGCTTAGCTCTCATTTGCATAACAGTTTTGTTATGCAAATGTTATTGTTAATATTTTTAATTCCTTGTGAAACAAATATAATCCATTATCATTTTGTTTTACATGTTCCATTGTTACTTCCGCCTCCATATGGAGTACATATTTTTTCTTCTACTGAGACACGTTGTCTAACTGTTATAATTGAGTTTTAATGTGTTTACGGTCGTGAATCCGTTTTTTATTGCCCCTTGTCTCTAATCTGTCAAATGCCCCATTTTTTAATTGAAAATGTTAATAATTGTTTTTTTAATTGAAAATGTTAAAATGTTAATAAATGTTAATAATTGTTTGCACAATTTTAAATCGATTCAATGGAATAGCACAGCGTATTATAATTATTATCAATAAATCCATTATTGTTTTTTGTTAACATTTCTTTTCTTGAATTTGCTACTTCGTTTGGTGATTAATAAATGAACAAATTATTATTTGATTATTAAAGACGCAAAATGTATAATCAACAACATTGTCAACATTAAGATCGTCATTGAGCCGTATCCCATATTATTTGTCGGATATTGACATCGCATAATCCATATTATTTGTCGGATGTTGACATCGCATAATATTTTGCTGCCCCCTTTTGTCAAGAAATTAATTTTTTTTTCATATTTTCGAGGCCGGATGTGTCGAGAAATCTTTAGTTTTAGTTTGTATTGCTTATTAAGTAAATTTCAAACACAATAATAAGATTTAAAAACCATAGGATAATTTCTTCTTGAATATATTTGCAAAAAATGAGCTTATATCTCTATACACTATATGTTATAAACGCTAAGTCGTCTCTGCATCACGAAGAAAATTTACGTCGCAGTCAACTTGGACTATCTGAGCAATGCTTGCTGCCGAGAATGGAACTATGGGAGTTAATGAAGCTGCTGTGATTAATTATGACATTTCAATATTTAGTTTGTGATATATAAATTTTTTAAATAATTTTTAAAGTGAAATGATGAAATTTAAAATAAGTAAAGAGGATCCCTCTTTATAAATAGTGAATTTTTCATTTTTGCTAAAATGCATTTGTGCTCAATTATTTATTTAATAAGTATTTAATAAAAAAATCATGAACTAAAGACTTAATAATACATTTTTAAGGTTAGAAGAATTGAATGTTTTTGTTAACCTTAACTAAGATAAAAGTCATCTTCTAAAACTTTTTTGGGAAGTTTTTATTAATATCTGATTTAACTTTTTCTCTTATTATCGCCATTTATATTTATATGTTTGTTAAATATATAGAATCTAATTATAAATTTAAAGTAAAAATAGGGAAAAAAATTGCAATATAAAAAGTGGATATATTATTGTGAATAATTTTTTTATTCAATCAATTTTTTATTGTAAAATAATCGTGATCGAGACATATTTTTTTAAATACGTGGTCTTTTTGCATTTTCTTTCATTAAAAAATCAGTGAATGAAAAATGCAATTTTCGCTAAACTGCATTGATTCCAAAAGTAAGCATGACAATATACGTAAGTAAGTTATATTGTCTATGACAATATTTAACAGGAGCCTTTAGATATTTCCACTTCTGCTAAAGCGAGCACTGCGGTCGATTTCGATGCACCCACTCCGTAGTCCGCACTCGTCCAATAAGCGTACCGTTTTTAATAATACGAAAATTATCTTCAACTGTTGTAATTTAAAAATAGCCCCTCTTCAATAACGAAATATTATATTTACTAATATTTATTCATAAAAGTTCAATTAATTTTCACCCCGCGCCCTACAGCTCGTAAACATTTTGCCTCGCGTTTTGTCAAAAGTAATTACAGAAGGTACTTGCCCCCGTCTGGCGCATCCATCGACACCACGCAGCTACCATATTATAAAACCAACAAAAACATTTACTTCCCGCAAGCACGAAATCGGAATCATAATTCTGGTATAGCGCGTTCGTGGATTCTTGACAAGAAATTTCAATTTATTTTTATGATCGACATTTGTATAATCGGTTTCATTAAATACGACTATATTTATGACTTTCTGTCGAAATTCTTTTACCGTTGAGTGAAAGTGTCCAACTACTTAGGAAAATCACATATAAGTTTAAAACTGGCTATGCTGATTCGTAGAGACTACAATTAAAGATGTATTGAGAGGACGATTAAAATAAATATAGTTTTTAATTAATTCTCTGGATATCAAGACATTGAATTTCATTATTATACTGTGGTTAAGCCTCAGACGTGGACTGTTTCATACAGCTAAAAATAATTCGTAATCGTATTACAAAGGTGTATTGAAGGTGTATTGAAAATTGTTGTTGTATAACATGAAATAGGGTAAAAATCATAATAATTTTAATAAAGCTCCTTAAACACAATCTTAACCAAATATCGATCGCCAGTCCTACGTAGAAGGGAAACGTATAAAACTGAAGTCTGGAGAGCGCACGTCTGGAATTGGCACTGAATATTGAAGCAAGCGATCCGTCTATGACCGTCAGTTTTCTCGGCGGACTGCGGTCGTATAAAATGCTAAAGCCGATACAGTAAAAAATACAAATTCAAATATCACACACGATACCTCCTCCACTCCTACAACTACAAATGTTTTGCAGGAGATGCTTCCAACAATCACCACAGCTGACCGCAGTAAACAACGATTGAAATAAGCCGATGGTTTTGATAGCCAATTAATCCGTTACTGCTATCTAGTTACTGAATCAAAAAATAATTGAATCAAATATAGACCATTGTTGAGAAAAAATTATAACCACAGTTTAACTTATACACAATTATAGCCACAGTTTAACTTATACACAATTATAGCCACAGTTTAACTTATACACAATTATAGTCACAGTTTAACTTATACAGCAACCATTAACAGATCAAATAAAAGTAATTAATAGAAATAACAAAATACTAGCCATAAAAAGAAAATGTTTAAAAGGGGGACTAAACAATTACTGAAAACTAAAACCGATTATAGCGCTACCAGTAATCTGTTACTGAATATAAGTATTACAGACACAAATAATACAATAACTCTGGATACACAAGCTTTCCACCCAAAATCCCGACAATGAAAGAGTAGGCGAGACCCTGTACACACAAAGTACAATAGAGCTAAAAATATGTAACATATTATGAACCACGCAGCCAGTAACTACACAACTAAATTCTGAAAAAGATCGAGAGCATGATAACAATGATATATCGGATCAAATATCTGAAATAGGAAATCATTTTTCAGAAAGTACTGATATGATACCAGGGAATGGTCTTGATGTTACCATACCTAAATTATGAACTACACGCAATTGTAAAATTGTAAAATATAAACTACACCATTGATAAATGTACAAAAAATAAAAATATTACAACTTTAGAGTAGTTACATGAAATTGTATACAGTGCGATCATCATTACACAAATAATCATGAAATTTAGATCAGTAATCCCTAAGAAAAGGTAAAATACTAGCAAGAAAAGGTCGTCTACCGACTAAAATATTGATACTAAGGAAAGAAACAGCACAGATGACCTAATATCTTAACAGAAAATTATTAATAAAAACAAATCAAATTGAAACTTAGAATAGAGACAGAAATGAATTAGAAGAAGTACTTGATTCAAAGAAATATAAACTACAAATAACAGGTTACGAAAGTACTAAAGAGTTATGCAAAGAAAAAAGATAACGGTATGTTAGTAATAAGTCAGAAATTGTTCTACAAAAATTTTAATGGCGTAAAGTTAATAAAGAAACCCCCAAATATATATAACATTACCGACTTCTAAAAATATATTTAGGTAAAAATTATAGAATATACTTCATACTCATCGGTTTTCTCGGTTTTAATCCAACCGAAGAAAACGAAACAGAATATAAATAAGCAATGCCAACATTTGAAATAGCTTAAAACGATATGCATTCTTCTAAGAAGAACTGACACAACTAGCAAATGCCTGGTACTGATGGTATTAAAATTTTGTTAAAAGTATTTCATAACTACACATTACACTCTAAAAATATCCTTCAACTAGCTAATCTAAGAACCTGAAACCATCCCAAACTTCTAATCTATCAAAATATAGACCTACCACTAATACATGTTTTACCACTATATAAATAGACTAATTTTTTTTTGACACAAATAATAGCGAAATGAAATGCTATATTAAAAATCAATATAGAAAAGTAACATACATGCTAATAGTCACAAAGCATTTTTCAAGGTGAATTTATTAAGAAAATACGCAGAGGGCATTTAAGCACTCTACCGAACTACGAAGGGATAAAAAAGAGCTAAGAAATTAGTATGTAGATGGAGTCAACAGACTATACAAGATGAATTTGTCAGCCAAAAATAAAATTAAAGCCATAAATACACAGGCCGCCCCGTTTTTAGATATTCACTTGGCATAATTAATTGGACCGATGCATATTTAGATACATTAAATAACCCACACGATCAAAAGCCTGCAAATAAAACATACACTACATACATGTAGCATTAGAGCGCTTTATGCTAAAACGATAAGGTTTGGCGTGAAGCGTGAAGGAGGTCGCAGTTGTATTGACGTAAAAATATTTCCAACTTAAAACCGAAAAGTGTGCCATATATAAAACCATTATCAAACTTAGAATAATCAGAAAAAATATAAATTATAAAACGGATCATAGATAGCTGAAAATGTGAAGTTCTGCATGCAAAACTCGCATACCAGTTACAAGAAAAACTTATAAACAAGGAATTATCAAATTTAATAAAGAAAATTTGTCAAGATAGAAGGATTTATGATTGCGATTCACGATCCAGTAATCAAAACACCTAATTAGGCCAAATACATTGTTTTAGACGATACACGTAGACTAGGCCACTAAAACAGAAAAGTAGTTTACAGAAGTAACACCTTTACAGAAGTATGAGGTACATTAGCTAATAAATAATATATTATGTACAGCAACGTCACTAAACAAATACACATGCGCCCGCCTTAAAGTATAAACTAGTAAATTAAAATACATCGTACCATATTACTCCAAAATATATTTGAGAACAATGAAACTAAATTCTACTGGAATTGAGACGGAATAACAGATAAAACAACACCTGACAAGAGATCAGACATAAAACACACAAAAAATCGTCAAAGACTAGGTATCTAAAATATATTTCTATACCCGACACTCACAACCTAAAAAATAAACCGATATGCATTTATCTACCTATTTTTTCAGTTTATTTTCGGTCTGAGCAGACGAGATCAAAGACTTGTGAAAGTCTCACCATTCTACAATCAAGTTAGTAAAACTACACGAAAAAAATGTATATCTTGCTAAATTCCACTATAATATCCACAACCAACCCATAACTAGAATCAGAAAACTTGGCATAGCCCGCCCACTGGATTTATAAAATGATGCTAGCGTAATCAGGAAATAATAATAAAAATTCTAGACCAAAATGATATATAGTCTTAACAAATCTTTGAATATTCATAAATAATGACATAATCTACACAAATACAAAAATCTATGTCTTGCAATCACATGATTTTCACGCCGTCATTGATTTTATTGTTCAAAAACAATTTAAATTTACAATAAATTTTGTTATATCATAACACACCTATTTAATATACTTAGATAATAACAAACTTTTAATCATAATATTCAAATAAAATCATTAGCATACGCTTTGATTAGAAATCTATGTGCATCACTATTTCTTACTGGCTCTGCTTTTCTTGTTTTTTTTTCGTATTGACACTCATTTCAGATAGTTTTGTCAACTAACAGAAATAATAAATGTATTTCAATAACAAGCTTAATAGATTAAAATTATTAGGTACACAAATAATAACATATACCTATATCGACTATGATACAATTTAAAATATGTTTCTTTAGTGAATAGCCAAAATTAAGGAAACTTTCCAATTGACGATACAACCAGAGATTTTACGTGATCTGTCATTGAAATGCACAAAATGTAATCTAAGGAAGAAACATTTCATTACTGGTAAAATAAGGGTAATTTCGTACTAGTGATTTACGTTAACATTAATAAACACCTTTATGTTAATATAAGTCTAGCTAACTAGAAACTAACAGAGAAAAGAATATAATATACGATTGGAAACGCGCTAACGGTGGCCGCAAGTATTTATTTAGTCAGTGGCCTATATGCCTTGGTTTGTATGGCAAGTCGGTGGAAAGCCACTCCACGACCTTCTCCCAAAAAAGTAGTTCGTCTGCATTAGATATTATGCACACTGATATACTTGAAACCGCTCGAATTTCTAGACCTCATTCAATAAATCAAAGAAAACTGTTTGTGCTATGTTATCTATCAAAATTCATTAAGGCAGTTATAATTATTCACATAAATTAAATATAAAGTACCAGTCCGGGCGAAATAGCTTCGACGTAATTACGATAATGAATTACGATACTCGCACTTTGATGTACGTAATTCAGCGAATCCGCTTTATATTCAAACTTAGTCAATGGGAAGAATCACTTCCTTATCCGTTGTTTCCGTTATAGGTGATATAATTTTTTTTTATAATTTTAATTCACCTAATGAATAATTTAATTAAAGTAAATAATAAAGTGTTATGTAATTCAATTGTTTTATATGTGGCGGAAATTTGGTCACGGAAAATTCTCTTTTCATATCCTGATCAATGCAGACGTAAAATCTTATATTATCCACTTAAACCATATTATTTTAAATTTTAGGAAATTACTGCACACATTATGTATGAAAATTGAGATACTCTCTTTATTTAATTGCATTTAAAATCTTTCAGCACTCTTTCACTATTTTCTACTCATTACAAAAATCTCTTAGCCATCTGTTTTTCTGAGTACAACGGGCGAGCCAGTAACGATAGGCAGTTCAGGGGACGTCCAACCCCGTTCTGCATACGGTGGATTATCGTACTGTCTGATGAAAACGCTGTTGTCATTCCTGTAATTTCCTTGTCCACCTGTCTGTTCATTTGAAAAATGTGGCTTGAACATCTTCACTTGCTAGCCACGCTATCGGGTAGTCACATCCTCGATATTTCTTTATGGCCTTATCTACATCTCGATTTAACAGTCACGTATGACGATTCTAAACATTTTTATTATTAGAGCCCTCTACGCGATCACGAGCTTCTCTTCGGATATAGTTATCAGACCAAACCCAATAAATGAAAATTTGCAGTACATGGCTCGAAGTATTTTCGATTATTTTAATAAAAAAAGTCATTTCTCGATTTTGGGTAAGCACCGCCTGTATAGGTTACACACTACATACGTTGAGCTGTATATACGTCAATTAAAACAAAAATAAGAATGTATGCGATTTCACAAGCAAGTTTTAGAAAAAAGTACAGACAAATCATATTTCGTCAATAATAATCCAGTCAAAATTAAAGGCATAGCAGTTTATAAAAAAACTTTAAAAAAACTACACTTAGATATAGGTTCCATTACATATATTAGATTATTAAGCATTATCCACTTTCAAGAATAGATTAACACGTCCTTATCTATTAAAGTATCGAACAGTTAAACACAAACTATACATATATGTATATATATGTATATATATGTATATATATGTATATATATGTATATATATATATATATATATATATATATATATATATATATATATATATAATACACTTTTATACCATTCACAAAACATTTCGTTAATTTGCTTGCTTTTTATGGAATTCTGTAACAATTCGGTAAAAACCGATCCGTCAAATCGAAAAATGAAAATGAAATAATGTCATGATTATGAAAAAAATATAATGATTATGATTACAAAATGAGTAATGATTACAAAAGTATGTTAATGGAAACCTAATTAATGTACGTTTGATAAAACACTAAAAGATATTTAACTAATATGTAACAAATGCAATCCATAATTTACAAATTTAAGTATTCAGAAAAGTAGTTAACGTTTAAAACAAATTTCTTCATTTCCGCCAGGTGTTCCCGGAAATTTAACATAAAAAGACCATTATTATTTAAATTTATGCATTTATGGTCACTGACACTAAGCGGTAACTTGTGAATTCCCACTTGGTTTCACACATAAACGATCAATATTTGTTTTTTATCCATCAATGTAAGAACTCTAAAACTAAACCTAAGCCATAACTTTCTGTACGCTAGTAACATTTTAATTTTATGATCATTTATATTAGGTTGTCTTTATATTAGGCCAAACTTTCAAATTCATTTTCATACATTAAACATATTTACAAATCCGTATAAAAATTATTGGATTGGCTATAAAATAATAAGTTTCAAAAATTATCTGAAAAATATGGCGTACTATACGTTCTAGAAGCTTCCATGGTCAAGATATATAAAGGGGACGGCGCGCACTCACTGACTCAGAAGTAACTAAAAGGCTGCACTGTTAACACGCATAAAATATGGACGATATTAAAAAGCATGTGAGACACCGTCTGCTCTACGAGTACCAATCTGATCACTCTGCTGCCGAAGTTACGCGTTACATATGCCAACGCTTAGCTCCTGACGCAATATCTGAAATTATTGCAAAACGATGGGTCCAATAGTTTCGCGGTGGCTATTATTCCCTGAGTGATCAACCACACTCTGGTTGACCGCTGAAATTGGATAGTGACAAGTAAGAATTGTTAATTGAAAAAGAGACCCAATTAACGACGCGGGCTAGCAACTGAGCTCAGATACTACCATGAAACTTAAGAGAATCATTTAGACCGCTTGGTAAAAAGTTTGAAATGCGGTGCATGCGTACTATACGAACTTAGCCCGGACCAGCCGTAGCCGTAGCCCGATCGTCATATAGCGAAACAGATCCGCTTTAAGGTTTTGGATTTTGGTTGGACATAGATCCCCCACCCACCAAATTCCCCAGACCTTACCTACTTATTAATGTGTGTTTAGATCACTCAGCAACGCGAAAAAAACTTTGATGATGAAGACTACCCACGACAGTTCATAAACGATTTTTTTCATTCCAAGCCACCTGATTTTATACAGATGCTATCCACTCCCAGCCAGTGCGTTGGAGACATATAGTACAAAATGATGGTGATTATTATACCGTCGATTAATTAATTTTAAATTGAAAATATATTAAAAAATTATAACATTAGTGAGAGCTCATTACTTATTAGACAACCTAATATTTCTTTGATATTCATGACTAGTATGATGATAATTTCCTACTCATTGATAGAAGTTTCTGTTATTATGAAATCCACGTCCTCAGTAGCCAGAAAATCCACGACAACAGTTTTCATTTCTAGAACGACAACCTCTTTTTAATTGACCGAGATGTGAACAACCAAAACATTTCAAATTATTCTTAAACGTCGATCTGGCTTCAGCTAGAAAAACATTTGACGCCTCATGAAATTTTTCCTGTGAACTTTTTATTATATTATTCTATATAATATATATAACTGTTATATTATTTTCTCATAAAATATCTACAAAATCGCTAATATGTAGTTCAGTTTATTGGGGATTTTATTTGTATTAGGGATTTTAAAATGTAGTTCAGTTTTTTTGTACTCTGTTATCACTGCACCTGCCTGTTTTAATTCGTTTACAGCTTTTTCATAATCTTCTAAGAATAAACATACATCTGAACAATTACAAACATTAATTTAATTTGATACTTTCGAGGTTATGTTGGGACACAATTTGCGAAGCTGTTGATTTTTTTAAATATATCTCATGAATTTTTTATAATCTCGTAAGATGAATTGAGTTCCCTTATGTATTCTAGCGGTCTGTTTGATATTGCACTGTAAATGTAATTAGTTACCTGGATATCTCGTTAGTCCCAGCTGTCATCGTCGGTAATCGTTTTTGTTCTCATTACCACATCTTTTCATTCTTTGAGCTGTTAAAAACTTAAAAATGCGTAATTTCCAGTTGTTATAATCTACTGCGTCGAACGTCCGAATATTTATTTCAGTGTACATTCCGCCATATCACGTGTGTTTATTTTGTATTCTCGAACTAATTTAACCTTTTTCACTACTTATTAATACCTTTTTAGACAGTGACGTACATATTTTATTGAACAAGTAATATAATTAAATCTTTCACATTTTCTTGTAGAGAACATTCCACCATTTCAACTGTCTTTTAAATTTATTTTGTTTGAGAAAATTTATAAATACCGTGATTTGTAATGTGGTATTGTAACCTAGTGACTTGCGCACTCAAACAGTTTCCAAGAAAGAATGGATTCAAATATTGTTTAAATATTGGTTATAGCTAAAATGTCATTTAAATATAGTATAACTATAAAGAAGTTCTATCTAACCACAATTACATCAGAACTTATTCTAGAGTCCTTGAATCGAAGTAAAAATTATATTTATTTTTTCAATAAAATCGTTGTCCAACTTACAGCTGAGTGCCAATCAAGTAAATTGACATAAAATAAGCAAACCTTAACAAAAAATGATTACATATAATAAATAGAAACAATGATGAAAATAAATACAACGAATGTAACTAAAAATTGTGAACTATCCGTGCACCACACAAATACTTCACAATCTTGATATTGAAGTCGCGAATCGAAAAACAGAATAGGTAGATATATAGCAGCAATTCCAACATCGAGTTAAGTAAATTCAGCGAACGAACTATCAGAGGTCATATTCGAGTATTGTTATATGAATGCAATATATGATACAGTTTCTCAGACGCGCATATCAATGGAAAACTTCCGTGAAATATTGAACTGTACTTATGTGAACAAAATAAAAAACACATTTCCGAGAAGACTCCTTTTGGTTGCTATCATAAATCACGTGATATCAAAACATCCATCGGTTTATAGTATAATAGCTTCAATCTATTGAATTAGGTAACGGTTTGGTATTTTGTTACGTGTCCATCATTTAATTTCCGAAACACGTAAACCAAAAATCTGTTCTATTTTTCATTTTACACTTCCGACGATTTTTTGTCAACTTCATACTTCATATATTTCAACTTCATACTTCATACTTATACTTGCATACTTCATATTTCGTTAGTGTTCTTAAATGTTGGATTAATAGCTTCACTTTATTAAAAAAGTATGTTCTACATAATAGTCCCTGTTTTCGATATCATTCTTAATAATAAATTAGCTATAAGCTTTTAAAAATATAACATGAAACATTTGGGATGAAAAACGCCATCAATTCTAACACAAATTAGTTGCTAGTGCAGCTAAGTAATATTTTGAATACATACAGAATCAGCTGCTATCCTGTTCATCTTATTCTTCATTTTTTTCTAAATATTACTTTTTTACTATAGCAAATAGTAATATACCAACTATTTATAGACCAGATAGCAATATCTTTTGCCTAATTATTTCAAATTATTTTCTACGGAAACCAAATTACAATCGTTTCTACTATGAATTAAATGAACTACTAAACATAATAGTTTCAACCGAACTTAAATTTTCAAGTATCTAAGAGAAGCAGTTTCTTAAATTCCCCAAATCCTTATTTCTAGAGTGGTTTTTGTCTGGAAAGACTGTTACTTTGCATGAATGGCACTAACATATTTTAAGACAAAATTGATGTTTGACTTTAATTAGAGTACAAAACAATATTTTAATATTTTTTTATAAAATTGTATCAAATGTCAGTTGCATTGGTTATGTCTTAGAATGTAATATCGAAGCAGAAAATTCTATTTATGGTCTAAATTTGTTGAAGATACTATATAGAAGTATGAGTCTAAATAAATAAAGATGTTAGAGCTAGTCTATTAACAAATAGTCTCAAATTACTACTTATAGAGTAATATTTTCCAAGTACTGTTTATGTTATATAAGTTTATTTATTTGCATGTAGTAGTCAGGAAAATTAGGTTATCTATTTCAGTTTTCTTAATTTCTTATACGAACGGCACAAAACTTAATACTAACAAAATTAACCTGGGTTAAAACATAGGCTGAAGTAAACTAAAGGAAAAAAACACTTAAAATTCTTTTCACAACAAAATTAAACAAGTGATATATTATTAAAAAGAACTTTTAAGATGCTGTAACTTTTGTCCAAAAAACTTTCTTATCACCAATTATCGGAACAAAATAAGAGCGTCTTTAATTGTATTTCGGTCTACTGATACGTGATATTTGAATAAATATTTGTTTGAGAAAGGTACATTATATTTTATTCTTCAAAGCATTTTTTTAAAAATCACACTGATTAATAATATTTTTTTTCTCGCGTGCCGTACGTATGTACGCCGACTAAACTAAATACGATGATAACGTAGTATAATGAAATTTATCATCCATCAAGTTTCTATTAGAAAATGATGCTGTGCCGTTTATATAAAGAAATAAAATTTAAATTACTAAGAAAATAGTAAAGGTTCTGCTACAAGTTAACCAGGTGGGGCAGAATTTCATTACATTTTGGAACTTTTCACAAATCGAAATCGCAAATCAAAAATTGTTTATTTTGGATAACGCGTATGTGAAATATTAACTTCCATACACTCTTTATCATTTTTAATTGTGTCTGAACAGTATAAACCACAAAGGTATCAGTTTTTTGATACTGGTAACGCAAATTTTCCGTAACGACTCAAGACTATTTATCCTAGTCACAAAAACAATATCCGATATGAAGATAGTGTCTAGTGGAATATGAGTGAAATATAATGTTTGCGGGGGGCGCGAAGGCGCACGCCAGTCGCGTGCCACCGCCCCCGAGTCAATCACAATGCGCTGTCACTACGCCCCTCAAATATTATTTTAATTTAGCCAACTATTCACGTCGTCACGCACTCCGCAGTGCCGTTAGTACGCGCCCGAGGAATTGATTATGCCGAGGATAAGTAGGCGGTTATCGAGCCCTTATCAAGATATTAGGGTTGTGCGGAGAATTGTAATTTGAGGGCGCGAGCTTGTTATTTAAATTGGACAGGTAGCGCTGTAAACATGCGAGAACATGATGAGTTTAGTGTTTTTGAATCGTAATTGAGCGGTACGCTTTTGTGGTACTGTTGGTTGTGTATTGTTTTAGGTATGATTAGTCTGAAAAAATACTTGTGAAGATAAATTAGGAGATTAAACAAGATAAGGTTTTATTCGATTTTGGAATTATCTGGTTTGTTTAGCCTTTTCTTATTTTATTTATTCATAATTAGAACTATATAATGAAAAATTAGAAATAATTGTAGAAAACGTATAACAAAACTTTTTAACCATGTATTATATAACGATGGGAAATTCCTGTCAAGAGCAAAGCCAGCGTACAATATCAAAAATATGACAATAAAGATTCTCAACCGGTTCTTAAGCACCAGGTTATAAAATTAGTACTTAAGTAAATATTTACTTGTTTCTCACATACCATATGTATAATGATAATAAATAGAATCAAAGAATATAACAAATTATATTTTTGTGCAGAAATTAGAGAATTTTGAAATAAATGACTCGCTTCCACATAACGGCACTTTTAAAATATATCAGGTTTGCAAAACAAAAACGTATCTGCTGAAAAAAACTAATGATAAAATTTAAAAATATTAATACCTTCCCTAAGTTAAATTTTAAAATGTTAATACCTCCTCATTTTAAAATGATATAACCTCCCCTACGTCGTAAATGGTAGAAACCAAACATTCAAGGAAGTAAATAGAAATATTAAGTCACCATTTGGTCTCGCAAAATTATACTGCAGAAACATATTTCGGAGAAGTTCAATCATCTGATTGAACTTCTGGTTATGTGTACTATAAATTACCGATACTATAAATTATATTTAGATGCTAACCTTCTCCATATACAAAAGGCACGTAATATGAATCTAGATACTATCTTGCTCTGTATACAAAAGACACATGAATACATGAACCTAGATAGAAACTAACCTTCTTCATATATGGAAGACATGTAATATTAACTTAAATGCTAACCTACTCCGTAAATAAAGAAACGGAATATGAAACTTGTGTTAACTTGCTCTGTAAAAAGGAACGTGAAGCTTGTGCTAACTTGCTCTGTAATACTCCGTATACCGAAGACACGTAATGTAAACCTAGATGCTACCCTATTACTCTACAGACGATACGTAATACGCAGGGATAAGTCACCCTACTCCATATATAGGAAGTACGTAATGTAGATGCTAAAATACTCCATATATAAAAGATACTTATTTTTTAACCTAAATGCTAACCTATTGAAAAATTTAAAGTAATTTAAATTGAACCTAGATGCTAACCTATTCTGTAAACAAAAAGACGCATAATGTTAACATAGATACTAGCCTATTCCGTGTAAAGAAGTAATGTAAACCTAGATGCTAAAAGGCTTTTTGCACGAAATACATGTAACGTGAACCTAGATGCTTTTCTGTTCTGTATACAAAAGACACATAACGTGCACCTAGATTCTAGCCTACTCCGTATAAAGAAGACACGTAATCTAAACTAAATGCTAACCGTCTTCGTACCCAAAACACGTGTAACGTGAACCTAATTGCTAATCTACTGCATGCACAAAACACACGTAATATAAACATAAATGGTAATTTTCTCCGTATATAGAAGATACATAATGTGAATCTAGATTTAAACCTAAATGAAATTTAATTCCCTGGCATAATACAAAACCAAAACTTTTAAACCATGTATAAACCATATACGAAAATAAGGATTCAGCCGCGTATAGTTTTTTACACCGATGAGAGCAAAAAGTCCTCTCCCTAATTGCGAGTACGTTTTAAACTCTTGTTTATGTTTAATTTTTGATTTAATATTCCATAGTATTCTTCGAAAAATTGTAATAAAACTAAGCACTTAATGCTCACCAGTGTACACAATATTTAAAAATATCCTATCTATTTAATCAGATAGTAAACGCCTTCAAAGTATTACTGTCAATTTTATCTCAATTTTACCCTGGCTATATTTTGAGAAAAGGCTTAAAACCTTTCATTAATTATTCATGTTTCCATCTTTGTACGTAAAATACTAGCGAGACATAAACGAATATTTCATTATATAAAAGAAAAAAACCATTGAATCCAAGTCGAACTCGCGCATTAAGTGATAAAATGACTATTAATAATTTTAATTTAGTTGCGTGTAGAAGTCATCACGTATCTCCTTTTTTTATATTTTTCCTACTAATAATTAAATATTAAAAAAACAGATATAACAATTTACGCCGCTTTTAAAAAAAATTATTCAAGACATTTTTTACCTAGAACTGAAAATTATAGTTCATTACGTTTGGTTCATCTGATACCCCAAACTTCGGGATTAAAAACAGGAAAAAAATGGTGCGTCATTTTCAATATTTCTTTTCAAATTGATAATTACAATCTTTGTCGTTTACATTAAGTTTTGCATCGTTACTAAATATAACCATTTCGAAATTGAACCTGAGCTGATAAGTATTCTATTTTTTCAATTTTATTATGGAACATTAAGTGTGTACAAAAAGTATCGATATAAAAGGATTTATAAATTTACAAAAAAATGTTATACTGTCAGAAAACTTTCTGTTTGGCACTAACTCAAATCGCAATCTCTTCTTGGCGACATGCCATTTGCCAAAATCCATACACTCTCGGTGCACTCCTTATCAAATTATCAACATTTGTTTAATTATCGAGTCAAGTTCTCGAAATCGATAAATATATTCACAAAATTGGTACACTTCTCGTCCGTACCGAGCTTTAGCACCTCCACCCTCCAACAGATTAAGCACTTCTCCTCAGAGCGTTACTCGATACATATTTATGATACGAAATGGCACTCACGGCAAACAACTAGTGACTTAACATTCCCCAGAGAATTATTTATACAATAATAATTCTTTTATAAGGGCAAAATATTGCCTCCAGCGTCTTCCCCCCGGGCCGTGCGCTAATAGAAAAAAGGCTGGGCCGCGCGTAGCGCCCAAATTGATCCATTAGAAATGTCATTTGTGTTTTGTTACAGCACGTGTCACGCTGTTGAAGTTTTATTTATAGCCGTCGCTTTTATTGCGTATGCATAAATAAATTACATGCCGACCCGGCCGGCGCGCGGACTTATTTTTCTACGGCATATATATATATATATATATATATATATATATATATATATATACATATATATATATATATATATATATATATACACATATATATATATATATAATATATATATATATATATATATATATATATATATATATAAGTGTATTTCTATTAAGCGCATAATTGAAACCTCAGATTAAGGCAATTACACAACATATTTTAATTTTCTCGACGTTTTCATCTCAAATTACATTTTCATTTATCTATGAAGACATTATTTTAGTTAAATACCTCAACTGGTTTCACGTGTTTTTTTTTTAAATTAACGTAAAATATTCAATTATTAATTATATTTTATTATGCATTTAATGTACAACGCTTGCTTAAAAATATTCCAAAGTACGTTTTTAGAGGCTGTTTCATTGCGAGAGCACTTAGACACGCGTAAGAAAAAAGTTTATTGAAGTGATAACTATTTTCATAGCAATTTTTCATTAATTGACTTCCCGTACGCTATAGTAATGTGATTTTTCATTGAAAAATTTGTATTCTTCGTTTACAAAAACAATTAATAAATTTATAAATATTTTGTGGTAACCATTAGGAAGTTAAAAAAATTGCATAGTTTCATTGAAATCGATTTATTACTTCTTGAGATATATTTTTTTAAGAAGTTATTTTGTATACTTACATTAAATGAAATAATCTTTTTATCTTTTATTCTGACAACTATGATAGGAGTTTTTGTCCCCCTTTAGCCTAGCTCAGTCGACGATTATCTTTGGATGAAATACGCTGGTGTATGTTGACTCAGGTCTTGATACCTATTGTCCACATCATTTGCAACAACGGTCTGACACTATAGAAATACTTGCGATAATTTGCAGCAGCTATTTTAATTGTAAGTATCGTACGTTTCTTACTCTGTTATTTTGTTTAAGAATTATTTTCTCGTTCAATAGTCCTCTAAATTTGATAGTCGGTATATACCGAGTCGAGATATATTCGTCACTTCCGATAGTAGTCGAGATATACTTAATACTTTCCATAGCCTAAATTCCATAGTCGATATATATCGAATCGAGATATACTCAATAGTAGTCGAGATATATTCAATACTTTCAATAGACTAAATTCAATAGTCGATATATGTATCGAATCGAGATATATTCGATACTTTCGGTAGTCTCCTAAATTCACGGCAACTAGAACCACTTTAGTGCTCTCAAAATTCTCGGATGCACTAAACAAAGCGAACTATGCGATTCGATTAGCAAAATAACAATTATTTTGAGACTGCAAGCCAAATTTGCATCATCTGAAAGGTATAAAATCGACGGAAATTCATCAGGTAATCCTTTTATAAATAATACTTGGAACGCGGCATTAACTTGTTATAAAGCAATTATTGGAAAGCAGAGAATTCATTTGGAGTGCAATACTATTTTAAGAATTTTCAAAGAATATTTTAGGCATTTTTAGCCTCCTGACAATCATTTCTATAAGAAAAAAGGGTAAATTAAAAGAAATAGAGCAATCAATAATCTATTCTATAGGCCTATATAAGAACAATAGAGAACAATTTTGGAACTTTTATCTATCTATCCATCTGACTACTGAATGTATTTAGGTGGAATCGGCTACGGTATTTCTTGAATCGTATAAGAAAATTTAAGACATTTAGCGTTTTTATAATTTTCATCCGTCAAACTACCTGTTAACGTAGTTGTTTTGTGCGCGTATCATTTAAAAACTACTAATTAAAAATATTCCAAAATGTTGATTTCTTGAAAATATAAAAAAATTAATATTTTGTTTAAAAAAAATTCAATATTTTAACTACAAGAAACTAGTAATCTCAGCATACCAGTGATATTGATCTCATTGACTATCGACTACATGACTCACCGTCACTAACTAATTGATGTATCAAACAGTCCACGCGAGAAAGTCGCCAAGAAAAAACTAGCGTTTAATATAATTAAAAAAATAAGAAGTAAAATAATTTCTGTCCCATAGAGAACCTGATAAATACGAGTAAAACTTGCATTTCGAGGGTTCCGTGCACATTTAAGCATTTATAAATATTTAATGGTACGTAATAATTCTATTAAACTATTTATAAATATTGATTTTTTACAATGTAAATAAATTTCTTTCATACGGGTAAAAACATGGAATATTTTTAAAAATAACATGACGTCTGTAATAACTGCAACAGTTTTCCTACAAGCTTCGTGTAGGCTTCAGAAACTCTATTTTATTCATAAAATTATATTCAGTAGTTTCGGAAATCGAGGTGGGGGATTGATATATTTGTTTTGGATATTTTTCAGTATATATCCGAAGATATTATACCTAAAAATTGAGATAAACGCATGTTAATATTATTTCTCATTGCGCCCTAATATCAAGTATCTACGTCTAGGAGTTTGTAAGGAAAACACCTGAGACAAACGAATATGCGAGTGATCTTATAAGGTTTCTCTTTTCCCTTTCGAGGCTGAAAACGCTAAAAATAAAAACTGTGTTTCAATCTTAACGTCAACAATACCTACGGCATCTCCATACAATGATATTTCATTTTAAAAAACATCACTTTAGAAAATTACTCACTCTATTCTATATTTAAGTGCATTTCGTTAATAAAACTTTCGTGAAGTAAATATTATTTATTTTTCTCATGCATCCATTTGGTCTGCCTATGTCTACAGGTAGGCCAAATAAATTAGATACGCAGCTTATGTCATAACAAAAATGTAAAAAAAGTTAAAAATTTCTATTGAAAAATCACCCGGATAGCGCCGTATTATTTACCAAGAAATGTTTGTCCATATCGAAGTGACAATTCAAAAATTGATTTTGGAAAACTTAAATGCAAAGTATTTGTCCCTCTATTTATCATAATTATTTTTCCTTTGTGGAATAAACAAAAGTTAAACACTATTTTCGATGGTAGTTATTATTACTATTATCAGTGTTTCACACTAATGCCGACTTTGTTTTTTTTTCCTTGAAAAGAAAATAAAACCTAACGAAACAAAAATATATTTATATTAAATGTTTCATATACGACTAATTCTATTATATCACTGAACATAAATACAAACTACTTTACCTTAATATCAGTTGATTTAGATTGTATCAAATTCATCTAGTTTGAAAATATATTATAGAAGCTTTCAACTAACTATCTCCCTGAACATAAATGTAAATTAAGATAACTGCCCTTTTGTCGATAACGAAATCAGCTAAATAATGAGATAATGACACGTAGACTTCCCCTACGCCGCCCCGTTATGATGAATGAATCGTGTAGTGGACGAAAGGTTAGTGGGACGTTGCCATGTATGATGTCAGATAATGCTGTTAAGTTTAAATAGTTACTTGTTAAAATAAATACTCTGTTTTTAACAGGATTTAAACAGTTAAATATTTTAGTAAGTATGTTAATACGAAAATATAAAAATAATAATATCACCAATCAAATTGTTATTACATCATAAAACGCGTGCTCTATTAGCATGTATACCAATTTAATATAAAAGTTACTCACTTCTTTTGTATGTTCGGGTGTAGGTATATTCATAGTAAAAAACGGTGTGGTTTATATCAAAATAACCAAAAAGTCATAGACCTAAATTAAATACAAGCAAGGAGTATATATTTTCCAAAACATATTTTGTATTAGATTACATAAATTTGTTGGACATATAACGACAATGTTGAAATTTATAACATATAACTCTTATTATGTTCATACCTATTAATCTACATTAAAACGTATATTTTAAATCCTTAGATAATTTCTTGCAGGCATATGTAAAAATTAAAAATAAAACCTATCTTTCTCCGAAAATGAAGTCTGTGTGACGAGTATTTATGCTTCAGTTACAACAGTAAAAAAAAACATAATTTTAAGACATTAAAGAAGTATCAAAGATTATAATTTCTTTTCTGCAGACTAACATTGTTGATCAATTTGTCTTTTAGAATGTATTTTACAATATAAATAACTATGTTTATTTTCGTTAGTTGGAATCAATCTCGATGTGGTTTGAATCACAGGGAGAACAAGTGCGCTTTAAGCAAGTGATGTTTTCCTGTTTACGTTTATTTAATTCAAATAAAATTTACACCGTACCTCGTATTGGGCAGCTACTAGGGCGGTTGTTTATTTTGATCAACGTCACAGAATGTTTTTCATGCAAAAATTTGCTTTGACAACGATTTTGCATTGACAGCGATAATTAAGTTAATTTTTTTTTTCAATTCAATTTGCATTTTTGTCACTAAACAAATAATATGAATAAAAAATACACATCACAATATATTTAATTGAATTTGAAATTCGTTGTTTGAACATTTTAAATTTGTCATTTGACAGCCCTTTAGTCAGAAGTTTTAAAGCGATTTTTTTACTTCAATAAACTTAATCATGAGCTGGCTTTATAGTTGTTGTCATACGTTGTTTTTTATAAGTATTCTTTACTTAAATAAGCGGATATCCTCATTTGACGACATAAACTGAAATCGTATTATACTCGCGTGTTGAATTGCTATCTAATTTAATCGATACAGGTGAAAAACTCATTTTAATTTCATAACAAATTCATGTAGCCCTCGTCTAGCTCTTCAATTTCTGATTAAATTTGAATACATAGAAGATACACTATTTCTATAACTATCAGAAAATTCAGCATACCATAGCCAAACAATAGTTTCGCCATATTCATCTGTCTGTACGTCACAGCCGTTTTACTCACATTGTACTAATACAGTAAATGCGAAATGTGGCATGTTTATACATATTTATAACGCCTACAAAGTTATGAAATAAAATCTTGTAAAATAAGTTGTTATGGTACCTTTCCTATATGTAAATTGGGGATGATTTTTTGTCGCATACCCCATTGTGTAGGATATCGTAAAATAGGTCTTTCAAAAATATTGGGAGTATGTCATAAACACTGTTTCGATGCAAGAATCCATTCACGAAACATTAAGCTTCAAAGTGACGTTTTTTTGTTAGACTTACGTATTCCCACTGAATTACCAGCTAAACTGCTATTTCCAAATATCTGGAAAGTATTAACAATAGTGGGTATACATAACGAAGTTTACGAGTAATTAAGGTACATAGTATTTCCATAAACCCAATCACAAATATTAATTTTATGTTTCGTCACGTAAATATGTATATTTTACACGTAATACATATATCATCACTTAAATACATATATGCACACATACATAGTATATCTCTCGCAGACGTAAATATAACACGAGTTTCCCAAAAAATGTGAAATTAAGAATCATTCCTATAGTTTTCTGGTAAGCATACGATAAACTTTCGGTAATGCTGTTTTTCATAATTTTCACTTATTTTTTTTGTAAATATTCTCAGCAGACTCCAAAACTAACTTACGTTGGGATATGTGAGAGTTGATATTTTCTATTACTATGCTAATTTTCGATGGTAGGCGGTTTCTGAAAAAAAACGACTGTAACAAAAAGAAAGAAAGACGCGCGAATGATCTTATAAGGGTTTCGTTTTGTCCTTTTGAGGTACGAAATCCTAAGAAGTATCCGTTTGTACCCACACCAAAACCATGTACTATGTAGTAGCAAGTAATTTAACCTTTTTTGTTAACGTTGTAGTCATAATAATTTGTAGTTTTTGGGTTTCCGGATTAATACTTACCTGTTGGTACATTATTTAAGGCAAAAAATACCATTTTTTCCTTTTTTTTGCTTGATATGGGAGTGCATTTTCTTCAAAACCAAAGAAACTAGAGCCAACCATAAGTACTTTGGTTTGAAGAAACTCCAAATATATCTCTGTTTTATTTTTTCGTATTGTACCCGTTGTGATCAAGTTGGGTTCCTCCAATAAGTGATTTACGAAATCTATTCTGGTGAACCCGTTATCCCTTGTGATGTTTCTTCCGGTTTTAGATATTATATTATATATTCGTTCAACATGTGCTTACTCGACTTTTTTCGATCTGGTAGGGCCAATCTGGTTACTTGGCGATATAAACCTCTAGGTGGAAGGTAAAAAATGTATTCGAATAGATAAGAGCGATTTTTTTTCCCTTATTTATTACATATAATATATACCATATTTAGCCCGTACTCATTCGTCAGAATTTAAGTATTATTATAATATATATTTAAGCCATAATTATTTATAAGAAAGTACGTATTGCCGTAAACCACATCGTTTTCGATTTTTTTTAAATATGTCTTCAATTGTGACGTTTGAGTAAGATACATTTGGAAAATGAAGAATTGACTTCTTTAAACAAATATCTTATGAGGGTTAATTTATCCAAAGCAAGTTGCGTAAGTTTTGTACGTTTATTGTTAAAATAGAACTTAAAAATGGAAGGAAGATGAGTCCAATTCGTAGTGAAAATCAAAAGTTCTCGGACTTCTGTTTTGTCTATTGGTTTACTATTTCTTCCACGACTGTAATTTTTAGCAGTCGTTTCTATATACCGATTAGTATTTACTATAATAACGTCAATAAAACGGTTGTCAAAAAATAACTTCCACTTTTGAAAGGTGCTCCACTATTCAAGATTTTATTTATGAATCCTGCTTAGTTTGGGGCGTCTCTTAATTTGGGGAATCCTGCTCAATTTGGTCTCGTCTAATCCAGTGCGAATATTTCAGCAATTACATCATGATGGAGACTTATGGTCATTTTGTCCTTTTATATTTTCCTCGAGAAGAAAGAGTGTAATGTTTTAAAATTTGTTTAAAAAGTCCGTGTCTCTTATTTTATAATTTGTTTTGAGTTCTTTATCAATACTGATTTTTGTAGCTTTAATTTTGGCCTCGTCGTTTTCATCAATGTTTGCCGCATTTTGCGGAATATTTTCATCAATATCAGCTGCCTATGTGGTAATGAATTTAACTATACTTCATATCTCTATAGCTATATAGTTACAACTAGAAACAATTTTTACAGAATGTAACAAAAAATGAAACAAAATCGCTTTGTCTTGATATCTAAATGAAAATGTTAAGTATTTTCATTCACTTAATATTAATTTGGGAAGAAAAATAATTTATTTTTGAGAAAAAACAGATTCGATAATTATTTTTCGCTTTTTAGTGCAGTATTTTTAAAAACGTATCCTTTTTAGTTTTTTAAACTATTAATTTATTTTTCATTTTTGTGTCTTACATTTTCATTTTTAAACCAATTTTTTGTTGTTTTATTATATTATTATATTATCATCGGTTTTTGATACACGTGTAAAATTTTAAATAATTCGAATAACTGGAAGTGGGTTGAAACTGAAATTGAAAATTTTTTTGGTGTTTTTTCCTTTTTTGTTTTAGGATTAAATTTTTTTTGAATTTTATGAAATTATTAAGTTGTCGTCAGAATTACACACATTAGAAGTGCACGACATTTAGTTTCGCAGATTCCATTACGTAGTTACTGGTAGTTACATGTCGGCCAAATAAAATCGTGTTAAAGAACCTGCGTAAATATTTTAAGAAATGATAATAGATTCACTTGCCAAGTATTTTCCCATGTTCTTATGAAAATGACAGTCTTATTTGAAATAAATAAATACCGTAATAAAAATATATAATTTTCCTTATTTAACATAATATAAATATAAATTGAATTAAATTCACATAATGCTATAAAATATCGATGAATTTTCTATTATTTCTTTCAAATATGAATGTAAAAATCCGTACTTTTAATGTTTTCCTCACACTATGTCGGACGGTAACGATGAAAGCTAAAATATACTCGTATTTACCAATATGCACAAGTATTAATACAGTATTCGATTTCTGTTAAAAGGAATATGAAATATAAATAAGATGTCCACTAAATATAAGAAAGGCAAAATTTATACCAAATGTGACACACTTTCCAGTTCAATAATGTCCATAGTTTGATACTATCTGTATTTTTTACATAACTACCGACTAAATAAATCACTTACATTACTACTAAGTTTAAACCAGGCTTAAAAAAAATTACGATACAACAGTTAAATCACAATACAATTGTAAAATTGGACCAATATTTCAATTTCTAGTTTCCCCATTTACCGACGTGATAAAACGTCATTTTTAAGAAAATTATTTTACTTATGGGCTTAATTTTGTTTGAAAAAGATATATTTTCTACTTTCATGACTTTTTCTTCCCAAAACCCTGGTATTAAGTATGAAATTTAAAGTAAGTCTATCAAGTATGACATGTTTAGGTGTAATTACTTATGCAATTAATTGAATAAATTAAAGAGTGAATATACAAAATATTTTTTTTCTTTGTCATTTATTCCTTGAGATTAAATGAATGTCAATAAAGGTAGTAGATGGCGTCACGGAAATAAATATATGGCATTGATGAAATATTTACGAAGGCTCAAATATAGTAAATAATAAGATTCAAGAGGCTAAAATTAGAAGGAGACATAAAAGACTAAGTAGACTCTTCACAACTTAAGTAGACTCTTCACAAAGTGGACAAGCAAATTGCAAGGCATTCCATATTTTTAAACTCTCGTCTAATGCATGGCGTATTGTACTCAATTCCGTTGTTTTTTTTAAAGAAATTTAAGACAAAAATGATAAACGTGAGTAGACTGTGTATCAACCCAGATTTATTGCAATTTTAAACTCGCTAACTAAAGAGGAAAAGAAATCGAAAGGCGACATTATTCTAATATTATAATTAATGACTATAATTAATAATTATAATTAATAATTATTTTAATACTAAATTAATCAATACTAATGTCAGAATGTAGATGTAAAACTAATTTTGTATGATAATAAAGTTTCTATTTTCTTTGTTAAAATACATAAATTATGTAACATTGGAAAATTTATCTATAAATTTAGTAACAATGAAACATGGGCGCTCCCTAACATAATTGATTCAAAGCCAAAGACATACAAGCAACTATGGAGCGGGCTTCTGCGCGTCTATCTTTCTGGCCGCATAAAAACTAGGCTATAAGATAGAAAACTGACCTACTGTCGTCAAATATAGAGTTGCCAGGTTGAAGTGACAGCGGGCTGTATATCTGAAAGGTGCTATGATCACCGGAGGCTAGTAGAATGGAGACTTTGAAATGGAAGCTGAAGAACCGGTAGAACATCGTTCGTAAACATTGGAGTTGCGAGACCACCGATAGAAGAAGATGGAGAGATTTAGGAGAGGATGAATCATCGTCATTATCTGCTCATTGAGTTCAGTATTGGTATGACAAATACTGAACTCAATGAGCTGATACGATATGACGATGATTCATTATATTATGTCACTTTCACCACAAACACTATTTCACATTCTATACAAAATGACACGGAATTTTCAATATTATAGATATTTTGGTAGTTCCTGTTGAAATTACAGCACACATACGTATAATATATTATAAATTTACTCAGTGTATAAAAACCGCAAGCCCCGCCAGCAAATACATTATACAAAGCGCACTCTATCCACAAAAACAAAGGTAAATTATTTTCTTTTTTCTCTCGCTATCATCTCAAAGAAATGCAGATTCAGGACCAGCTCCCACAACTCTGCAAGCAAAGCCAAACGACGCAGGAGAACAATGCGGATTTCTCATGTAAATATAAAGTTCTCACTTAAATTGTGATACACTTTACTCTGTCTAGTTAGCGCTAAACTAAGATGTAAATTCGATTTGCGGGCACGCCGCGCCGCTCGCGCACCGCGGGGTCACGATTCCGCGACAATACTCCACCGCCGGCTCTCAGTATCACCGTCCGCGGGAACAGTCAATGTTCCTCTTTAATGGGAACAAAAGGGATACGGGGACCAGAAGATTAAATATTCTAGCGCCTGAATTAAATGTATGTTTGCGGTATGTAAGGGATAATGATGGGTATAATGTAGTTCGCAGACACCATTGGCAAGGAAGGCGCTTTTTCTTATCGAATCTGATGATATTCAAAGTTGATGTCGGAGGCATAAAGTCGTTTGTATTAATATATAATACAGGCTGTATTACAATATATGTACGTATCCGTTTTATTATAGTAGCATTATTGTGTGCACATTTATCTTATTCTGCTCAGTGATCGAATTAAATCACTTCGGGGCAATGCCTATTCAAAGCGTCTCGTGGTTTGTAGTATGTTTAAACATAGAATTTTTAAGAATGTAAGAATTTTCTAAAAGTTTTGTGTAAGTTTAGGATTTCTTTTAACAAACTAATAGAATCTAAAATTGTTGGCAAATCTCATAAACAAAAAAATACTTCTTTTATTTCATTTATTACAGGCTAATGAAATTTTAGTGCCTTCATGCACTGGCAGCTTTAATCACCGGCAACTAAATAGTTTACTCACCCGGAAGTTGCCCGCCACCGCACACTGGGGACTAAATATTTGCCTCTCGGTTCAGTCTTACAATGGATTTCGTGAAAGCTACTTGTGTTGTCGCAGTCATTCTGAGACATCGAAAAAATAACCAAAGGAACAAAAGTTTTGGATACGACCAATAATTAGTTCCAGACTTTTCGATGGGCAATTTTATAAGCTATTTGATTAATTGAAAGAACATCCAAATAAGTTCTTTAATTATTTTAGAATGAGCATAGAAACTTTTGATCTACTATTGGTTACCATTGGATCTCGAATAACTTATCAAAATACAACATTATGATAGGCTGTACCACCTAAAGATGAAGAAAGAACTTTAAGATGAAGAAGATCGGCAGTAACTTTAAGGTAAGAAAAATATTAATTCCACTAATAGTTCAAATTATTTATTGCAAAAGAAATGAAAAGACAACGTTTTTATTGGATGTAAAAATTTCAATTTGAACCGAAAAGGTAACTTTCAGAATATATTATGATATTACATAAATGAAAAGAAAAATCAAACAGGTAAATCGCATTTAAAAGTTAAACAAATGCAAAATTGTTTTAGTAGTTCTTGAAATAAACGAATTAATTTAAGTTCAAAATTGAGGACATATCAGACGTATTTTCCCATGCGTCTTGTGTACAGATTGAAGTTGGTGACAGAACTTCTTCAAATTGCCGCCTTGGTGCAAATATTTAAAAATATTGAGCTGTTGTTATCTGAGAAGTGACCTGTTCGAATACACTCGGAGTGTGCATTTTATTTTGGCTTCCTGAATGCTAGACTCGCCACATAACGTTCATAATTTCAGTCCGTGCACACAATTTTACGTTTTCGTTGATTTTTTTAAAAGCTGGAAGCAGTGACAACAGAATATATTTGTCTTTGTTTTTTATTTTTCTTCGTCCTTCTTCTCAATAAGAATTTGTAGCAAAGATACTTGTAATTTTTTTTCGACTAATTGACTTGGAAATAGATCTGGGGGTGCAGTCGGTATTAAGCGAAGGTTCTGAGTCAATATTTTCACTTTCGCGTTCGTTGAAATCAATTTTATTCTGTTCAAGACTGCTACATGTCTTTCTGGATTCAGCCGAGTTTCTCAGAACTAAGAACTGGTCAAAATAGATATATTTAAGTCTCTTCTCTGCAGCTGATCCTGACGGCCCTTTTTTAAGCATCATATTCCCTTTTGAAACAGGTTCTCAAGTTCTTTAATTTTTTTGTAAATGTCGACCTGTAAATAAGAAATATTTCTTATCTTATTTATACTTTATTTCCAGGTATTTAGCAACTGGTAATAGCTTTGTATCCCTACATTATGAATATTTACTAGGAGAAACGACAATCAAGGAGATTGTCAGGGATACTTGTGATGGAATTTGGAAATGCTTGCTGATTATATGTTTATATTTCGTAATAGGAATTTTACAAAAATAAAAACTTTCGAAATTATATTGAGTAGTCGATGGAAAGCACATAAGAATAAAAAAACCCAATTCAAGTGGCTCGGAGTTTTTTAATTGTAAAAATTGTTTTCCAAAGTACTTTTAGCAATAGCAGATTTCATTTATGTAAAATTAGGGGCTTTTGACTCTTCAAGTGATACAAATATTTTCAAAAAATCTGTTTTTTCAAAATTACTAGAAAAGAGTGAATTAAATGTTTCTAGATGTGAACATCTTCCCAATGATGAAAATGGAAAAGCAATGCCATTTGTACTCATAGGATATGGGCCTTTGCCCTCTCAGAGCACGTATTGAGAACTTATCCTAACAAAAGTATGTCAGTAAAACAACGAATCTTCAACTACAGACTAACAAGAGAACGAAGAGTATTAGAAAGCTCATTTAGTACTTTAGCAATCAAATGGCGCATATTCAATGGGCCACTGGACACAAATGTCTTTCTGACAGTATTGTAAAAACATGTTGCATCCTTCATAGTTATGTTAGAAGATATGGTGGCATTCGTTTCGGGGATAAATTGTATGATTGTCCATTGGAACACATTGAAAATATTGGGACAAGGGATAACAAAGTACTGCGAGCCGGGATTATTGTGCAAATTACTTCACTTCACCCCGGGGGTGAAAGTGAAGTAATCTAAGGCATTATGTGTGTGAATGTTCTAATACACTATGAGTGTATTTTATACTTTTTTAATACTTGCTTACTACTGAATATTTACTTACAATTTTTTAAAAACAAAATAATCACTTACTTTTTCATTCTTTTTTTATCCCCTAGTTCCATCCAGTTATCTGTAAACTCCTCGCACGCTTCCAACCACAATGTTTTTTTCAAATTTTTATCTGCATTTTTCTTAAGACGCATATTATATAACGCTGACCGTTTCTCAATAGCCAAAATAAACTTTTCCACGTCCACCCTCATTGCTTTAAAAAATATGAAATACGTGCAAAAAGTAAAAAAAAAACTTCCGAAGATACGCTCCGAACAAGAGCCGTCAAGCAACTGAATAGTTGTAGTAGGAGTCAGGCAGAAACCCACGTGGTCTATTTCTGCCGGCAACTCACCCTCGGAATAAGCCCGGACGCAATTATTTAGCTGCGGTAACTAAAAAGTCCGTGCCCATGCGCGTGGCCGCATTCAATACCGTGTGTTTCCTTCAAACTTCGTCAAAGCAATTAAATAGTTGCTTTGAAAAAGTCGCCAGTGCGCGAGGGTATTTAGCTGAATTTTACTTAGACCTTAAGAAAATCATAGAAATGAAACGTAGCGCACATCCTTTAATAAGAATTCTACTTCCATAAAATACAGTCTGATGTATAGTTTGCCAGTTTTTTAAATCAAATATAATTTATATTACGTATGTGTGCAATGTATTCAATTTTTTACTACCTTTGCCACTATAGTCAAATTATGTTTTTAATGCTTTAAAAACATAATTTAAAACCATATAGTCAAAATAAATTTATTGTCTATGTTACTATTTGGGAATGCAAGTTACATGCTGCTTGCTTATATTATGACCGGCACTGACTTTATACATTGATTTACATTGTATATCATTTGTATGGAATGTATCAGTTTCTCTGATAATAACCACATTATGAATAAATAAATATCAATATTTATTTATTCATAATGTGGTAGTATATAGGTAGCTATTTTGCTTAAAAATTATTTTGTTGTACAATGAATTCGTCACTTGCAAACTTGAAAGTCAATAGAATTTAATATATTTGTTTACATATATAACCTATTCGAACTATAGCCGACGCTGCACAAATTTACTGATAAAATAATTATGTCATGTCCATTTTCTTTTATCCCTTTTAAAACAGATATATAAATAAAAGATGTCATTTGAAGAAAAACTAACGTTCAGCCGTTTACAAGATTCAGAGCTTTGTCAAATAATGCGATACGAATGCCATGTCTGAATAATTTACGTCAATAACGAGGCATGCTACAGTCACTAGTACCGAATATATTTCTTAGGTAATTTTTTTTATTTAACACAAAAAAATTAATTGTGGAAAATATTTGCAGCATAAAATTTAATTTTTTTAGTTATTAAATTGAAATGCTGCCCGTATGACAAAGTGTAAAAGCATATTGACGTGCGTCGACCACTAGGTCACTTTATCTCGTTCGAAAATTAATCTTACTTCCTCCACCGGTTTAAAAATAATCTTCGAAAATAAGCATTTATATATCGAACTATCGAACAATATTAAAAAAGATGATTGGTATTTATAAATAATTCCTTCTTGATCAGTACAATAAAATAAATCGATATAATCATAGATATAGAGATATCGAATGAGAGAGAAGAGACAAAAAAAAGGCTTACCGACGTCATCATAAGACACGCTGCTAACTGCTAACGCTACTCCGAGCATGTTCAACTGCAGTTTTCTGCCAATAATCGGCCCCTCATACATAACGTGTTTCGTGAATATATCAGTATTCGTAAAATCGTTTTTATAGAGGAGTGCGATTCCACACACGGCATATCTAAGGTGCATAAAATTTCCATAAACACTTCTATTTTCCCAATAAGCTTTCATATATTCAAGTGCACAGTAGTTCTAAGATTCAACATGTCTGGAGTCTGATGGAATTTATGGGTTTGCAGTGTTATCATATTATGTTATATGGCTATATAGCTGTAAAGCTGCTGTCATATCATATTTCATAATGTGATATTGTATCATATTTTATAATGTGATATTGAATTATTATTGAGGCTGAGTCTATAATTTTAGGAGATCTCTCACTTTATTGAGCTTACACCAAACCAAAATCACGCGATATATCTAACCATCAAAATCCTGTGCCGTTGCTGACCAGTCTTTTTCTTAATACGGAGGGGCACTTTATTCTTCAAGTGTTTGCGTTACTGAGATCCGACAATTTAATAATTTTTTAATGCTTTCATACATAGCAAATTTCAACTGTTAAATCGTTTATTTTTATAAGAACTAGCATTCGAAAAATATATGGTAAATATATAAACATAAGAAATTTAATTGGTTTTCAGATCATAGACCATGATTACATGGTATGATAATATGGTAGAACCGGGCATTAAGTATTTAAAAGATAATAAATTGAAAATAGGCTGTAAATATATTTACATCAACCTTAAAGAAAAAAATCTAAGAACATATATATATATATATATATATTGTGTTGATTTCGAATTATACCGGTTGTCAAAAATCTATAACCACATAGTTTTAAGGATTTCACTATTTTTAATTCTTGTCAATATAAGATACATTATCGCAATTGTTGAGATAGGTTAATAATTAATTAAGTAATTTGACTTCAGCTGCCAAATTTCACTTTCGCCTTTGTATTTTCGAATTTACTCATAACTTTGAAACATATATGGCAATTTTATCTATTTACTTGCATAACGCTCCTAACCTTAGACAGTTATTCATCTTTCTGTCTAAGAGTTTAAATTGGTCAGTTTTGAATCGTAATCGTATTTTTCGTAAATTTTCATTTGCGATAATTATTTAAAATTTACTGTAATATTACTAAATGTGCTATAATTACTTAAAATTTAATTTCTGTTATCAAAATGGTAAAAAATGTCAAAAGTTTTTAATTATTAGGACTCCGTACCTCAGAAAAAAACAAAACAGTTATAAACCACTAATGTCTATCTGCGTGTAACAGGCGTTTTCGTAGAAAACTTGTGATGTAAAAACTTGTTTGGTTCGCAGCAATGAAGAGTAAAACCCGCACATATATCAATAGTTAATACCCACAAAGGGTCATATGGATGTTTTAGAAGAGACAAATAAATTAGCCGATTTTTTGATATAGGTTTAATCGGGGTGGGGGAAGGAAGGAATTCAATTTAAAGAGCGAACTAAAAGGATTTCTTCTCGAAATTATTTTTTCCTTAATTTCGTATTAGATAGTTTTAAAGACATTACTAAAAATTTCTACAGAAACGTACCCCCTCCATATCTCCGGAATTGCTAAAAACAAAATTATGGGAAGGACATCGTTACTAGAAACATAAATATTTGTAGGAGCCTAAGTAACACTGGCTGAACAAGTTCTACTGGTACTTAACATATTTTTTTATTACTAAGATCTAAAATAGTATGAACATAACCATTCAGGCAAAATAGTATCCAAATTTAAATAGCCATTCAACAGATCGAAAAGTAATAAATAAACACCTCTCTTCTGTCCCGAAACTTCATAATTTATAAATTTCTCGAACTGCAAGCCGTGTTAAAGATGTTCTATCATATTTATTTATATCTACTTCGTAATAAAAATCCAAACTGTGCTCTTATTATTTGGATGCCTATTCAAAATCTAAAATAAATACACACAAAAAACAAATCATATATTTTGAGATCTAAAATGTCAATTTAAAATTTAATCGGAAGTTAATAAGATCATTTTCTTTACTGTCTTCTTTCTAGATAGACGTGAAAGCAAATATGTAACAGAAATTATTATATTAAACGTATTTTGTTTAATGCGATAGACGAACGAACAAAAACCCTGTAATTTGTGTTATGTGTTTTCGTGTAAGATAAAGACTTGCATACAAAAAAACATTGAAAAAATACAAAGTCATATGTCGGACGAGTTACGCAGAGTATCCTTCCGACGCCCCGTACTGCACGCCTCGGCGAATTACCATTCAATAGTTATAAATATGGAAATCACCCTGATCGTTATTTACACATAGTAAAGAAATGTATTTTGCCCCAGACAAGTGTTAACAGAAACGTTTTTTTCTCTATTTTTAATAAATTCGAATCCATTCAGCTGCTTAGTCGCGGTAACTTATTCCTACGTAAATTATTTTTACAATATCTGTCGCAATGACCAAGTTGAACCAAATATGATTAAATACTTGTTTGTCAGATAATTATAATGTACATTGCAATATTATCTTACTGTTTTTATAATGACATTATTAAAGTTCATCTGTTTAACACAGACATAAGATCAAGTTCTGTTATATTCACCATAATTTATTTAATCACAAATATTCGCAGACGAGAGAGAGAGGGACCAGACTATTATTAGTGTCGACTACATTTAACAATTCTTTTATTAGTATTTAATTTTCCAATAAGTTCACGTCTCCGAACTATTGTAGAAAAAAAATTTAAATTTTTTTTCAATAACACGTTCATTTACCTTATTTCCTTGTTTACACAATTCGTTTAAACGTAAAACGTTAAAATAGGCTGCAAAACAAATTAAAAAATGGAATTAAATAATAATTTTAAACTAGTTTTTGAATAATATTATGTACTAGCTCCGCCTAACGGTTTCACTCGCGTGAAATTGGAAAAAAGAAAAGTTTTTAATTTTTTATTAAAAGCTTTTCTAAATTTTTTTCTAATATTGCTCTTGAGTATAAACTATTACTACGCCCAATTTCATCACTATCCGTCCAGTAGATTTTGCGTGATTAAAGAACAAATTAACCCATAGACCGGCAAACATTCCAAAACCAGGTTTTCCAGCTTCTATGCACTAAATCATTATTTTTTAAAATATTTTCCATTGATTATGATAGTCTTAATGTAGGAAAATTTAAATTATAACTTCTACAATCATTATAGGTACTACAATCTATCCGTAATATTTATAATAATATATATTCAGCAATTTATTTCTCGGATATTTCAACAAGATACTTCATGAACAGAATTTAGAGTACAAAATTTTGATAAGTATGTCTAAGTAGAATTCATATATATATATATATATATATATATATATATATATATATATATATATATATGTACAACGAATATTCAAAAACAAACCATGTGCAAATATATAAACACGTAAGTAATTAGTATCCAAACGTGCTCTGCGATAGAATCAAAGCAAAATACCATTTAAAGGACCTCACTCCCAATCTAACCATGAAAGTTCCAAAGCTGGGAATCTCGAGCCGACCGAAGGCGAAGTGAGCTTTCATAACGCAATAAATAAAACTCGCGGAGACAAAGGAGGGGCCGCGGCTATGAATAATGTGGACGCGCTCAAATATTCGGCATTGTTTTCGCACGCCCTCCGCCGGCAGGTGTTAAATAATATTCCATACTTTTACAGAACGCAAGGCAAAAACATTCTCCTTTCGGCTCGTCCTAGCGAGCGATTCATATTTATGCCAGGCGGCGTTTATAATATTGTGATTTCACTATATTATATATCAGCTACAATGTGCTTTCAGGAATGCGTTTGTGAGGCTTCTCGACAAGAAACTTTATGAACGGAATTTAATGGATAGAATGTTGATGTAGTGTCAAGCAACTCCAACACGACCAGTTTTGTTTCGATTGTGATACTAAAAACTCAACTCAAACCCGCTAACTTAAAATGACTGAATTTAAACCTTAATATATTTTATTGTCGAAACTTTATAGGAACAGTAGTTCAACCAGAAATTTAAATTTACCTTTTAATAAATAAGATTATTCGTTGCCCGATGTCTGTCGATGAAACAAACAGGTAGACGAATAAATAAATTAACTGGCATTTTTTGAGCATTATGAATTTTTTTCTGTCGTAAATCCTGATATAATCCCTTGATATACCCAAAAAATGCAAAAAAAAAACTTTTTTTTCGAATACTTAACAGTCTTTCGAGCCTGTGGGGTAAATTGCCAGAATTTCAGTCTTTAATAAGTTATGCTCACAAATTTTAAATGTATAAAGTTAAATTCTAGCTGGATGCTATGCGCATCGTAGTCTTGATATCCGAATTCCACACTAAATTACTGAAATGCCTTCAAAATCTCCATTCATAATTAAATGCATACAGTTTCAAGTGATTTTTTGTCAATAGAGCTTATGTAAATTGGTTTAATATGCATTTATTTAAAACATACACAATTAAATGAAACTACGTGATGTAGTATTATTTCTACTATCTTTAATTTCTTTACCACGACCTAGGTTTCGTTGTATTACAACATCTTCAGGTGGGATATTAGCAAAAATTCTTTGCTACGAAACCTAGGTCGTGGAAAAGAAATTAAAGAAAGTAGAAATAATACTACATCACGTAGTTTCATTTAATTGTGAATAATGAATTTCTACAAAAATTAACACCAAATATATTCAATATTTAAAACATACATCTATAATAGTGCAATACAGGAAAAAATATTAATTAAATTTTTACCCGTTGACCACATCTCAAATCTAGTAATATATTAAACAATATGCATTGTTACAAGAATAGGAATATGGTATTGGTACAGAAATAGGAATATGGTATTATTTATTTTATTATATTTATGGTATTATATTTTATTATAAGAAATATTCGTGGATTCATTCCACATTTATTAAGTAGCATTCATCGGTATCAATATTAACAATAAGTTTAAAATAAAAAAGGCTCACTCAAACATAGACCGTTAATCAATTTTGCAGCCTAAATTTGAAAAAAGACGTAATTTATAGTCCCAAAATCAAATCCATGTTTGCTAAATATGAATGCTTTAGAATGAATTGTAATGTGTCCTCATCCCTCACTGATTCTCTATCATGACGTTGAAAAATCTTGAAAAAATTAGCTACCGACAACCAACATGCATTTAGTCAATTTTGTCTTATATAATATCGTTAGTACATTATGTGATAAACAAATACTTCTGATTACTTTTGATTCTCATGAAAAGAAATAACCTTATAATATCTTAATATACGTCACGGAAAAAAAATGTCATGTCATCGCAAAATAATTTTAGACTAAAAATTAGCACATACCAATAACTCTACTCGATAAATACTCGTCTTCTAAAACGTACCATTCCAACACTTGATTTAAAAGCGAGAGTAAAACCAGTATCTCTTTCAACATCTTTGACTCGCTTAAAAGCTGCGCGGGAACATACTGCGAACACCAACATATTTCCTGTCATTACCTCAGCATCCTCGGTAGTACCGAACGGAAAACAATGGGGGATCCATGAATACCAGTGACTTTGCCTAGGAATATCTTATATATTTCCCACAGCGATGCTGGTATAAAACCATGAATATTTATGAACACTTTTCTTAAAGCTATCATACATATTAAATGGAACATTGTCTCTAGTCCTATACTCATGGTGAATAGTGATTAATATGAAACTGTGATTCAATTCAATAAGTGAGTAAGTAGTGAGTGATTTAAGTAAATCTTCTCTTACTACATGAATCGTCTGTTTATAGCTAGTAATAATTTAAATAATTTCAAATGTCACTTCACTACTTCTAACAGCAGCGTCGTAAATATCAATAACAAACTGTCACAATTAATTCCTTGAAAGACTCTCTAATTTACTTCAGTAATTTACATTACTTCATGAACCCTTTCTTTTTCACGCAGCCATTTTTATAGTTTCTATTAACATTTAAAAACCGAAATTTAAGTGGAACGTTTCTTCGAATCCGCATTCATATCTTATATTTTTATTCCTAACTCTATAAATCTATTACTCAACCTCTCCAAATTTCTACTGCATTCACCTTCTTTCAGTTTTATGCCCTGCCAATTGCTCCATTTTCGAAATCCACTTATTCCTCACGGCATCCCTTAACGCCCCATTAATTTTGTTCTCTGCAATTATCTCCCGTCGTATATTCTCATTCGTCTTTCCATCCCTTGTCAACAAACTCCCCAGCGACCCAAACTCGTTCATCCTTTCTATAGATATACGAGTGTTTACATCCTCCTTCCAATATTTTCAGAAATCAAATCAGAATTCTTTGATAAGTTTTCTCCCAAGGTTTTTGTTGAAATTATAATCTATTAGTCACAGGCTAATTTTGCATGTAAGAAAATAATACACATCTTCATACATTTAATTTTATAGTTGAACAAAGATATTATCGTGGTTACAATTTCACATAATATCTTGAATTTTAAATGGAATTTAAATCTTGAATAAACAAATTCAAATACAACCCCTATTAAATATTTTATAAAAAATTTATAGTATAATATAAAACTACTGGGTTAATTTGTAGGTAATTAATAACAAAAATGAATGATATTTATATTATAGCTCGTTGAGTGAATATAAATATATAAATAAAAATATAAATAATATAATTTAGAGGAACAACGGATCCAGATATCAATAACCAATATTGACCTCAATGCCGCTCGATCGGCCATAGGAAATCGTCACATATTTATACTTCAACATCAATAAATCCTCTAATATATTGAACAATATTGTCTTAATAACAATGTGAAACTTTTGAAATTTTGTTAATTTTAAAAATGGAATTTATAGTATAATATATAACTAGTGAGAATATTTTTAAAAACGTACCATTAATCAATAAATTAGTCGATTATTATTTCATTCACGTTGTTATCTTTTTACCATTTTTACGACAATCTTGTGATAATCTAGCCTATTTTTATTCAAACAATTCTGCATTTTATTATGACACCACACTTTTTTTTGTTTAGTTCTCTTAACTTTCATAACATTTATGATTTCTTAAATCATAATTTAAGTAATTACAATTGTAAATTTATATTGTAATTAAATTTAATTTTTACTATCGATGCAACAAGTTGTGTCGATAGTAAAAATTAATCATTTTAGAGTTCTCATCTAATTTTTCAGGCAATGGTTTGAAAAATGTGGAAAAATTGTATACGCTTAATCATTCGATTAGAACTTCAATTAGTATGATAATTTATAACTTGGAGAGATATTAACAATTGAGTTTTAGATATTAATAACTACCCTAATTGTTCGTGTTCTAATATGCCTTTAGTCGGTTTTTTCATGTATCTAATCATTAAACTAAATTTTCATAAAGATGCGCACATGTTAATCAATTTATTTTTATTTAGTAAAAAAATATTTTACTACATTATTCAAATTTCAAATATGTTTAATGTTTTTTACCAAATATTTTTATCATCAATACATTGTTCTATATTACATTAATAAAATAGTACATAATATTGGTTTCTAAGTTTAACTGAAAACCAACAGATTGTGAATTATGTAAAAAATTATATCTATACCCAGTTATGTTTTATTTAAAATTAAAACAAGAGTTTCGTAATCCAAATTCCACACAACATAAACAATTTTCTACTTTACAAAAATGATTAATTTTCGTTAAAATTTGTGACCGGCTAAAACGTTATCAACGGATGGGCGAAGTTACTGCATACCTTACTCGATATATAACGGCCCGGTTGTTAGGTGCCTGCAACTCGATTTGAACTTTGGGTTAATTTATTAATTATCTTAATCATGAAAAGTGAGTTAAAATGTCCTCTTATCGGCGACATTCCAATTAATGAAGGGAACATATTTTGTTTAATGTGTTTCATTAGCATGGCCAGTAGTAAAGTATCGGCCCAGTTTGATCGCTACATTTATCAGTAAAATTATAGCTCCGCTTGGGCGCATGCACTTTATATTTGTTTTCTTTCTTATTTCAAAATGCCAAGTAAGCAGTATTCAGTAAATTGTTGGTGTATGTAATTAAAATTATGAGGTACTCCATAAAGTTGCAATATAAGCCAAAGTGATAAAAAAATTCATCTTTAACACAAAAACCATTTTCGATAAGCAGAAACTTGTTATCATAAAATATGTGTCATATTTATTATTTTGGTATCTTTATCGTTTTATTTTTACTTTTGCTCGGTTGAACGTCAAATTTTATTTTCTTCGTCGCCATTTATGACATTAATTGTTTTAAATTTCAGAAATATAAATGAATTGCAAATTATTTTTTAGGATAAATAAATAATAAAACTGTAGTGTACTTGTTAAGAAAACTGTGCATAGATAAGAAAGAATTGATGCACATCTAAACATACTTGTGAAACGGACGCGCACGCGCACGCGCACGCGCTCGCACACGCGCACGCACACGCACACGCACACGCACACGCTCACGCACACGCACACGAACACAAATATACACTTATGGATATTTGCACTAACATTTATGACATAAACAAATTCACCAAGTTGTGTACCAATTAAATATAACTGACAAATTGAATCAAGTCTGACGAAAAATTCACTAAACAACGAATTTTTATTAGTTATAGCAATACTGTTTTCAAAAATACAAATGTTAAATCTAATAATGTAATCGAAACCTATAATTAATATTAATCTATCTAGATACAAAAGGAAACTCAACATTTAATATACGTAATTTGAAAAATTTTAATACGAATTTGGGAAGTCAACTGTATGTTTCGTCCCTCGTAAATTAGAGCAAATATTTATTTAATACAAACGGGATAAACATCATTTAGACCAAAAAAACTATCAAAATATTGAAACTTTCAAATTTTACTGAGTCAAATGAGCGATAATGAGGGGAAATGTCAGTTTTCCTTACCTCGCCATAAAAAAACCTTCATGGTTCTAAGTATATAGGTACAATAGCGAACAATAAGTTGAAATAGTGAAGACAACAGCGTTATTAACTGTTACGTAAAGCTCACCTGAAAATCGAAAAACTATAGCGATGGTAGTAGTCACAGTTTTTTATTATATTACACATGCGTGAAAATATCTAAATTCAGAATATTTTTCGCAGTTTCATCGAAATTATATATACCGTTAAATGTTGGTATATGCCTTAGTGTGTGGAAACCTCGACTGCGAGTTCTTCGCCTACTTAACAGTTGTTAAATACATAAAATACTACCAGTCTTGCTCAGAATGAATGTGGAAAAATTATAAATTTTTTTTAATAACCTTTTATGAATTTGATTTACGTATATCGTTCATAAACCATAAATCTTTTTTTTTTAACTTTTTGCCAGGAACTTAACTTCAAACTACCAACTATAAGATTAATATAAGTTATATATATATATATATATATATATATATATATATATATATATATATATATATATATATATATATATGTATATATATATATATATACATATATATGTTTATTTTGAATTCTTGAATGCCTAGTTCTCAAGATTCTCAAGGTAGTATATATCATTATTTTAAGTTTACCTTACCAGAGGCAAGTTTTAAACAGATACCGAAACGGTTTCAACTACCCCACTCACCCTTACTCATAGCCTCGTGCCTCCGTCTAATAATTTTGCATAAACCCGCCACAGCCGAGCCCAGCATCTCGACCCCGGTCTCGCCGCAAGATAAATAATTATATTTAAGATGAAAGACTCGCCTCGGCTGCATTGTGCGCGCGCGGTATGCAAAGCGCATTCAGCCGCATCTCGCGCGAATGCAATGCGCGCAAATAAAGGTAGCCGCTGGCTTTGTCCAACACCTAATTAAGCGGCAACGTGACGACCACGTTATAAATTTTAAATCTCGTCGGTGAGTTACGGATTGTAAAAAGAATCGCACGCGGCGCGAGCTACCTGCGCACCGCCAGCTCGCTCGTTACGGACTCGTGCGGCCGGGGATGGTTTAATTATCGACGATGGAGTAACATGACCAGGACTCTTTTGAACTGAAAGAAAACTATTTACACTAACTACACCCATAACATATAAGAATTTCATCGTTATTCAAAATCCAGATGAGTCTTAAAATGTATCAATTTATCGAATTCCACAAAACATTGTTACATAAATATAAAAATAAATCAAAAGGTTTTACACGCAATTTATTTAACCTTTTAATTTCTTTTTTTTTATTTCTAACTTGTTTACCTACCTGTATATTCTATTCCTTCCACTATTATTTTAAATAAAAACTGCAAAACTCACTGATAATATTTATGCATAGTTGTAAAATGATTCAAATCGTTTTTTATTACAATTTTTTTAAATCACTTAACGAGTAATCAAGTAAACTCAATATCTTCGTATAATACATTTTATAACTAATGAAATTTTAACATCACTTAAGGGAACTTAAGCTCTTTAAAACTACTTACTCGTCAACGGTCTCAGAAGGTAATAAGTAAACGTTTTTTTGCTGTATAGGTTTAAATTGCATTCTCTTAAAGGAATTGTAAGGATGTTGATAACGTCACTATGTAACTTTAATATAATTATATTTAAAGTTACATCTCTATGTTCAATTTATCTATATATTTGCACTCATAACATGCATGCATATAACATAATAACATTTACATAGCATAATAACATTTACATTAGAAAGAGATATTCACTATCTCAAGTGGGACATCTATGAAAAGTGGCCAGTTTTTTGAAATTCCTTATGATTTGCTTTAAATATTTGGTTTCTAATATCAATAAGAAATAATTAATTATTGCACTTAGGGCACCACTGCAAACTTATATGTACACCCGGCTACATACTTCATTACAAAAGAGGCGCAGTAGCATACTTGATAATTTTAACGCTTACGGTATCGTACGTTCCCCGTCGAAGTTCGCGTGTGAACCTACGTACTAGTACTCAATGGTAGAATTGCCCTAAGCCCAACTTACCAAACGTAAGCACGGGTAAAGGAAGCTCTAGGAGTGGTGACGAGCGCGGCTTGTCACACAAATTATTCATCGGAACACGGCCACTGTGCTCCCGCGCCGACCGTCAACGGGCCACTTGGCATCTGAATGTTATATTATACGCGACGGAGCGCGCCTCGAACGACCGACCGATCATCGGGCGAATGTATAAATCGGGCGCGTTATCATCTTCGCGGATCACGGCGGCGCGAATACGTCGCGACGTTAAATAAATATCCATTTCCATACGCGAGCGTCCGTCTGTCCGCGTCCGCGCGACACAAAGGCGGCGGCATTCCGCGTCGCGGCCGACGCCGCCGAACCGACGCGACACCCGTCGCCGGCGGACGAGATGCTCCGCGCTGATCTATAACTCCTTATTATTATTTGAATGAGATCTATCGATCGGGGTGAGTCGCGCGCGCGGCCGACTAATATGGCGGGGCACTTTGTTCCGACGGCCGCTGACGTTACAATGGTGCGAACTGATGGCAATAATTTTGAATCGGACTCGCGGACGCTCGGCCTGTCGCCGCGATACGAAACTAATCAAAGCGTTTAATCAGACGGGTTATGCGCGGACGGGTGACGAGATTTATGTCTGTCACTTTATTTGATTGCGGCGAGCCGAGTTGATGCTGCGTTTCAGTTTAGAAATGCGAGTATTTAGTGTAATAAGGATATTTTAGGTTGCATTTAATTTTCGAAAGGCCTTTGAGAAATAAAGTTAGTAGTATTACTATCCAGAGACGTTCATCGAGAAAATGTAATTCAATAATTATTTTATTGATCGTTTATTACCGAAAACATATTCTTTTTCCTCGTTAAACTCTCGGCAGAGTCCTTGTGGTCTTCGTGTCAAGTGTGTTGTAGATGAGTGATGCGCCACAGCATTTATTGTCATTCCTCTCTACCAATTGTTTTACGGATGCTCTCGTTTAGCCCAACATCCATAGTTACCTCGACTTGATATATCAATCCCATCGGTGCTCTCCCGCGTTCTCTGTCACGTTCCACTTTGCGCTGTATCAATAGGGGGCGAGAATATCGTTATCAGACACATGTCCGACAAATTTCATTATTTCAGTTTGTACAATGTCCGAAGAATTTTATTATGCCAGTTTGGCCTAACTCCGAGTTTTTAAAATGAGGTAGTATAGGTACAGAACCCGTTCTACTAGAGGATCCTTCTCCAACCCCACATTTACAAAGCATCTATCCTTTTCTCTCGCATTCACGTAATATCCACATCTCTGTGACATAATAGTTTATATATTAATATATACTATGAATAACTATTAAGGAAACTATTAGTACTGGTGCATGCTATTTCTAAATTGTATAGTGTCGACTGAATAGAATAAAGGACTTATCACCCGTACCAGAATGGTATTGAACCGGTAGAGAAAGATCTCTCGATATCTTTTGATTAGTCACAAACTAACATTTAAAAAAAAAACAGTAAATTTATTTTTGATCTGATACTTCTTTTATACTCTTAAAGCCACAATTACAACTTTATGTTAATTTGCAATTATAAATTTCCTCGTTTCTTATCGCTTCCTTGTGATCTACAATATTAGTAATTTCTTTAGTGTCATCTTCGTCATTTAAAATGTTTTACTAATGCGAAAATCACAGTTTCCATGCCGGGAATCAAAACCGGGTCCCCGCGATGCGCCAAAGGCCGTACGCCTTGTGATCGAACAAACACACCGCGATAACGGTAATATGATTGTTAATTAAATAGTTTCCTTTCAATTAATTTACTTACAATTTAATTGCAAGGCTATTTGTCTCGGCCTTGGAAGTACGTTAAAATAAAAATAAAAATAATTTAATTGTGTATTTTTAAAGTATTTAAACAAAGTTGTAGTCTTTTTTAGTATTCTGTGTTCTGAGATAACCTAAGTACAGTCAAAATGGCCAATATATAAAAAGAATCCTCTAGTATAAAAATTTGCTTCATACTTTTCTTGAAGTCTATGGTATGCGTCCTTGAGAAAAATATGTTAATTTTCAAAGAGGCATAAATTTCTCAATTTCAGTGACTTCGAAATGAAAAAGCGATAATCATTAGGATCTTACTAGACTTACGTAAACGATATCTATTTTATGGAAATGCTCAATCTACCACACATCAGGCGATAATTATAAAGCATTACGGATAAAACAAAATTAATGAAGAATGTTGTTATCTCTGGTAATTTTTAAACCAGCACATAGTAAGAGATTCTGTCTTCTTCTGAATTGATGTATTTGTTTGCAAGAAATACCTACCTAAAAGTTTCATTACTGTACACAGAAATCACTATGTGATATTAGATATAAAAAACCTGTCGAGTACGAGTGGAACTCGCGCGAAGACTGTCCCGTAACCATTTATGTACTTGTAAACATTTAAGGCTACAAATTATTGTTATTAAACTATGTGCAAATATGTATTTTTCATAACGCAAATATGTGATATATTGCTATATCTCTTATAGGAGTACAAACATGACGTTTATTTCAAAAATTAAAGATGTAAGTAAACCGCTATAATCTTCTTGTAATCCGTTAGTCCCATTTTATCAACCATGTTTCTTTGATGACTTTTCTGGTTGGCATGTTCAAAAATAAGGGTGGCGAGACGCCGTAATTTCTTTATTTTTTGGAACATATTTTAAAGGATGCAAATTAAAATAATGAAAAAAATGTTTTCATGTTCCTCATAACAAGTTCTTTCAAAAATACCCCAAATGATGTATAAAATAAAAAAATACATTTAATACTTTATTTACATAACATTTAAAAGTTAGCTAGTGCGAAATATGTTGGTTAATGAGACATATTACTGTGCCTAATTTTAAGTTTCAGTGCCATATGGTTTCTTAAAAAATCGGCTGTAAGAGACGAACAGACAGACACTGGGTGATTTTATAAGGTTTCCATCAGGTAAAGGTTCAGTTTGAGTTACGGATCCTTAAAAAAGATTATAATGAATAAAATCAAAATGAGTCTTTTAATGTTATTATCATTTCAATTAAAATTGCTTATTTAGTGGTTCTATTCACTGACTTCCGCAACCGGTAGGTGCAGATTGTTAATCAGGAAATCGCGAATGCCTAGTGGTGCTCGGAAATGATAAGTTGTCACGTCGTAGCACCAATATAACGAATGAAGAGTGAGAGCATGCGGGCGGCGCCTAATCGGCTGCATCCGGTGCGAGAATGGCGAGAGGTGCCGATGCTGACACTTTCATTGTTGCTGAATTGTAACCAAAGCTGTAATAAATGAATGCAACGTTGTTGCAAAATGTTATTCTGAAAATCCGATATTCAAAATGCACTGCGCATTCAAATGTAGTTTGAAAAATTTATTTCTAAGTCAATTCCTTTTTATATCTGTATATTTTATTAACATCAACATTTCATTGTTTGCTATAGAAATTATAATAACTTGTTACTTTATTTATCTTTATGTGCAGTGTATTAACTATTCACAAAACCTTTTTTTTTAACAATTATTTATGTGTCAGTTAAATTCAATCGATTGTACACATATCGATCAGTTCGTTTAATCCCGGCTATAATATTATAAATCCAAAAATTACTTCGTCAGTTTGCTGCTTAATGACTCTGAAATAAGCTACTATATTTCGTTGTATACTTACTGCAAAGTAGAATATAGGTTAACTTACCCATGACTATGTTTACACGTAATACTAACGAAATGTGTAAATGGATGTTAATAACTTAAGCACCCCTAAATAGCTACATAGTGTTTACGAAGCTTGCTATAGACATAGTTAATTATGCAGATAAATCCATAATCAAAAGCTAGTATAACAATATGTACGGTGAAATAAATACAAATGGTAAAATAAGGATCTCCTTCCTCGTAAATAATTCAGTACTTGAATCCGGTTTAATTTTTTTGTTAAAAGGCGCAACTTACTAAAGCTACATAACGCCAACAAAAATACCAATGTCCCAATGCTGCATTAACTAGAGCTGGAAGGTTTTGGGAAATAAATTTTCTCAAGCAAGGTTTGGTTTCAAGTTCACATAATTATACTACTTTGCGCTTATATTTAAAACTGTAGTAGCAAAACTTTTAAAATAAATATTTTCTTTTAATTAAAAATATCATGTCAGACACGTGAGCTCTGATGAAATATAATAAGCCGCTTGTTCTAACGTACGCCATGTATATGGCAATAAAGAAAACAACAGGTTTTTAGACATCTCTCTTACTCCACAGGCAATACTCAACCCTGCTACTTCCCTTTAAGAATACATTTATTAAAGGGCTACAATACGTAAAATTTAAACCTATTATTGAACTTATTTAAAATATTTATGTTAAAACAACAACCAATTGTTCACAGAATTAATGTAAATATAAATACATTTTAGGATCTGATCAATATTTAATTTTTTTTAAATTTCCTAACGTTGCAATTTATATATATCATATCGGAATGATATATATATTTATAAAAACCGTTCACAACTTCAAAGAGAGTTATGTGGTAAATAATGAGTGACATCGCTAATTTAATAAAATCTTGAAATTATATATAAAATTAAAGCAGTTTGTATTTTCAAAGCGATATTAAATATTACATTTCTGGTAGTCAATACCTATATGGACTACAGTTCTCATACCGATTAATATAACGTTCAAAATAAAAGAAAGCTATAAAATTGGGAACCTTACAAAATTGTATAAGCCCACTTAAATATTAATATTATAATGTCGTCAAATTATTCGAAGCTCGCGGTGATTACTTGAAATGAATAGAATTTTTTTCTTCATAGAGTAAATGTATAAATCAAAATCAAAAATCAAATCATGTTCAATAAATGTATAAATCGATTTCCTAGTAATAATAAATTGTATTAATTAAAATATTATTACAAAAGTTCCAAAATGTTTCTGTAGATATAAACCTCAATCAAATATAAATTAGAAAATAATTGAACCGACTTAAAATAATCACTGAAAAAGAAGTGCATCAGAAAGTGTGAAATAATGAAAATACGAGTGCATAGTTGGTACTTTTGTGGACGAATATCATGTCCAAACATAAATAAGTTTGCAAAACAATGCTACTACTAAAGGTTTTTGAAACCGGTGCCAAATAGATGCTTCACTTCTCTCTCGTAAGCATACCCGCACACATACAGATGATGCTCCCTTTCACTCGGCACATAGTCCATAAACTTCTACCACTAACAGTATCTTGCAGCTTTATTTATATTCAGTAACGATATTCATCACCGCGAAAATACTAAGTATTCATATTTTCATTACTATATACTTTTCAGTGCGTTTATTCGATGCATACATAAATCCAGTTTAATTTTTCTGTTAAAAGATTTTATTTTTCTATTTTTATTATCTGTGATATCCTATGTCACCTAGAATGTCTAAAAATTACGAAGAATTGAAGAATGTGTCATTAATTGCAATTTTAACAGATGTTTGCGGCGTTTAATGAATCTAAGTATATTCATATGCACCTACCTGCATAACACCTGTAAATACACACATACATACATGGTGAAATATAAATCACATTCCCTATTTTTGGCTATGCCGTAGTTAGTACTTCAAGCCTCTATAATTGTATCTATATATACTGCTCCTATACATACTACCATACTACCTATCTACCTACTAATGTTCTGTACATACTACCTATCTACCTACTAATGTTCTGTACATACTACCTATCTATCTAGTAATGTTCTGTACGTACTACCTATCTACCTTCTAGTGTTTTGTACGTACTACCTATCTACCTACTAATGTTCTGTACATACTACCTATCTACCTACTAATGTTCAGTACGTACTACCTATCTACCTACTAATGTTCTGTACATACTACCTATCTACCTACTAATATTCTGTACATACTACCTATCTACCTACTAATGTTCTGTACATACTACCTATCTACCTACTAATGTTCTGTACATAATACCTATCAACCTACTAATGTTCTAATTGCTATATGGCTTCACTTATGTATACTTGCCCTTCACTTATGTTTACCTATGTGTACTTACTTACCTACCTACCTATAAACTAAAAAGTTTTGATATTTCATGTATGCGTTTATGCCTATACTTACTTACTGATGTACTTACCTACTAATATCTTTCGTACAGATACGTGTACTTATATGTATTTACCTGCTTATTTACTTTGTTACTTTCTTGCTTACAAGTGAAACGGATTCAAACTCGATGAATTTACTCCTCATCATTGAAAAGTCCCTATCGCCACCTTCTGACTCCATTACTATACCTTGATTTTGGTAAAGGACCTATTTATTTCGCTTTTAATCGTTTCAAAATTTCAGAAACTTTAATATTTAGATTATCACACACCTTTATCATCCAAACTTGATCATTAGTGCTTTTCATCATTGAGGAATTCTATGGTGTAATTTCAATTTTTACCCTCGATTCATGAGACGATATGAGTTCATCAGACCACACTGGGAGTATACCTCTGAAATAAAAAAAATCACTCAAATTGGGTTATTAATATCGGAGACGTGAGGTAACATACATGAAAAATGTGGTTTAATGTCTTTATGTGCATTTGTATATACTTACCAGTATATTTACTTTGTTACTTTCTTCATTACGTTACGATAAGTGAAACGAGTCCAAACTCGATGAGTTCACTCTTCATCGCTGAAGAGTTCAGTGACCATTTTCCGACTCCATCACAGTACCGTAATGTTTGTAAAGAGAAAATTGATATAACCATTAGTCATACCTTATTCGATTGTCATTAGACCTACACCATCCAACCTCAATCGCGGTCCCTATGCTGTTCAATATTAAGAAATTCTATAGTGTATCTTCAATTTCTTTGGTCAAATTCAAAATAAACTTTCATAGGATACTGTAGGTACATTCTTCCAAACAAAAATAATCATCCACATTGGTCTGCCGGAAATATAAGGTAGCATACAGTCGATTTGAAACCCTATTCCTTTTTTAAGTTTGTTAAAAATATGCTTATCGTACTTTTTTAAACTACTGGGGAGAAATTTTTTTTTAATTGACATATTACTGACTTCTAATCGGTGGAGCCTTCGACTCCGAGAAATCCCGTGCGCTTATTTAAACAATATTTTGAATAGAAATAGATTTCAATCTTTTGTATGAACCACTCAAGTTCTCCATCTTCACAATAAAATTCACATCGTGCTTGTATTTATAAGTGAACAATTGGAACACAGGAAAACTCCACTCGCTTTGTTTTAATACCTAATCTAAAATCGATTGACGGACTACATACGCACACGCATATACTGAAACACGTCAATTTCTAAGCACGTACTCAGGGTAATAACAACACGAGTAGGCATCCGTCGCCGACCCCACCGATCGCCCCCGCTGTAACCCGAGGTCTCGCGCCAAATGAGTATTTGATCCTTGACTTTTTAATGCTTCCCCTCGTATGAATATTATGCTTGTACAAGTATATTCGCAATTGTAAGGCATCACTAATAATACGCTTCATTATCAATGCTTCATTGAAAACAAACACGACAGGCGAGCTGATGGACAGGCGAACGAACGACACATACCTACGCCAGTGGACTCGCTCGTCACACGGTATGAGGACGGGTAGTCCGGTGTTGTCTGTTGGTGTTCACGTCTCGTGACATTGGCTAAAATGCTATTTGTTTACTTTTTATTGTGTTGTATATATGTATTGAAGCGCAAATCATCTAAGTAATACAGAAAGATTCCAATACGCAAATATGTATCGAAGAAAAACGAAATGGTCTTAAATAAAAAGGTGTCTTTCATCGAAGACCAAATTTAGTACAAAGGCATCATTATGAAGTAGAAAAAGAAATGAATTTTGAAAACATTGGTAAAACCAAAAGTGCACACTCCGCGTTTCTTTTTGGTTTATGAAATAAACAATTGAACGAAAAAGTAAAAAATTAAAAAGAAAAGAGAGAATCACAAGAACAGGAGCAAGCCCGTAAGAAAATCCACCATAAAACGAAGGCCGGAAACGTTCGACGAGCATAAAAAGAGAGATTTTGTAGAAATTCGCCTATGAAAATTAAACTATTGACAAATAATTGAAATATCAATAGACATCTGTTCTGATAGTTAACGAATCGACAGAAAAATAATCACCAAAAACGGTCAAGAATTGCACCCTGTAATGTGTCCTTGTACGGCATACGTGTTTATGTACCTACAAACCAAGGACTGAGACGCAAATCATTTTTCACAGACAAATGTAGATCATGTAAACATTTTAAAATATAAAAAATTTTACTAATTTGGGAGAAAATATTTTCTTTCCACGAAGCTATATTAGAAGTCTATTGTATTTGTTAAATTATCCAAGTTATGATAACTTACCTAGTGAGAACTTGAGGCTGGCGTGATAACCAATAATAAAGCCCCTGCGGGGCGTGCAGTTAACGATGGAATGAGAAATTGGAATGCAGATATGTGAGTGAATTATTATTTTAAAAAGTATGGACTAGCCAAAAACAAACAAATGAGAGAATTGAGCACGAAAATAAAATGTGGAAGATTTGGAAAAGAACAAAATGAGATTTTTAAAAAATGTAGAGTTGTGGAACTGGAAAGTTTGTTTTTTGTGAAATACATGTCTACAAATAAGGTGAAAAATTCAGAACATAAATGCATCATTGTCGTTAAATTTTCCATTTCCTTTTAAAAAAAATAGTATAAATATACATAAACCGAATATATTCTGAAGAAGTTTAACATGTAAAATATAATGACATTTTTATTTCACGTAGAAGATGGAAGATTGTAAGTGAAGTACAACTTATTGAAAGTTCATGTAAAAATATATTTATAAATACAAATAAGTAAGAATCAACGAGTCTTAGAAATCAACGGTCTTCAAAATAAATTATTTTTGTTTTGATAGGCTTACTTTTTCTTACTTTGTTTTTAGTATAATTTTTCATTTTTAGCAATGAAAATAAACTACGGGAAATTTTTAATTTCGGTTTATATTAACTTCAAAGCCCTCCATATGTCTGATAACTTGATAACACTTTGACGTATGTATTAATAACTTTAATATTGTGTATATATATATATATATATATATATATATATATATATATATGCCTGCTATGTTTATACACATTTATTCCAATTTATATTTACAGTATAATGATGTAAATGGGTATAAACATAGTAGGAATATAGCGACACTAGCAACACTCAAAACGTAGGGAAAGATACAATTTGCATATACACGGCTAAACTACATACAACCCAAATCGCAACTGACATTTGATACGGAAATTATAAACAACAAGATTCGTTTAAATTTGAAGAAGAAGCGGAGAGCTTGCAACAAATGTTTATAATAATTATGAATTTTGCCCTCAGGCCCTAAGCCCTAATTAGAGGTAATTGGATATTACTCCATTAAAGACGGTGGAAATTAATGTGTTGTCTGAACTTAATTATATTCTTTGATCTTGCAAATTTTGCCGGGGGGAGGCTTAGCAAAATATTATTACGGGTATAATGAGACTTTGTTTTGATTCGTACTCAATCCATGGATGTTTTGCGTTTCGATATTGTTTGAGTTTGGCTATTATTATTATTATTTAACGTATAAATACGGTTGCTTAAATTGCGAACCTCCATAAATTCGCATTTTTAAAGATTTTTCAAAGTGTAAAAAGATCGACTTTACCTTTATTACATCAATATTTCTGATACATATTTTCCAAGTCAGTAATTGTTCACGAAACAACTTTGTAGAATTTGAAGATTTACTGAAAAAAAGAAAAGAAATATATTTTATGTCAATTTATTTATTTTAGTGGATTATTTTAACGCAGATATCGTAACCGTTTTATTAAATCAAATCATTTCCTATCGACGTCTTACTCTCAGGACCAAAGCATCTAAATCAGTTTCCTCCATTTCCCGCTTGTTGTAAGTTGTAAACAGTTATCCTCAATCCTCACAATACAGGTCACATACTTCATACCGAGCACAGTAATTGTTAATTAATCGCTCTGATGTATATATGTTGAAAGAATTGCAAAACGATTGTAGCAAATTCACTGAAATTACCCCGAATCTTTTTTTTCTTTTATTGTCTGCATAACCAACTTTTCAAATCACTTTAAAAACTACTGAATCACAAATAACAATTTAAAAATTCCATTTAAAAATGAAAATCCTTCGAAAATTTTCTTAAATGTTTCGAAATAAATTATATATTTCATTTTGCATAATCTCATAATGCAAAATTACGTACATTTTTTTGAGTCAGAATAACAAGAAGCATTATCGAATAAATAAGTCAATTTACCTAATATTTACACTAATTTTACATACCTGTCTAAAAATTCAGTTCAATATATCAACTGAAAAATTGACAACGAAAATATATGTGCAAATGGTTGTTTCTGCAATATAAGGAACAATTATTTATATGAGTCGCGGATAAACACTGAATGACTTATTATAAATATATGAAACCTATATGGTTTAGGTTACATTTAAGAATAAATGACATATTAGATCTGAAAAAATAATAGAAATCATAATAACAAATTAATGATGAAAAAGAACACGCATCTAAATAAATAAAATAAGTAACGCACTTTAAATTACGCATTTTAAACTTCATTTCGGATTGTATATGTTAGTAACCACCATATTTATTGCAGTCCACAAGGTGGCCTAATAATAAAGTAATCTTTGGTAAAAGAAAATAAACTATCTTGATTAAATATTTACTAGAAACTTATAAGTAAAATCTTAACACCATCTTTCCATAAGGGCATATGTCATATTACGTAAACAAATATAATTTTATCTCTGATTATCTTCGTTCTCCCTTTACCCATATTACAAGCACTGTCTCGAATCAAACCCTAACACAATAGTGCAATACAATGGCTAAATGACGTATATTAATTCAGATACTATTATTGTACAAATGTAACAGCCTCACTATAAACTCGGTTTTGCAATGTAATCTTCACGTTACCTCTCACATTCCCACTATAATTGTTTCACGCCTGCAGAGACTGTGGATGGGGGCCAACAGGAATAGCGTGATCCTCTATAGAGAACAAATGAAGTGTTCCTACTACTCGTAAAGCACCCAACCCTTCCATTCTCCGCCGAGTGCATAATTATTTAATAACGGAACGTCACCCCGAGCGCGCTCCATGCAACGCTTCCACTGCATCATTAATCGATCCGGCCTTCATTTCCATGTCACTGTCTGACAACCGATTACCGACTGTGTTCTAATGTTTCCTTTGCATCATGATGGAAGATTTTACTTTGTTTTTATAGTCTATAATTATCTCTATATATTTATGCATAAAATGCAAATTTATACGTAGATAAATTTATACGCAACCCAATTGTTTATGCTTCCAATACAGAGAAAGTCCACATTATATTATGTTTCGAGTAGAAAAATTGTCACTTAGGTGTTCTTATTGTTTAATCAGTAGTTTTCAGGGGAATAATGTAAATAAATGATATTTATGTTTCCAATGTCAACTTGCAAATCGGTCAGTTCGGAAAGTAATCAGTTTGAAATATACACCTTAATACGATAACTACAATATATATACGTAAGTATGTGTGTATACATATATATATATATATATATATATATATATATATATATGTGTGTGTGTGTATATATATATATATATATATATATACATATACATATACATATATGTATACAACAATACATTCAATATTTTCTGAAGCTAGTGCGCAGATAAAAAATAAGAAACTAAACTAGACAGATGAGACTCTCTTGCTCCCTTGATACAATTTTATACTTAATGTATGTAGATAAAATTCTAATGAAAGTTTTTCGACGCTTAGTTGTTACTGTTAAATAAAAAAATTTAATAATATGTGAAATTGCTGTCATTATATTTCTACTCCGCATTACACACCTTCCTGCATAGTATGTATTAGACTAAGCTATGTCCATAAATTATAACATGGAGTTTCGTGTTATCGGATATGAAAAAAAACGATATCCAAAATTTCTATAATCAAATTATAATGAATGAAATATACGAACTCTTGTCAATCTTATCTCTCAACAGGCATCAATCATCATATATCACATTGGACCTGGACGTGATATTAATATTTTGGACACAACTTTTACCTTTAATTGAATTTATAACTTTTATTTATTTTACTGTTTTATACGCCTTTATTTATTTATTTATATATTTTAATGTATCCAACTGATACATATAGTGGACTTATTGCTACGAGAGCAAACTCTTACAGGCAACAGAACACTTGTTCAGTCCTGTTCGATGAGCAGCCGGGAATCTAACTCGGGAACCCGCGGTGCATCGTGCCCTCAACACACCACGGCGACGACAACCTTTGCCATAACTAATGATATATTCTATAAAATTTCCTATTCGAAAATGTTCTATCATACTGACAGAGTCGATTCATGTAATTTTAAATGCAGGAAAATCGTACTTAACATTCCCTTCACAAACCTTCCCTTCCACGCGAGAGGGTGATATGAAAGGTTTACTGATAGTTTCCTGTATCATCCAATAACAGACAATAAAGAAAAAATAAGATCAGTCTTAAAATGTAATATTATGTTTCCTGGCAATGTTGACGAAGTGGCCATAAAGGTTCAAATTCATGAAATTTCAATGTTCCCTCACTCCTCCCGATTTTAATTTATAACCCACGAGCAAAGAAGAAGGCCGACAACATCTCGTATTTCATTCAAATATAACTTTATGCCCCCCTTGTGCCATAACGACATAATACAAGTTGAAACTCCCAAAGGAATACCATTTAATTAAAACACACATAATTTCAACACCATACCATAACGCCGAGTTAGCCTAAGTCAAAGTAAGTTTTTACCATATTAACCCGAGTCAAATAGGGGAACGCTCGCTCTCTTTTAATATAATTCTCCAGTAAATTAATTGAATAACACCTAACATGACGCGGGGAAGCTACCCTCGCCCTCTGTCCCGATAATCCTTATTTGTATACTCATTACACGTGTGATTAATAAGTAGTTCAGTTGCGTAAGGGGAATATGAGACGGATGTCATAATCAGCTGAAAATTGGAGCGAAGTGGCTTATTGATATTTTATTAGGCGCATAATCGCATTTGAAAATAAGCCGTGGGTCTTTTGAAGAAAGGTACAGTTTTAACTGGCTTTGCCTTGATATTTCAAGGTGAGGTAACGAGATTTTCGCATTAGGAATTTATAAATTCATTTGTTTCTTTTGTTATAAAATATAATATTGATTTGTGGTTATTGTGTTGGTGAAAATTGACACGAATGGAGAAATTTATAACTTTCAAATTATCCTTTGATATCTATCTTTTTTAGTGTTCCGTACCTAACCAGTAAACAGTGGAACACTTGTTAAATCATCTCTACCTCTCTTCTTCCATCTACTGCCCTATGGGAATTTTCGTTAGATACTGTTTGATATCGAAAGTCGTTGTGAAGTTATAAGGATTGATGGCACGATTAAATAAGTGCGATTAGTTCAATTTGTATTTTGGTGGTCAGTTTTACTTTCGAGAATAGAATTTGGTTATTAAATGAGAGCTTTTAACATGTGAGTTCAAAAATATTAAATTTGCTTTTTTTACATTTCTATAATATTAAAAAAACCACCTTAAAAGTCGCTATCTCTTGTAGTACTGTTTACAAAAAAAAACGAAAAAAAACAAATGTGTCTTAAAAAAGCATCGTCTAAAGGAAATTTATCAATATTGCAACGAGGAACAATGATGGTGAAAAATAACAAGGTATATGAATTCCTCATGTTGAAATGTTACAATAATTTTTTTTCATATTTTTTTTATTATTCGCAAACTTATTACAACGTTGATAAAATACGTAACGTTGGCTAATACGAAGGCTCTACAAAATGAATTTGATGTATTCATAAAATAGCAACATATATTGTTCACGTGAATTCTATTTCTATTTGGCCAACTGTTTTTCTGTTTCAATTAATGTTTTTATCTATATATATATATTTTTTTTTTTTTTTTAATTTTTTTTTATTCTTCTGTTCTTCTGTTTCCCTCCAGATAGTGGATAAGAATTTGATTTCGAGACTATTTACTAGTATCCCACATATGCCATTTAAATAGGATTATAAAAAATATTATTCACATCAATATAACTTGCGGATAAACTAATATCAACAATTGGTCACTTCGTATAAGAAGATCTGTGCAGATATTATTATGTATAAAAATTAACATTTTCTGTATTTATGAACATAATCAGATTTAATTTCTATTTAGATGTCAACATTTTAAGGAAGCATTAGGAAATACATAATTTATATTAATAATAGAAGGTTATTTTCGTTGTATAAAGATAGTAACTTTAAATACTAAACTTTTACTACTTATATATGTAGTAAAAGTTATCTTTAAACTTTAAAAGCTTAAAAAGTCCGTCAAGAAAATTAATTAGAAAAATCACCCAAATATAAGAAAATATTTTTTATAAATTATAAGTCCTGAGTCCACTTAAATGAAGTGTATGACGTTTTTGTTCGAATTAGGTCCAGTGAGATGAGTAAACGTTCAGATAGAATCCTAAAGTTGATAGAATCCTTCAAGAAATACCTACTATAGAAAAAGCTAGTATTTTCTAAACTTATATTATGTTTGTAAAATAGGAATTCAAACGCAGTAATAAGATTGTAATGCTATAATTTTCTACGCTACATAAAAAAATACACATAATTACAATTTAAAAACGAATTCTTCTAACGAATCTATGGAGGATTTAAAATATTTAGTAATCGCTCTTCCTCTTAGCAATTTCTAAAAATCTTGCTAATTACAAGTAGGACTCGCTCTACGGGAGTATAAAAGATTGATACAGCACGTATAACGTTAAGGGTTCATAGTATTTCTAATAAAGTATTTATCGAAATTGGATATTATTAGATCATTTAAGTATATTGCCTAGAGAATCTTTCACAGGCGTAAAAATATTATGAATTTCTCAAAATCCACAAACGTTATAAATAAGAGATTCAAAATCATTTTAACAGTTTTCCTAGAAATATTAAGTAAATATGTCGTAACATTGTTTTTTTAATGACGCGGTTTGGGCGGTTGAAGGGACAACATGTTTTTTTTATACATTTTCAACAGCATCTCTAAAACTACCTTACATACAATTCAATTGATGTTCCACACAGGGAGTGAAATTAAAAAAAATTCTATAACTAAAATATAACTACTAAATGTATGCTGATTAATATGTTTTACCACTATAGTCTAAGGAAATTAGCCTAATAATCGTCGATCATGCCAAATAATTCGTGTAGTTTTGAAAGTTGGTACAGCTATTCCTTGCGGTATCCAGATGTTCATACTAAAAGTCCCCGAGGGTGAGGGGCGAACCGGCGGTGGGGGAGGGGGGAAAAGTCAGTTTTTTGCTGTAATACATATTTTTTCTGTAACATCAATACTTTACCTCCTGTGATACCCTGTATCTAAGTTGATCAAAATAAAAAATAGAATTAGTTAAGCATATTTTAAGAAAAATAAGAAAGGAAAATGTTATATAGGTATGCTGACTAGGGATTGCAATTGCTAGATCTCTTATACAGCAATTCAGCTGGATTCAGTGCTTTGTTCGGCCTACTGGATCCAGCACCGGGTGCTTGGATTAATTTTCCAAATAATGGCGCGAAAGTCTACGTTGCCAACGCTGTCACGTTGCTGGGTGCACGTACCGGTCGACGGGAGCGACGTTGCCGTTCTGTCGCTCTACACCGCACCGCCCATCCATTGACCTCTGCTGCTGATTTGATCGTCAGTTTACTTAACGCTCTCACTAGATAAAGTGCTTTTGCGCTAAATAAATGTCTGCTTCACTCCGCTGTGGCCCGTGTTATTTGTTGTGAGAATTATAAGTTTTATGATTTTTTTATTTATTTATAAATATTACATTACGACATTTGACAACGATAGGACATTTCGTTCTATATTTGTTGTTTAATTAAACTGGCATTTTAATTGGATAAGGATTAATACTCTGTCGTCTAAAATATATTCACAAATAACTCATAATTTATTTATAAAATTAAAAAAAAAGAAATGGTTACTATTGGGACTTATCCTTAAAAGATAAACACATGCTATAGCCGACTTTTTTGTAGGTATTTCTATATTTTGATGACCTTCAATTCTGTATATAGTACATTGATTTGATGTAAAGTGTTTAAGGCCGCGTAAGCGCCATAGAAGTTTCTTTTTTAAGATTACAATTACAAAATCTCCATGTTTTCTATGCTGTCTTGTTTTTTTCTAATGATATCAGTATAATTATACACTAGTTGTACATATACACCTTTCAAAAGAAATACTTCAACTTATAGTAAAAACCGAATTAAAATCTATTGCCTAGTTAGTTTAGATGGACTATGTTTTTTAACAGAGGGACAGACAGAAATAGCGACTTTATTTTACAGTAAGAAAATGATATTTATGAAACAAATATTTTTTATTTCCATTTTTCAGATTTCAAACCATTTCAGTTCAGACAATTGTTCGCAATACATATACTATAATAAGCTTATAACTGCATAATTCTTATTCGTACAGAATAATGAATAACATCTCTTTCAAGGAAAATGTGGTGAGGATGATGCCAAAAAATGTTATGGGACTATTTTAAAGTACTGGATAAATATCGAAGTGCAAAATGTTCATCATGTTTAAAATCTTTGCTAATTAGTAACCGTTCAACGACAGACTTAAAAGGTCGTCTACAAAAGATACACTGAGTCAATCTTACTTTTGCAAACAGCAAATTAACACCTCGTAATACATTTATGATAATGCCCGCAGCAATAGCAACCACTTCAAAATATGACGATGATCCGGAAGCAGTTATTATACCGAACAAAAAAGCTAAGAAAACTATTGATGTCTATTTTGTAAAAGAAAATTCAATGAACGCTATGGTTACCAGGATGGTGTGCAACGATGGGCTTACACTGAGTTTATTTTGGAAATCTCCGGATTTAAAATATTTATTTGCACAAAGTGGATTCAAATTGCCGACTTCTCCCAACACCATAAGGTTGGTGATTACCAATTATGGGATTAATATCGAAGCTCATATAATAAAGGAATTTACAAATTTAGAAAAAAATGGACAGAGATTTTCGTTGAGCTTTGATGAGTGGATGTCCAAAAAAACCACAGATATATAAACCTCAACGAGCACAAAAAAGACTCATTTTAATCTTGACCTAATCAGAATTTACGGATCCTGTACTGCCGAAATTGCTTGAATTAGAGTCAGAACCATTGAAGAAATTTGGCTTAAACTTTCGAAACGACATCATTGGCATCACTACTGATGGCGCAAGCATTATGGTGAAAACTGGTAAGCTCTTGTCTTGCTATCAACAACTGTGCTTTGCACATGGCATACAGTTAGCTGTGGTAGAAGTTCCGTATAAAGAAAAGCTCAAAAAGAAGTAGAACTAACAGAAATAGACGAAAGTGACGAAAGTGACGAATATTGTAACGAAGACACCGACACCAATGAAGGCATAGAAGTAGTAATAGAACAAACACCTGCTGGTGAACCTGAAGTTATTCCGCTATACAGCGAACTACTTAAAAAACGCGAAAAGTCGTTAACAATTTAAAAAAATTACCTACTAAATATGATATGTTTTTACAAAAATATCTGAAGGGAGCGAAGGACAAAGAATTGAGTTTGATTCTGGACTGGCGTACGACGTTGAATATTTTGCTCAGTATATTGGAAGTTTCTGTAATCTAAAACTTTGCATCGATATAGCCTTAATAGATACTAATTCCGACATTAAATTATCGACAATGAATTTATAACCAGTATTTTACCGGTCAAACTGCCACTAGAAACTCAGCATTCAAGAATTTGCGCCCCACAGAGGTCACAGGGATGCTTATTTTCCTACAGAACCCAAAGAAGTTAAAAGTAGAAGGCTTGATTATACTCTCACAATGCCGAAAAATATGAAATGCACCAGGAGCTGAAAAACATGCTGAATGGTATATAATACATGCAGTGGAAATATGAGTATGTGGAAATATGAGAAATGGAAGTAGAAAAAGATGGCCCGGATAACTCTGATTCCCTGAATTGCACACTGGAACAAGAACTGAAAATTCAATTAAAGCGTGAGAAAGAAAACTTCATGAAATGGAAAGAAATGAAAACTGAGAAGGATTATGATACGATAATAAAAAAAGAAAATGACTATTTATGAAAGTGAGGGAATCAGAAAAGTGAAAAGTGAAAACCTAACTTTAATCTATGATTATATGATGAACCAGTATAGAGGTTGAAAGAGCCTTCTCTGCAACTGGATATACATGCAGTTCATTGAGAAGTAGGTTGGGCCACAACACCATAAATACCAGTTGTTTCTTGAGATCCTACTTCCAAGGGAGTCATAAAAATTAAACTTTATTTCAAGATAAGACTAATATTTTAATACTTCTACTCTTTTCTACTTTGAATAAATGAGAGTTCATAACTTAAATTTTATAAGTGGTTAGTAGGCTAGGCTAAACAATTTCTAATGATTCATGATTGTGATAAAAAACTAACCATACTAGTAATTATTTACTACTCTACTAATACTAATAATTAAAATGTAGAACCAAAAACTGGTAAGACTGATTGCCACTGACTATCCGTTCTTGCATTATTATAATATAAATTATAATATATTTACATAAGTTAATTAATATAGATAACATTACCTACATATAATTATAATACTAACTAAACATATAAAGTTTATTATCTCTAGGGCAAAACTGAACCAAAGTTAAGTTTATTATCTAAATGTGTATTAATTTCTACTGATTTGTACTGAAAGTGACCAATCGAAATAATAAAGTTTTGAAAGAAACAGAGAAAATACATTGATTCCTTAAGTATTTCAAATAAAAACGATTTCTTTAAAAAATCGATAAAATTGCTGGATTCGCGCTGGATCCAGCTGGAATTATGTTGGTACAGTAAAAATCAAGCGGAACTGAAAACGATGCTGGATTGTAATCCATAATGCCAACTTATCAGTCAAATTGTCTTTCATCATCGTAATCTTTTTCATCAGCATCGATGGAGGCTCCATCAATACATGCTCCTAGGCAGCCTGCAGATAAGACTGCAGTTAATGTCCGCTTTTCGGCAACTGCATTTGCCAGAACAACCACTCTTGCATCGGCGGAAAATAAAACTCAGCAACTTGTTAGGAGCAGGAGGATCCAAGGTCGTGATTGGCTCTAGGTTTCAGGGGGGAGTTGGTTTTGCAAGCCCCTCCTGTACTTGAAGGAATTCTCTATAAGCGTGATATTTTGCTGACCCTTTGATAGGGGGGAGGGAAGAAGGGAAGAGGTTTGGGCTTGGTACAACATTTAAAAAAACTGTGTATCGATGTCTGTTAAGCTCACTGAGCAGAGGATGCACGGTATACTGCAAGAGACATCTTTTCTCCCGCTTCTGCTATGGCGTCCGGGGTTGATCTTGGGTCATAAAAGACTGTTCCTATATCCTTTATTAACGGATTTTGTTCGAAAACTTGATGCATGATGCTCTGCTCTTCTCTCTGCTCAACCACTGAAACTATGAAGAAAAAGAATTGAACAGCAAAATGTATGTTTTTGAAGTCCTTGGGAAGAAAATATACTGGTTACCGTTTTGATAAAAAATACTTTTTTTTGCTGTTGGAGGTAGTCATTAGAAGGACTGTAAGACCAATATCTTCTCCAGCAACAGCAATCACAGGATTGTCTGCAGCTTTATCAATTACAGTGCGTAATTTTTACAATCAGCATCACTTGCAAATATTCGTGTTTCGATTTTCTCAGTCTATGTTTTTTTCTGAAAGAAGTTGAATAAGTTGAGCCTTGTTTTTTGCATTTGACAGAAAATGCTCTTGTTGAACAACTTCTTGTTTGAAAATGCTCTTGTTGAATTTTGCCGCCCTCCTTCTTTACTCCGATGTTTTTGTACTGTTCCTTAGATCATAGTAGCCATCAAACACCACGATAGAATGTGGTCTGTAATAAAATTTTACATAACTTATGTACTGATCACATATATCTGAATAAGAGGAGACCAACTGCCACTTGGTATAGTGCAAAAGAGACCCGCCATGAATAACCGTGACACTAGTTTTCAAATTTACATTAGTGTCGGTTTTGGATAAAACGTCATGTAAAGCTGCTTTTTTAGTTATCCTCATTGAGCCTTCATTGAATAGAGCCATTGCTGTTGTTGCAAAACATGTTGATCGTGTCATTCTAGTTGCTCTAACTCCACCAATAAAAGACGGGAAGGGGGAAAGTGGAAACCAGTATATTTTATTCCCAAGAACTTCAAAAACGTTCATTTTGTTGTTCGATTATTTTTTTTCATAGTTTCAGTGGTTGTGCTACAACCTCAACTATTTGCAGGAGGGGAAAAATATAATTTATCAAGTTTTTGAACAAAATCCAAATGATATTACAACTATCTTTTATGACCCTATGTCAACTCCGAATACCATGGCAGAAGCGAGAGCAAAGACGTTTCTTGCAGTATACCGTGTACCCTCTACTCAGTATATCTGAGCTTAATTGACATCAATACACGGTTTTTTAAAATCTTGTACCAAGTCCAAACCTAATCTATCTTCGCTCCCCCCAACCAAAGGGTCAGCGAAATATCACGCCTATAGAGTATTCCATCAAGTGCATGAGTGGCTTGAAAACCCAGTGCCTCTGAAATGTGGGATTGGAAGTAAGCAGTCGATGGGAATCTAGAACCAATCACGACATTGGATCTGCCTGTACCTGACACGTTGCTGAGTTCTATTTTCCGCTAATACAAGATTAGTTGTTCTGGCAAATGCAGTTGCCGAAAAGTGGGTATTAACTGCAATCTTATCTGTAACGGCTGCCTAGGAGCATGAACAATGGAGCCCCATCGATTTTGATGAAAAAACGACTATGATGAAAGACAATTTGATTAATAAATCAGCATACATGTGTAATATTTCCTTTTATTATTTTTCTTAATTAAAATTTGCATATCTAATTCTATTTTTTATTTTTATCGATTTAGATACCTTGTATCTCCTAAAGTAAAATATATGTACTATAATTTATAGGAAATTTAATGTAGATAATAAATACAGAAATAATTGTGAGAATTTTAATAATAGTTTTCGATATACAAACAAAAAACTGAAGAAGGGACCTTTCCCCCATCCCCTCATCTGGATACCTCAAGGAATAGCTATACCAACTTTCAAAATGACATTATTTGGTCAGATTTCCTCAATTTTATCGGGCTACTAGGCCAAATCTGAAGTTTCAAGCCTTTAATCGAAAATTGCAATGTGATAAATTTATTTTTAGTTTATCCAGTAACTATCTTTACGAATCTTAATGAAATTCTTTACGAAAATATACGTACACGTATTTTCTTGTATGAGTAATTATTTCTGAAAATAGATTTCAAATTAATCGATGCATTGTTGATTACAACAGCAGAAGGAAGCTATATGAAATCGAAAGAACAATTATGCATTGGACTCTAGGCGCCTAGGTACGTAAGTATCGCCCTACTGCCCATATACGTAGGACGGCTGGCAGTTGTATTGAATATGGAGTGCGCTCGGGCCCCACGGCCCTGGTATTCAGCACAAATCATCTGCGACGAGAATTCAACGGGAAAATAACATCCCCGGACATTTTCAATCTCCGTACGAATCATTTAACCCGCGATTAATTTCCAATTCCTTTTCAGCGGTCGGGATGGATTGGGTGTTTCATTTATTATGTTTTTATACTTTTTTCTTTAACGCAATTTGTGTAACCATTTTTACAAAACAAAAAAAAACTCTTGTACTTGCACGAAATTAAAATTTTCCTAATATACTTGTTTTTATAAAGACAAAAAAGAAATATATTTGGGAAAATTAAAAATAAATATTCATTTCAATCAACATGAGTAAACGCCGTTTAGACGATTTCACAAATCACGTTATGTCAAAATACCAATCAGCTTGCAATGACATCACGCTATCAGAGTTGTTTGATGGGAGTCAAGCAAAGCCAAATGTGCGTTAATGTCTTTTCGTAATTTACTGAATTGAAATAAAGAAATGTTTTATTGAAGAGTCTGCCTAACTTAACATAAAAATTGTTAAGGATCTCTTCTTGGGAAAATGTTGGAAGATGAATAAACTTACCCATAGGTTACCATTAGATTGCAACCAGAACATATTGTATTGTAAAATAAATTTACCACTTACTGTATGTTTTTTAACACATAAACTAATAATATATTTTACTTTCCATATTTACAATACTTTTGACGATTTATTGTCTTTTAATTTTTAAAATAGTAGATAATTCACAGCTTCATTTTTTATTGCCGTTCAAAAATATGAAGAATAACAAAATTATTTAAAAGGTTCACATCTAGCGAACTGGACCTTGATTCAATTTTTGAAATCATTGTTCATCTGTAAAAGTGTTATCTGTAAAAGGTAAACTTATAAAAATAATAACAGAAACAATTTTGAAAGTGAATAAAATAATGATATTTCCATGAATAAAACTTACATTAAAATGATCCTCACAACTTAGGATTTTGAAGAAGATGCATGACGAGGATCTCTTCACTTTTCACTTTTTTTCATTTCTCGGTCATTTAGTATAGTTAAGAATAATTTATTACAGAAACTTATTGAATTTGACAGGTATCGACACGAAATTCGATATTGATTGTGAGTAGTTCTTTTTAGAAGGATTAGTCAAAGGTTAATACTTTTGAAAAATTGTATTATGAATTCACACTTTTACTATAAATTATTTAATAATATTTAATCCGTACTTAATATTAGAATTTGTTTCATAAACTTATAACAAGATACATCAGTGGTTTGACCTCATATCACCTGACATGATGTTTTAGTGACACGTTTAATACTTATACTTAGCGTTCAGTTTTTTTGAGAGATATTTTAATTACGTTTATTTGAAGTATAAATCTCTATTATAAGCCAATACACATTTTAAATATCTTCCACTATGTTAATTAGGCAGCTATTGGTAATCATTTTGCATAGCAGACTTTGATAAAAGTAAAGTTACTAGTGATGTAAATATACTAGAGATATAATATATCTTCTGTTCCATTAACACTACATTATCAATAGCACTTGGAAGATTATAAAAAAGGTCCCAAATTTTTTTGAGTCTGACGAAATATTGAGTAATTTTACAAACGACGTAACCTAAACTACGTTCTCTAAACCTACGGTAACACATATACTGAAGATCTCCCGGAGAAATGTTATTTACTGGATTTATAATATTATTGATATATGTTAGAAACAGTTTTGTTCGGAATTGAATTGCTTTCTTTTTATAAGCAAGTTTTTGTCAAGAATTAATGGATGTTTTCGGGCGACGAGACGTTACTGCCAATGGAGAGCGTCTAAGATCCAGTATTACTGACTTTTTCGTTCCCCACCTGAATGACATTGATGTTGAAGAGCTTTTGGTTTCAACAAAACGGTTCAACCTGCACAGTATGCGACACAATCAATTGATTGCAGGAAATGTTTGCTCGATGAGCGCATAATTTCATGTAATATCCTTGTGAATTGGTCTCCATGATCGTGTGATATCACACGTATGGATTATGTTCTGTGTGGATATGTGAAGTCGCTAGTCTATGCTAATAAATTACAGACGTTAGAAGACAACATTCGCTGCGCTATTGTCAATATACGACCCTGACTACTCGAAAAAGTGGTAGAGATTGCGCTTCATTCGAGTCAGCAACGGCGCCCATATGCCTGAAAATGTATGTAAACACTAATGGCGTAAAATTACCTTTTCAGTATATATATATATATATATATATATATATATATATATATATATGTATATATATATATATATATATATATATATATATATATATATATATATATATATATATATATATATATATATATATATATATATATATATATATATATATATATATATATATATATATATATATATATATATATATATATATACATAAGGTATCCGGGAATAGATGTCGAACAGAGAAAGACGCTATTCGTTGGCTATAAATGAATAAATTGTCGTTGAAATAAAATGTAAAACACGCTCTTTTTTTTAAATGAGTGCAAAAAATATTACACATAACTCTTTTTAACACACCCAATACTTGCCCGGAGTGCGGTATTTACCCGCAGTGCGGATATCTTCGCAGCTGTCCGCGGGTTATTCCCCCGAACGGCCCTGAACAATGTGCGCAAGTATCGTGTGCACGAAAAAGATGTGTGCGATTGTGTAAATCTAAACTCTTCTAAATTCAAAACTTACGTGTTTCCAATCACTCGATGTAATCTTTATTCTGTATATTTTCTACAATATTTTAATTCCCTTTCACCATTTCACAATTTATTACAATCTTTCGATATTATTTTGTGAAAAACGAAAATTAGACGAAGTCTTACTTTCGTGTCACAAAACAATCAAACATTCATCTCTTCAAAAATGTGCGCAAAGTGAAAAAACACTAATCATTCAATCGCCCCAATCCAACCCTGTCGACGATATTTAGCCAGTATGTTCCGAGAGCCAGTACAAATTATTTCCCTATGAGGCGAGTCGCTTGGATGATGTATTTTAATACGACGCTTCATTCATTATTTCTTCAAAAGTCAGACAGGCTGAATTAAATGATGGATGGGGAAAATTTGCCGGCCAATTTGTACTTCCGCAACGGATGTTGGCAGTTATGTTAGTACCTACATAAGATATTTAGATACGTATACATTAACTATCTTGCATGATGCAGCAAATTTGTAATACAAAAAAGAGTATATTTATTTTGCTCCTTTTAAGTGTACAGTAAATATCTGTTCGAAAAATAACAAAACTTAACTACGCAGCATTAACTAAATTATGCGGCAGCAAGGCGTCCTAGGGACATATGGTTGGCAATATTACAATTATCATAATCTTTCGAATAACCTGTTTCTTTCCAAATTCTTTGTATTTCATTCAGTTTTAGATTATTACTATTTGAGTACAGCGCACTCTAGTGCACTAGACGACTTTTGCTCGATTTTCAGGAGCAAAGACGCGACAAGACATTTTACGTTAAACTGGGGAAAGCATTCACGGAAACGTTTGTACTTTAGAAGCATATTATCAGAAGTGATGCTCTTTTTAAACATAAGGTATAAGATATATATGAATAATATTCGATTCGAGTGCATTCAACCTCAGTTGGTAGTACTCACGTTAAGTAAATGAAGGACCAGGATTGTGGTAACCGTTATCAGAAACCATTGCCATATATCAGGATCTTTACAAAATTCTATGAACTTGTAGAACAGATTGAAATCTCAATTAGTTCATATCATCCAGTTCATACCATTCAAGGTTTTGATAGAAATATTTAACATGAATTAATTTGTTTCAAATTTTTTTCCTGTTTTGATTACCCAAGAGTAGAAGAAATATTGAGTGAATCAAGAACTTCTTCAAGAAGCGGACGATGATTAAATTTTTTTTTTTCAAAGTATCGTCAAAGAAGAATAGAGTTGAGTTAGGGCTACGATATTGAGAAGAAAGTCCACAGTGGGTCAGCAAAGAATGTAAACGATCAAAAAACCTGCTAGTTTTTTTGCAATGGAATTCGCCATCTGGAATTTTTTCCTTAATGTCTAACAGTCAATCATCGGTATTATGAAGGCGTTTTGAAAATTTTTTCCTGTTTTGATTACCCAAGAGTAGAAGAAATATTGAGTGAACCAAGAACTTCTTCAAGAAGCGGACGATGATCAAATTTTTTTTTTTCAAAATATCGTCAAAGAAGAATAGAGTTGGGTTAGGGCTACGATATTGAGAAGAAAGTCCACAGTGGGTCAGCAAAGGATGTAAACGATCAAAAAACCTGCCAGTTTTTTGCAATGGAATTCGCCATCTGGAATTTTTTCCTTAACGTCTAACAGTCAAATATCGGTATTATGAAGGCGTTTTGAAAAGGTGACGTGAAAAAATCACAATTGTAATGAGACAACTCATGGTACCTTCACCCTCTCCTTCAGCCACTCAATTTAATCAATCGCTAATTTTATATCGATTTTAAATGACGAAATTATTAAACTATCCTATCCCAACAACTCTACCCACCAGGTTTTGCTTCGTACGATTTTTATTGTTCCTAAAATTAAAGTCAAGGTGCCAAAAGAAAGCTGCTTCGATATATTGTTAACGTTGAAAAATTCGCTGTTGTCATTAACGAATATTCCAAAATAATATTTCCAGGACTGCATGGCTGAACGGAAACATCACTAAAATAAGTATATATACAGAGGAAGGGAATAGTCTGAAAGAGGCAAAGAACAAAATATAATAAATAAAAATGTAAAATAGCGAATTGTCGAATAACAAAAATTATAAAAAGTTTTATTGTTTTTTGGACAGACCTCGTATAATAAAATTATAAAAATTAAAAAATCTATGAAATTGCATAATTTTGTTGATTTATATATTTCATGTGAATAATATGTACGTTAATACGACTAATTATAACCGTAGTCTGGAAAATATTTCGGAGGGAGCGGGGGACGGGCGGTATTTTTTGTGAATTATCTTATTATATTTTATTGTACCATAAAATAAACATGTTTTAAATAAGTCTTCTGTACTTACCGAAGCCCAGTCAAGTTTTTCTAATTTATTTTTATTATTAATTGGATACAATTTTAGGTATCGATAGGGTAATACTTTTAATAGCAACAAAAAATGAGAAGGAAACCTGAATGATACCCTTGCTTAGATACGCCTTATAAATGACTTACGGCTGATCAGCAATATCTTCCAATCAACTATAGCTGAGAAATTAGAAGAAAAGTTCAAAGAGGTTTGATTTTTAAGATGCCTCTTCAAATGCAATAAATATAACTTGGCACTTAAACAGAGAAATACTTTAAGTATAAGAGCTAACACTAGCTAATTTCGAAATAGAAGAATACTTGAATATTTATTGACATGAAAACAAAATCTCTTCTTTGTTTTAATAGCATTATTTCGTTATTTTTTTTCTAGTAATTTCTATACTTATTAATAACAATGACTATAACAGATTACGTTACTACGCCCCTGGGAAACAGCACACAATAAAAAATATCGCATAAATAAAGCATCTGTCGCGAAGAAACCAATCCACTGCTTGATCATCCAGGAAAGGGTGACCCTCAATAGTTATCATAGTGGCGAGTAAATCTTATTATAATATTTGAACTCAAAACAACCACGGACAATATGGTAAAATCATGCTTAATAGTGAAATGGGCTGTAAACTGATGTTTGAATTATAAAATAAAATGTACATTCGAAATTAATAAAATATGCGATCAAATACATTTACTCAAGAAATCAGTATTTCAACCGATAACAGAATATTACGCGATGAGAAAACAAAGTAAAAAAAAATAACTGCTATCTTCAAAACAGTAGGAGCTGAAATGAAATTATTTGGTTAATTAAAGAACTATCTTCAAAAAGACAAATAAGTCACATATTAACACCAATTAATTCTAATGCAGATATGCCTTCCATGATAGAGTAAATTTAATAGTTTATTCACTCAATTGTGTTACTTTTTATTAATACATTTAAAGTAAAAATAAATATACACCGTTAGAAAACCATTGGTGAATGTTTTTCACCATCAGCCAAATTTCAAAATGAAACTTTCATACTGAGATTCAGGGTGAGAGAAACGTGGAATTAAATTTATATATTGATTTTACATATTAATTATAATTAGTTCTTTTTAAAATAATTGCATATAATGTAATTTTAATTTAATTACATATTAAGAAACTGTCACTATTATCGTGTGTCCTCACATATACAACTTTTTTTCTTAATTAATTCAATATATGATACATTGACATATACACATGACGTGAAAATCAATAAAAATAAATTCTGGTATGTTCTTATGACCTCACGATAGAAGTGAAACTTCTAGTTTTAAAATATATATTTGTATATATATATATCCAACGATGTTATATGATAGATATAAATTAAGTGAATCAAAAAGAATGCGAGATTATTATTTTAAAATAAAATAACGGTAATAAGGTGCGCTTAAATAAGATTTTACTTCAATAATGCCAAACAACATTTACAACAATGTTGCGAAATCCGAGATATAACCAATTCTATATTTGAATCAACATAAAATTGGTAAATTGATCCTAAAGTAATGTATATTTAAAGTTAAACTTTATATTAACGTAAATTGTCATGCCAATAAGAAGTATCACTAAATAATTTCCACTATATATAATGACTACAAAATTGACATAAGCAAATTAAATAATCATTCTGTTCTTGTCTGTTACTTCCTCACAGATCCTTTATTTTTAGATATACTTGTATAAATTTTGCAAATAGACGCTTCAATTGAAAATCTCAATTAACGTGGAAAATATGTAGGGTAGAGGCACCGCATCCAGTGGAGTATTATCGGCCAGGTATTCTAAAATGAAATATCGTTTTGTTGTTTTTAATTTTTAAACAGAGTTTGCGAAATATTAATTTTCGAAGTGGCGTAAAGTTTATTGCCTGCTCTTCTAATTCTCTGGTGTCAACTGCATATATCTTTATTATCAAATTATATTGGCTAAACATGTAATAATATCTTTACGAGATATAGAAAATTACGAAACCATAAATTATGCATTACGTTTCGGACATATTTACAGTTTTTTTTCCTCATCACATCAACCTCTGCCACAAGGTCTTCAAAAGTTCTTTTATTTTTACCTCCAACTTGACTTACCCGCATTAATATATGAATTTTTTTTACTATGGTAATCTTCGTACAAACATTCCCCTCGATTACTTTAAAAAGGATTACTAATTATCTATATCAACTAGATCGTCTCAAACTAAAGTAAGTAAAATATTGTTGAATTACTTTTATGGGATATATGGCGGAGTATGTTATTTTTATATATTTTGTAATTATTGCGTAAAGTTGCTTTTACAAAATAAAACTACATCAAATTTAGTCACCTTTTAAATAGAAACAAATTGAAATTACAAAAAAAGCAAAAATATACGAGACAAAGGAATAGATTCATATTTCGAAGTCGTGAGAATATAAATGTCAAGATAAATTTGTATGAGCATGTATTACAGTTTCAATTAATGGTTGAATAATATCGATACGGTTATTTTCGAGCAAGAAAGCATCGTGCCCAAAAATATTAAAACGCTCTCTTGTTTGACGATTATTTTAAAGCACTATAGGACAGATAAATTCAAAATAAAAAAATGTCCATCGGAAAAAACAATTTACAATGAACCTACCACTGTACGATCTAGAACCGAAACCAATGGACTGATCTGAATGGAGCTCTACTTCCAACCGGTTTTTTTTCTTCATTTTTTCATCGTGAAAAATTTGAATTTATTACTTTGCATAGAAAAAACCTGCCAAGCACGAGCAGAACTCACATTACGAGGGTTCCGTATACGGCACTCATAGACATTAAAGGGTACAAAGGATTTCATATTTAACTGTTTATAAATATTAATTTTTCAAAAAATTCTAATTCCACATAGAATCAGAAATCTTACATTTTTGGATGTTTCCCTTTACTTGTAGTACTATATTAGGCCGATGTTCAAGATTGTAGGTCAACCGGAAATAACTTGTAGGTTTTGATGATAAGTGAATAAGACCATTATCTGACTAAAAAAAGGACTTACGTTTTAAAGAGCCGTATCTTTCTGTAGCGCTAATAAAAAAACGTGAAAATGTTAAATCAACGTAAGTCAGTATACGATACTAATTTCAATTTGTTTTCTTCAAGCCATTTCCGAAAAGAAGGGCTTCGACAGACAGACCCTAAAACTATTTATAAATTTGAACTATTTAAAAAGTTCAAATTTTTCCCAAAAATTAATCCTAGGATTTTCTTCAAACTTTCCAAACGTGTAAATGCTTTATGTATCAAAAAATACGCCGTAACTTTGATTTTCGAGAAAAACCTGGTTAAGGTACCGTTCATACAAAATTTAAATAAAGAATACGAAGAATATACAGCATCACAATAATAAAAGCTTGACGAGTCCGGCAATACAAATAATTTATTAGTCCAAAAATAAAATTAAATAATATATTTCATCGCAGTTTCAAAACTATGTACGAAGGCTTACGTTTCGCAAGAAAGTCTGTAGCATTTATTTCGTTGCTGCTCTATAATTACCAAAGTGAAATATTCAAAACGCCACAACTTTTTTATGTTATAATTTGATTGAGTAACAGGCCCGAGGAATACTTTTACTTTTTTTATTTGTTTTATTTATATATCATTATAGCTAAAGTAAACATACGCTATATACAAACACATACTATTCGTGTGTATATATATATATATATATATATATATATATATATATATATATATATATATATATATATATATAACGCACGTTAATATATATATATATATATATATATATATATATATATAAACGCACGATGGAGTGAAATCATTTGCAGTAAATTCTCTTATTTATCTTACTTTCCTACAATTCATATTTTGTGATTTAGAACCTCGTACTATTTGTGTACGCGTGACAAAAAACATGTCTATTATTCCGATAGGTGATTCTGTCTATCAAAATTTTAAGGAACTATATGAAAATTCTCAACGGTTTCCGAAAAAAACGACTGTGAAATTTGCAGTTCCGACGAATAAACCTGTCAAGTACGAGTGGAACTCGCACTACGAGAATTCCGTACATATTTGGTCATCTATAAACATTTAATGGTACATAATATTCCTATTAAACTATTGACAAAATTTTAATTTTTTGGAAATTCTGTTATATCTTTTACAAGCTCATATTAAAAGACAATATTTATTTTATGTGATATAATTGCAAAATAACTATTTTCAGATTTTTTTTTACTTGTGCTGACCTTGCTTTTTGCCAAATTTCATGATTCTAGGTCAACAGGAATACTAAAAAATAATACCCTATAGGTTTTGATTTATTTGCGAGTCAAAATATGCAGTATAAATGGCTGCATTTTTAGGATTCTTCTTGATTGCGTTGACTCAGAAGCTCGATTTTTCTACAGCGCTAAGTGACCGTAGACCTGAGTACCTGATATTAATACAACTTGATACCTCTACGCACTCCTGAGAAAAAGAGCCTTGACAGGCAAACAGATGGACAACGAAGTGAATTTATTAAGGTTCCTTTTTTCCTTTTAAGGTACAAAGGCCTAAAAATTTGAAATACACTTCAAATATAAGCAGTTTGATGGACACAATCACTTATGTGACTAATAAACACCTTATCTATCATACCCGTATAAGTTTTTAAGCGGCGTTCAGATTTATACATTCTTTTGATTTTCAAGAAAAGAATGTATGTTTTTTCAATGCATATTTTATTTTATTAATTTATCAGTCTTCGGTTCAAACTATTGTTCAGTCTTTTCAAATTTTTTTCTTCTTTAAATACGTGTATATATTTATAAAACTGTAAACGTGCAGCTGTAAATTCAATTCTACCCAAAGCACAAATGCCAACTTCTCTTACGCAATTTGACAGAAATATTAGTAAACATCCTCTCTGTACGCAATTTGAAAGAAATATTAGTAAACAATCTCTCTGTACGCAATTTGACAGAAATATTAGTGCAATCTATTCTTTAGTACTCTAATTTTAATGGCCCTAACCCAAGCAGCAACCTTTAAAAGGAAAGCCAATCTTAGTGGTCACAATAGACTAATGGTATGAACATATACTTTAATAGTAATATGTGAGGCGCGGATTAAAGCCTATTAAAATCATGAAAGTGTTTTATGTTTTGTTCTTCATTTATATTTTCAATATAATGTTTGAATTATGTATCTATAACTTTTCAGGATCAGCTTTAAGATGGACGTCTTTCGGAATCATCGTAATTTAAAAATAGCTTAAAATTATGATTAATAGTTAGAGGCAACGATAAGCACTATTTTTATTGTTTATTCTCATGTACTCACGGTTCCATTACTTAAGATTAGATCGCAACACTTTATTGAGGTATTCAATATTATTATTTATTTATCTACTTTAATGTATCTAATTGATACAAATGGCGGACTTATTGCTATGTGAACGATCTCTTACAGCCAACCATAACACCCGTCCAGCCCCGCTCGACGAACGGCCGGGAATCGAACTCGGGTCCCCGCGCTGCGCCTCGTCGTCACAGGCCGTATGCCTTGTGATCAACCCAACACACCACGGCGACGACACTATGCCTATAATAAAAGAAAAATGTGTGTAATTTACAGTCGAATATGTTTCAAAAAGATCAAATAATATGAAGAAACTCTGTATTTCGTTAATTAAAAATGAAGTTTTCAAGGCGTCTTCTCAAAGGCTTCGAAGAAATTCAACTTTTTTTATAAACATTGCCCGCATTGAAGTCGCGTATTTAACTTCAAGTGAACATACCTTCACTGTACCTCGAGATAAAAACTTCACTTCCTCTTTAAAGGGACTTCGGATACCGTCCGGAGGATTGCCGCTTTTTATTTAAAAAACTTGCGGTGAGCGTGCTCTTTATATCTTCGGGCTTTAAATCCAACTCTAACTAAAGTACTTTTCAATACTTTGTTGAAATATCATTGCTAGTTTTTGTGAGAAAGATTTATAGTGAAATAAGTGAAATAGTACACAGAATATAGGTATATTTTAAATACGAAAAAATATAAATCGAAAGGTGTCAACATTTGATAGACACAAATCAAAAGGTGTCAACGTTGATTAGAAAAAAGTATGTTGGAAACATTAAAAACAATTAACAAGAAGGGAAGAAATAGCACAGAAAAAAAATTCCCGTGGCAAAGTATAACCAGAAATCTAGTCATTCTTGCCATAATATTTTATAGATAAATAAAATCAGTAAAGGTGAAAAAATCGGTCCAGTGCATATCGGAGAACGGAATAAAAGGTTCCATGCTCGTTCTACAAATAAACTTATTAATGCCACCTCCCCGAAATAAAATTAACGCGTTTAATAAGATGTTACTTTCAAGATTTCTTCGAATATTTTTGTATCAATTCAAAAATTATAAAGGATTAATACTCATTACGAAAACTACAAACTTATGTATCAAAAATATAGTTACAAAAATATGTAAAAATGGCCTATTGCGTGTCGAAACGCATATAAAGTAGGATACCGTAGCATATCTTTTGAATTTGTAAATGCAATTACCGATGACAATTTAATTAAAAATTATAATAAAATTCTAGTGTCTAAAATCTCTTCACATTTTCTAAATCCATGCTTAAATAAATTTATTAAGTACGAATATAACTCCCACTATGAGGGTTCGGCACACACCTAGACGCGTATAAACATTTAAATTAGTCATAGTAGTAATATTAAATTATTTATTAATATTTATATTATGTTTCGTCATGTAAATAAATAAATATATTACCTAGTATATCTACCACAGACAAAATAACAGTTTATATCATTTGCATGTAGTTTCTTTGAACTTTTTACAGATCCAAATATCTTGTAAACTAGTAGACCCTACTTAGCTGTGATTTATTAATTACGTTATAAATACTACTATTATGAATACTTCTCAGATAGTGGTGGGTGGAAACACTAACTGCCAAAAATTACAATTTTAAAGCTTAATATTACGTAAATGGATCCTCGTATTGAAAAAGTGTTCATGACATACCACCGATGTTATTGAAAGACTTATTCAACGATATCCTACTCAATGGGGTACGCGAATAAAAAAATCACCCATCTCTATATATATATAGAATATAATTTTTTTAAATATTGTATTTCATAACTTTGTAATCGTTATAGATATGTATAACCATGTCAAATTTCAACTTTATAATACTTATAGTCTTGCGAGTAAAACGTATACGACATACAGATGGAAAGACAGACGAATAGAGCAAACAAGATTCCTAGTTTGGCTACGGAACGGTAAAAATGGGAATCATCACCACAAAGAAAATAACTATCCACATTTTGGACTAAAATTGATGGTTTCTATTTCCATACTCAAAAAAGAATAGAGTTTCCCATTGAGAACCCCATAATTATAACTAGACCAGTATAACAGTTTAACCAGTTTAACAGTACAACCAGTATAACAACCACGTTATGGTTTGGGAACTTCTGGAAAACAAATTGAAATTAGAAGATATGCTAAACACCAATATAATGACACCTTTTTACAAACTATACCACTGTAACAATTACAACACGATAAAACAATTACCTTAGGTTTAAAAAAAGGGAAAACTATCTAAGCCGTCTTACAATATGCCGATCGTAGTTATAGAACGAGATTTGCACTATATAAGTGAATTTAAAGCGCACATTATACGTATTTTCACACATTAGATAATTAAATCAAGTACTTTAATAACACTCAGCATTCATTCGCCCACGTACGTCCTACACAATGTAATAGCACACGAGGGTTTACATGAATAAGATGAATCACGCGCGCGGAGAATCGCATGGAAACGTTGAATATCCCGCTTGAAATAAGAGCCTCGTTAAGAAATGAATTCTCAAAGGCCCCAGGGGCGGCCGCGTAAATGAGATATGAAGAAAATGCTATATGAACTCCAATCATAACCTCGGAAACGTTGCTAAGTAATTGCTTCCGGCTATTTAACGTCAATGCTTCATTTAAATCTCAGATTTCAAAGACCTTATTTCATAAATTAAAGGTTACATAGCAAGTAAAAGTCGGATGGACCAAGTGTTTTGAAGGCTTGTATTGATTTTACTGAACGACGGACATTTTTCATTTAGTAAATAGAATAATCTCGCTTTCGCAAAGTTTTCAATAAATTTATAGATGCTATTATATAGAAAAAGTTATAGCTATTTATTTGCCGATAATATAATAATATCCTGAGAACAGAATCATATTTACTAAGAAAATATCTATTTTATACAAAAAATATTCTGTTTATGCAGTTTTGCCATTTTGACTTATAAATTTAAATATTTTCGTAAATTAATTTTGTAAATAATATATTAAAATACAATTAATACAGGAATAAACATAGGCTAAAATTTGTATATACATGTATGTAAAATGTGTGGATGCGGATGTGGTTTGAAATTAACAAAAAAGCTGTTCAAAAAAAATGTTTTATACGAAATAACTCATTGTATCAAGCTATCACTCACCATGTTCTATAGTTTTATGGAAGAATTCGCTATACCCACATTTCTTTTTAAAATTCATATAAAAATAGACCAACCAATTTATTCTATCAACCTTATATATATATATATATATATATATATATATATATATATATACACATATATATATATATATATATGTGTGTATATATATATATATACTAAGGTTGGTTTAGCTCGAAAATACTATTCATTAAACAACAAACTATCTTATTCCTAAATTAACCGATGTATGACAATTGAAAATATTGATTTTTAAACTTCCCAAGAGAATATCATGCAAGAGAGTATATATTGGTAAAAATATATCTGGGTGAATATTCCTAATACTTTTCCCCAACAAGCAATACTTAATATAAGCAATAGATTTGTACATTTTCAATTAATTAATATTGAATAAATTGATGTATACATAAATTCGAAGTGTGAACTGAATATATTTATATAGGGAAATAAATGAAATTTCTACCTCTAATGAAAAAACTCAATGAATTGCCACCAATATAAGAAATAATACTATCCAATTTCACTCATACCACACTCAAGTTTTCTAAGTACTTACATACGTCATATAATACTTTCCTTATTACGACCGTCAAATCCTAAGCGGCATTCCGGCTCCAGCTACCAATCTCAACGTAACGCATTTTCCTCGCCTTTTCATCTCAAGAAAACAAGTTATCAATTTCCAACAATCGCCAGATTGATTTTTGTAATCCGTCGACGCGAGTGCACGCCAGCCACCCGATATGAATAGTTGTTATAAGCCCACTGTGATTCCTGAAAGCGCCAGGATGCCGTCTCCGATAAATCCCTCCGCTCCCCCGGGAGCTGCCCAGCTGATTCCTTCTCTCCGCACCCCGTCCGCTAGAAATGAAGGGAATTAAGTTCGGCAATTATCCTGTATTGGATTTATTGGTAATCTCTCGGAGGGCGAGAAAAGTTTTGATGACTAATGCTACGACGGGCGGGCGGAGATATTTATACTCGCTGCTAGTTTTAACTTATCACGTATGAGAAGTTATGGGCTGGGCGTGTTCCATTAATGGCGATCAGAAACTGAGTGTTTGTTTTGTGAACACATTATTTACGGTTGGAAACAAATAACAAAAGCTCCCCAGTGTGGTGGACATGAAGGATCGATGTCGATTTATAGTAGATAATATACAAATACAAGGAAACATATTAACCACCGACAAAATATAGGAAGATAATACTTATATTACGCAGGATAGCCCTATTTATGATCAAAAATTTACTCGATCGCTAAAATAAATTTCTTCAATTTGCAAGACTTTAATTCATAAAAAGAGGTCTGTGTAAAATTTATTTGCTTTCACGTGTAATTAAATAATTGTTTTTATGCCGTCACGAAAACTTGACCAAAGAGTTATTTCGATCCAACTTCTTACAAGTCTATATTTATAAAATCATATATTTACCAAGCCGATTTGGATTAACGTATTACATTAATATGCTTATTATGAACACCATTTTAAATAAGAAATAACTAAAGGCCATTTCCTTTCAAAACATTGAGAACCAAAAAATACAATGAGGGGTTCGCATTTTTTTAGGTCCCAATGTTTTGAATCGATTTGTATAATGTGTAGTATACCTTAATTTCAAAAAATTATTATAAATTTACGCCATATCATATCACTATGCATTTTAGTAAAAACATGTATTATTACAATTATCTAAGAAAACAACACAATTATCTAAGAAATGTTTACAGAAAAACTAGTTTTATGGAGACCCTACCATCATCAGCTAAACTATAATATTTATTATTTCGGTAATATATTTCTTTATTCACAAAATTTTATTTCAGGGAATATAATATTCTCTGCATGACTTCACTGGAAGCTTGCCACCGATATCCAATATAATTTTAAATAGTGACTTCATTTTTTGCAAGTTTAGATTTTGAACTAATAAAAACTGATATTAATCATGTCGATTAAATCCCAATTATATCCAAATAAAATTTACTAGACAAAAAACATTAATTACAACCACGCCCACTCACGCACAGAAACATCATATACATCAAGCCTCTAACATATCGACGTACATTTTTACGGACAAAACCGATTATAACTGCTTTAAATGCTTTCACCTGAGTGTACCGATTTTGAAATAACAAAGCAGGTAAGGTAATAATTAAATAAAACTAGGTTAAAGTCATCACCGTTAATATAAGTTTCTATATCTAATATTTCACACAGTTTAATTTCTAATCTTAAGCTAAACTTTAACAAAGTCTCTAAAATATTGACAAGAAAATTGAAACACAAGATATCAAAAGAATAGAATTAGTTATATAAATTAAAGATATTTGTAGAATTTGCCATCTGGGTCCCCACAAGGGCTAAATTTTACAAAGTACTCACCCCACCTACTTGTGTGATCGCTCCTGCGTAACTCGACCAGCGGTCGAGTCTAATCAATATATCGATTACTGAACATATTGCTTGCCCCATATGTACTATTATGACCGGCGACTAGTAAAATTATCATAACTTTATATATATTTTCACTTAATCAACGTTTCCTTACTTCAATATAATTAAACAAACTATACTGTGACATAAAATATAACGTAAATTTGGGTCAGCCACAAACATAGCAACTACAAACATATCGTAATAACAACTACAAACATATCGTAATAACAACTACAAATATAGCGTAATAAGTTTACGAATATACATGCATGGTTACGAACCACAAAAAAGGTAAATAGAAGCAAACATATTCTGGGTGCCAAATAAATAAGCGTACGTCTCCGAATCAAATTCAGATTTGGATATTAGTAATAACCATCTTAAAAGTAAATTATTATATATTTAATCACATTTCAAAAAAAAACTCGACTTTCAACTCAGAAAAATTGTCAACTTTACTCGTTGGTCGTTATCATAAGACCTAAAGTAATCTCTTCAATACATTCGAAACTGACCAAATAATAATACCATCTTTTAAAACACCAACTTTAACAGTATTTCCTAATCCCTTTCAACGAAACCAAGTGCAAAAAAAGAATGACATTAATACAATATCATAAAGAAAAATACCCGGCTGAGAAATTGTTTTCCAATTCGAATATTCAAAATAGTCTCCCAGCTCCCGCCCGATGTGAAATACATAATAAATATGTCCAAATTAAAAAAAACTCACCAGATCATACCAAACCTGCAATTTATCACATTTCCCTTTAAGAGCAGTTCGGTTCACATCTTCTTACATCATATGAATGCTTATTTTCTTTTAAGTTTAAGCTGTGTATTTATAAAACTTTATATTAAACCTGCAAAAGTGATAAAAGAAATAACAAACACTTACTAAAATAATTTGAAATAAATATATTTCAATACACAAAAAAAGCAATTTAACAAAATAATATATTCACAAAATACATATACAAATTTTTCGATGAGTTTATAATATGCATAAAGACCATTTTAAGAAACATTTTTCATAAGCCGTTTCATAATAACGAGAACCGATTGGAGAATAGAATTAATTAACTGAATTCACGAAGAGTTTATTCAATTGATTTCTTTAAAAAATGTCCACATTTAAACTAAAATCACATTGATACAGATTTGTCAACCGGCGGAATAAAATACTTTTTAAAAAGTTTTATTAAGTTTAAAATAGGAAAAACTTCACTGGAGAATTACTTTAGTGTTTTTGTGCTTATGAAAATCTGGATGATATTCTTCCTAAGGCTGCTCAACTATTTCACAAAGCGTCAGTCTCCTGAAATTCATGGAAATTATAGCTTCGATTACCTTGCACTTTTATTCCCTTGCATAGCTCAATAGACTCCGAAGCATACAATGTAAATTAATAAGAGTGAGTGTACAGTGTCTTCTTACATTTATAAAATAACGGATTTCTTTCTAGTATAAAGTCGTTCATATCACAAAAATAATAAGAACAACTAATCATATTCTAATAAAATACTGTTAAGTAATGAAGTGGAAATTTAATTTTGACGCAATTACGGAATAAGAGCTATAAATTGTATATAGTCTATGTTTTTTATGTTACAAAGACAATATAATGAAAATAATAAGGTTCGCCTTACTGTACTTTACACACCGTCTTAAGTTTTTTTCGTTCAATCATCTACTAAATTTACCATAAATTATATAAATAAAAATATACTTTTTCTTTTCCGAAAAAATAATCTTCTTAAAGTTTAACTAGTTTTGCAAAAAATAACCTCCAAATTATTATCAAGAGCTTTAGAGCAAAAGAACATTATAATGCAACTGAAAAGAAGTACCAATAAAAAGGTCAAAAAATAAAATATGTCATTAATCCAAGGAGATCAATAACCTGTTACAGGTACTGGCTACCGCGGCCCTTTAATCAAACATGTAATGGAAAAATAATACCGCCCGGCCGTAAGACATAAAAGGCAAAAATATTTTACGAGAGGGATTTCGGATATTGAACGATGATGATATAATATCAAATATTTATACGTTATCCCGTATGAGTTACGTAATAAAACTTGCCTGAACAAAAGTGAACTGTCAGGTTGGCGGACCGGGGCTGTATTTCATGGTGGGCTATTCAGATAAATCTTCGATGACCTCCCCATTATATCATACGGGCGGGCCGCGTCTCAAATGGGGGGTGAAGTTTGCTATATTGATATTATAATTTTATTTATTGCACGTGGATTTTGATTTCGTGGACGTTGCAGTTAGTGACGTTGGGAAGTGAGCCGGTATCGGACGAGGTGCTGTGCATGGATTATTAAAATTGTTACGAACTAGATGTGCCAATAATGTTGTTTTGAAGAAAAAATTTAAAACAACATTATTGTTACATTATTAAAATGTTTAACATCGTTTTTAATTAACTGAACTTGAGTAATTATGGTTAATTAACGAAGATTAACAATAATTTAGATTATAAGTAATAGGTAATACAAAATAATGGCAAATTTCTTGATAAGATATATAATCGGTAAAATGATTCTTAATGGTCACATCTGTAGATGAAATGTTTACATGTATAATATGCTGTACCTACATTATTTTATCTGCATTCTATGTATAAGTATTTAATTTAGTACCTCTAAATACTTCAATATTTTCCATCTAATTTTCCGTACGAAATAACCACCATGGCATCTACAATTTAAGAAGAATTCTGATCTAATACTATTTCTGATTTAATACCAACTACCCCTTTATATGTTATAAATATTAAGTAAATATTTAAGGATTTGTAAATAATATCACTTACAGGCAGGAACGTTAAAAATAGGTTTATTTATTTTTAAATACCTGAGAAGAATTTAGATGGCATATATACAAATAGGCACAAAGATAAGGACATACAGATGACGTGTCCAGAAGACGAGGAAACAAAATATTTATATCAAACTTGAGAAATTTATCATTAATGATTGATCATATTAAACTGCCATTAAAGATACAATTAACGTGTTTGAAGGTTAGAAGCTGTGGTGCGTTCATTACAAATAGGTCAGTTTAAAGTCTTTTGTCTAATCGTATAATAAGTTATGGTTATTTAACAAGACAGATTTTCGATTTATACATATACAACGAAAGATAATCGCCACATGCAAGAGTAAAAAATTTGAAATAAGCTCGCTAAAATGACAAGTACTCAAAACAAGTTTCACGCGAAAGCTGTGCAATTCCACAATGCGAGCGCCCACCCTTCGTAAAAGCTCGATGGAATAGCGCTGAAGAGAAATACCCGGGAACGTTCGATCAAATAAATGTCATTGGAAATATGAATATCGACAGGTTAGACGGCGCGCCGCAGCCCCGGGGGTATTAAAGTGGACCCGATACCCGATACCTTTTTATTCGACATATATATTTTTTGCACGGGTTGCGGGACGGGAAGGAAAAAACCTTTTCAAAACATTATCTGGCACTCTGTAAAAGATATATTCGCGTCAAAATATTCCCATGTCAATACAGCGAGATTGATACAGATCGCTTGCTGCACGGAGTGAAACTAATTCACTATTCGCGTGACGAGGTAAACCTCTTATGCGTTCGAATAATAATGTGACGGAGTTTTGATGGACCGGGGACTCATAACGGGAGTTGCGACTACTTTCTCATAATTACAATATGTGCATGTTATAATTTTGAAGATTACCTATTTTCCTTCCTTTTGTCATCATTTCGTTGAAACAAAATGAAACAGTTTACTATTTAATTGAAAGTGAACAGTTTAAATTTTTGTTCGTTATTATGTTTTTAATGCGCTAAGTAAGTTACTTAGTCTTTGTACCCAAGTCTCAAGATCTAAAAAAATCCATGCTACCATATAAAAAAACGATTTTTTTTATATTTATAACTTAATTAATTAGACAAATAATCAATTATGAGACAAATAATATCACAATAAATTTTGTTGTATATAACATAATATTTATGTGGATATAAATTAAAGATTTGTTCATCCAATAATAGTTTTCCTTTAGTTTAAGAAATAAGTTTAATTATTTTTGATATTATCATTTTTTTATAAAATAGAACGCATCATTTTTCATAAAACACATTCGATGAATTTAGTATTGAATTTCGATCGTCTATTTAAATCTCAATTTTAAACTAACTTACTAAACATACGTGTGTAATCCTATTAATTTGCCATACATTGATATAATCTTATGTTTAAAGTTTGAAATACTTCATAACCAATAGAAATAGGAACAATAATATAAATACTTAAAAAGTATTTCTAACATAAATGGTTTATTTTTTAAAGCTCACAACGAATACCAAAATTATGTACATTTAAAATTAAACAACAGTACGTGGATTTATATGAATTCAATGAATCAAGCTTTGGGTTGTCACTTCTCATATAATTATAGATATAAATTTATGTTCGCGCTCTTATCCATAGCTAAGTGTTTTATTAATTAGCAAAAAATCAATCATGTTCTATTCTTACTATGCTATTCGTCATAATACAGGTTACGTGTACAAAAAACACACAGATATAAGTTGACAAGCTGAGACGTGAAAGCGAAACTACTTTCATATTTAATATATTATAAGGGGAAATGTATTGTTAGTTAGGAGTATATAAGATAGTAAATACTATTTATTAGAATGGAACATGGGACCCTAAACTTTTAAATATAGTACTCGGCTAAAGTAATTTAACTACCTTAATTTACTTTAAAGAATTTACTTATTTCTCTAACTACAGCTATTTTATTTTTAACATACGTAACAAAATTACATTAAATAAATGTACATTAATATATTAGCGAAAAAAAACGAGTATTTTTATGACCCACGATTAATCATATGTCAATTTCAGAATCATTAAGTACCTATCCAATATAAATAGGCAATATATCTTTCTGTATCTGACTGAATTCCATGTAATTAAACAGCTACTTCCAATCTTCACGTTCATAGTTCACCGTTGGCTTATCCTGCTAATATTTATTGTTACAGTAAATCATGAAGTCTTTGTCACAAACGAATTCAATTCATTTTAAAAAATGCAGAGAAATCGAAAACTTATCACAAACTTAACTTCAGAAAGACATCAAAATAACCGGAGAATTATCCATATTCCAAACCAAACTTGCTTGAACTCCGCCCTGAATTGTTTTCCATTCCGATTAGACAAAGTCAGGAAAAGCTTGACATATCGCCAAGTGCATATCGGGCAGCGAATCTCGTGACGCCCCCACCGTAAATCCTAATGCGCTCGCGACATGGAATATCCATCATACATAAAATATTCAACTGGTGAGAGATGCATCAGTGCACTCCCACGATGTTGAGTCTCACTTGTGGTATTTATTAATGCACTTGTCATTTGAAAGTGCATAAGCGGACTGCATAAATATTCGCTTCCTGTTATGAAAAAAAACCTCGTGCAAATTTATGTGTGCTTTTATAATATATATTTGCTATATGAATTATAATTTTTTGAACATTTGTGTTATTACATTTATATATATATATATATATATATATATATATATATATATATATATATATATATATATATATATATATATATATATATATATATATATATATATATATTAGGCTCGTGATGAGTAAATTTTATATTCTGATATTCTGAAAAAGTAACAAGTCATGGAAAATCTCACAAGACAATGAATCAAATATAAGACTTATTGAAATAGGAGAATGCTTGTAAGGCCAAAATTATGAGGACCAGTAAGTGTATATTTATTATTTTAAAGAAATAATATTATTATAAATTATTTTAAAGAAATAATTAAGTTATAATCAGTGTAAATTGCTAATGAGTTTAAAAAAAGAAACCAAAAATTTTTAAAAATTAATATATTGTATTCATCTTCAAATTAGCAGTTGTATAACTGTAAATAACTATTTTAACCTATCAATTAATATTCTTTTGTAATACGTACAGGCCAGTCAAATAAGAATTTAATAACTATCAAATTCCCTTAATGAACTTTTATTTTTATTTTATTGGTACATACTCTTTAAGATGTGAGTATTCCATAAACCATAACACTAACCCCCCCCCCATGCGCAATATTTTTATGGGTGAAAAGAACATCAAAATAGATTTTTACTATAGTCACTATAAATTTTTACTATAGTCACTTTTAATTTATTTTATATATAGAAACTATAAATTTTTCGAAAACCTTGAAATGTACCATCCAATAATGAAAAAAATAAATAAAATTCGTTACGTATGTTTGTTAGTTTTGTTCTAGCTACTTTGACTACTCCAATATTGTTATTCAGATGTTATCAATCTTATCATATACAACTGTTTTTCCCGGTGTTCTTGAGTTACTAGCGAATTGTAGGCGTAAAATATAAAATAACGTATTTAAATATAGTTAATGAAAAATATGGTATAAAATATTTACATTTTCTGTTTATTCTGCTTTACAATCACATGCTATGCCAAATTACCTCAAAAGATGATACGAGGTGATTCGGGAAAGTGTGCAGGAAAATTTTGCACAAAAGATTAATTTACAAAAAAATATCGAAATTGAGGAAACTTGTACAAATCAACATAAGGGTGGTAAATTAAAAAGAAATAACCTATTGGTACTGAAAACAGATACTACGTCTAAAAAGTATTTAAAGATAAATAACAACAAATAAAAAGGCTAGAAAGCATAGTTGCTGCGAATGAAGTTGACGGAAAGCACGCTACGTAAAAGTTTTTTCTTTATTTAGCGCAATAACATAAATTTATAAACATAGCATTGATTTAATGATGAAATCGAATATTGTTCTTAAAACCTTTTCTTAATTTTTTTCTAAAATCGAGTTACAATAAGCAAATGTACACGACACAAATTATTGGTAAATAAACAAAAGGTCGAATCACATACACACATGAAATCACTTCCCAGAAGCCATAACACATAGAAAGTATATTAGAAATGACAAGGCATGGCGCGGTCAGGTATGCCACGGTTGCTCCGGATGACGCGAGCTCGTCTCCATTGGCATGCCCGGCGCGGGCGACCTTCGGGCCTGGGAACGCTCGAGTAGCGGGACCGCGCCACCCCAGTCATACTAATGCAGACGTGTTTGCGCGCACCTTACAGGACGATACGTGATATATGCGAAAAGTGAGTAATGATATTGTTATGAAGGTATTGGCGAAATGAGCGTATCGATTTTAAATGTAATGCTGTCCTTGCTTAGTGATCGTAACGGAAGACATTATCAAACACATTGCTATAATTGAAAAACCATTAGTACAACAGACTATATCAGAACTCGAAATCAGTTTATTTCAGAAATAATTTCACATAGATAGAAAATGTGATGGAGCACGTCGTACACTGATTTCAACTTTGCTGTCTTGCTTATAATCCTTCCATAATACATTTTTCATTTCAAGGTATATAAATATATTACAAATAAACTAAAATAGTAAAAAAGCATATTCAGCAAGCATTTGCTTTGCGATTACGAACATCGAAATTAAATATTAAGATTATTTGGTCACTTAGAATAAAATTTAAAATTTTACAAAAAAATGTCAAACGCGGGTAGAACTCGCGCTACGGAGGTTTCTTACACCTTTGAGCATTTATAAACATTTAAGGGTAAGTAGTATTTATATCAAACAATATTAATTTTTACACGTTTATATATTGCCTACTGTATCTTTCACAGGCATAAACATATGTGGATATTTAAAAGATTGTGATATCTGGGATGACTCTATAAATAGGTTTCCCTCAACCCTTGCGTAGACTTCTAAAAATTCTATTTATTCATAATTTTAGGTTGAGTAGTTTCGGGAATAAGGGGTGACATATTTTTTTGCCCATTTTTCGGTATATCGCAGAAAATATACTACCGACAATTATAAAAAGAAATATTTTTGTGACCCTTAATATTAATCCTTCCCAAGATATCCCACACTATACATGTAAGTAAAACAAATCGGATACTAAATTAACCGACTATAATATTTCCATGTAAATATTTGTAATGTTAACTATTAAAGTATGTGCGAATTAAAATGTTTTATGACTAAATCAAATTTCACTTTTCTACATCAAGCGTTTTCACAGAAAAACGTCTATGACAAACGGATAGACGTACACATGAGTGATCTGATAACGGTTTCGTTTTTTTGTTTTGTAGTACGGAACCTAAAAATGCAGAAAACGAAGAAAAATATAGATCAAATCAATAAAATCTTCAAATATAAAAATATAAGGGATCATAAAAATGGAATAACAAGTATTAGTACAAGTTTTGGAAAGAAATTTGTTACAATATATTTTGATAAGTTACGGAAATCATATAAAATTATGAATACTTTAAATGCACAATGCAATAACGCCTACGCGATTTAAGTCGCTAAAATTTGCTGCAAACAATTTTATTAAGTAAAATAAAATATGTTTTTTTTTAATGTTATCGTATCATACCGTTGCACTCATCGCTTGAAAATACAAGAATACATTGGACTAATGTTTACTTTATGTGGTATAAAATGTAAATCGACATAAGAGATATTTAATGAATGGAATGTATGCTACAATATGAGTAATATAGAAAAATTGTAGCTCATTTGAATATATTACATACATTCTTTTAATATTTAATACTTAAAAGAATATACAAACACCTTATTATTACATTTTGTTACCCATCTGTTTATGGTTCCTATCTCTAAAACTTTAAGCCATTCAATTATAGATTTCAAATATAACTAAAGGCGTACGCTGCTTTTCCGTATAATTTAAAAGCTCCCCCAACCCCAAAACTACCTTTGCTGCGTAATTAAAATAGTGCGACTAATTTAAAAAATAATGTAAATTATTCTGTAATTTAATGTTAATTACAGAAAAAAAATAAATTATTTTTTAATTTAATGTTTTTTTAATGTTAATTACAGAAAAAATATAGCGATAGTCATACTTTTTACGATTGTTGCACTAATTGTCACAGTATACTGACTTATATTTCTTAATAGCACGTTGACTGAAAAATAAAACAAAATACATATTATTGCATCGGAGTGCTAACGTCAGCAAGTTATCTTACTATAAATAATGACAAGCTACCCAACGTAGATGATGACAAACTTTGTCACTACCTCTCGGACATATTTTACATACGTTAAAAGGATTCCACATTACGCTACGAGTATAGTATCATTAAAATCTTGTACTGGTTAGTATAATGATCATTAACAAACGAAATTATTTACGTATTATGTGTAATTTTGACAAACAGAGGTCCTAATTAAAAGTCACCGTCCATTTTGTGACAGGAGTTATATAAGCCATTATTTATTAGAAGAATTTAATTAAAAGGAGCACTTACGCCAGAACGCTGTTTTTCACTGCGTAAAAGTTTAGAAAATTTCGAATCGTGTAAAACTTTACAAAACTTGAAAACAAGTAAACACCGACGCAAATATTAAATGAAAGAAATAATATTACTCAATCAATTAATTAATATACTCGCGAGCAGTTATATAAAAATTAATACGATTTAATATCGGAAGACAACTAATTAATATGCTAAAAATCTAAGGAATATTGAAATATTAGTAAAAAAATTAAATATCAAACTTATACCATATATAACAACTATGTGTTTATATGCGCTCACCGAAATTTATTTTCCTTTTAATTTACCACCAAATATTTTTCTCAATTAATGTATATAAGGATGGAATGCTCGGATAGTTTATTCCATACTCGCTGTACCGACGTGACTTTGTTCGCGTGGAATGCGGTATAAGTTATTGGCAATTTTTTTGTGTTTTTTTATTTTTTTCTCTCGGAACTCATTGTGGGTAAAGTTTACTAAAACGCTGATAGGTGGCTTCGGCAGTACTATATCGTAATATATTTATGAACATAAAGTTTACTAAAAACGCTAATAGATGAGGTTGGTAATACCAATATCGTAATATTCATCAAGTCAGAGTGTTTTTATACCTGCGACATCCAGATAAAAATATTTTATATGTTGTTTGAGGGTTTAAAGTATAATCACACCAATTTTCATAAAAAACCAGAGAGACATTTTTGATAGACAAAAATTCTAAAAATGAGTTTTCTGGCATATAGTATCATTCTATACGCTAAATCAACCATTTTTCTAATAATATTTTTCATGTACAGAATTCACTTTTATTATATGAATAGATATCGTAGGACATTTTACAGTAACAGACCTAATAAAAAAACACCTGACCGTGAGCGTGACTTTTAAATATTTATAATATTTGGCATTAAATTTGCATAAACATTTTTATGACAACTTCGTCACAAATTATTTTTCTCTCTCCATAACACATCGTTAACTTACTCAACTTGTTAGCATTCGTCGTATCTTAAACGCATGAAATACATAGATGATAAAAAATAAATAAAAGAAAATATTTAAAATCTCCAAAAATATTTTACAAATAACTCCCAAACGACTATAGTATTTTGTTTGACATCCTTTTCCCTTTTACTTCTGGTCGAAATTATGATCCTTTCCAAATGTTCATTTCAGTATAATTAGTAATTATCCGTTTAATTCCATCTATAATTATTCCCACATCTTGTTACTCATCTGTCGTACGTCACCACCAACTCCATTTTAGAATATTCCTCATGTATTTTCTCTGACAAAATGTAGTCGGTAGAGATTAGTAGGTAAGTATTTAAAGCATGACCAGAAGGCGCGTATTCTTTTTGAATTTGTTTTATGTCAACTCTTATAGTCGCCAGGATGTGTGGCAGTAAAAAGTGAATGCGTAAGCAATAGAAGGTGCAAAGGTTTTCGTTTATAAATTCGGTGATAGATAAATTTAATAGATGTAGAGAACATTTATTTGTTTTTAGAGAGTTTCGAACCGCTGTCTTGAATATAATGTCCGAGTGATTATTCAACTATACTAAGAGAATGGACTAATGTGGGACTAAATTTGAACAAAACGATAGTACAAGTAAGTATACAACTGCGGATGGACATTGATTATATTAGTCAAGTATTAATCAGCTAGCGTACAATGTTTCCAGATGCAACCGTACTACGGAGAATAACCGCTTCTTCATCTCCTTTCTTCGTTCGACTCTCTCGCTCGCGAGACACCGTCGAGTAAAACTAATGATATTTACCAAGTTTAATTGATTTTGTTGGGTGGAACGCGCGTCGAGCACCGCAACACGTTTAAGCATCTCCTGAAGGCGGTGGGTTTATGTTATCGACGACGCTTTCAAAGTTAAGGCTTTAAGAAACTGTGCTCGAATCATTTAATTAATGTCTATGTCTATACGAGTGAAAAAATGCAATAAATGTGTATTTGCAAGGAACAATATCAGTATATCGACAAACTAAAAGTTAAGAAATAGATTATAAAACATAGATAAAAGCTCTCGTATCAACACTTCACGAAAGTTTTATTTTAAAGATTTTGTTAGGTGGTAATCGTAGAGAAGAATCGAATGTATGAATAATAAAAGTACTTTAAAAATTTCATTGAAGAGCTAAAATTGCTGAATATGTTTTATCCATACGCGAATGAAAAAAACATATATTATATAGGTAATGAAAAAAATTATGGATTAAGATTTATTTAAAGTGCAGACGACGAATAGTTATGAAATATATGTTTATAGAGGAAATCAATGCGTGCACAGACAGTTCTTTATATAATTAAACGTTGATATGAGGGCAGGATCTACAGCAAAGGACAAATAAAAAAATGGAAGATTTGTTCATCGGTAAAAAAAACAACTTTCAAATCTAGACTAGAAAAGTATGACTAGAAATAGTAAGATGTAATGGTTAATAGATCTGGATAGAAGTACGTGACCGTTGCACTTTGCTGTTCAAAGATTAGATTAGAACAGATGAACAAATTATACAAAGTTACCCAGAGTGCATGGCCAATGTACATTCAAACATTTTCCGATGAAATTCTCCTGTTTTCATTTGTTTTCTAATATTCCATTATAATTCCTTCATGAATGCAAGAATCATTCTAAAATATTCCCACTCGAATTCAGTCTTTCACAAAATATAATTTGTTTTTATTAATGTATGTATAACTTCAAGATATTTATTATATTATATAATAATTGACCGCACATTGATATTGACCCCATTTAGGCCACATTTGATCACATCAGTTACATTTCATGCTATGTGTCCGCAAAATGAAATAACATACGTATATAATACCTAATATCATACATGTACAGACTGATGTTATTAAAACTGTAGATATTTTCCTTTCTTCTTGGTAAGTTAGAAAAACGCTCAAATGTTTAATGGAAAGTGCATAAGCTAGGGTTCCGAAAAAAGGTTCTGAAAAAAATCCTGAACATCTTGTACGTTCTAGATTTTTTTCAAATTCCCTTTGAATATATAAGACAAAAATAATCTATAAAATTTCTTGATTTGGACTTTTTTATTGAAAAATTATTTATTTTTCAATAATAAAATATTTTTAATTTTCAACATTTTCTCAGTCATAATTACATTTCAACGTTTCGCTAAAAGATTAAAGTAAAACAAAAGCAAAAAAAAGATTAAAGTAAAACACTGAATTATCAGTAAAACAAATATTTCCTTCCGCAAAATAATGTCCGTATCGCTCAATATTCACAGTCGAATAAGGTGTTCACCGCGCGTCGCTTTGAGGATGCCGCACGACGCTAGGTGTGCGCGCACTGCAGGACGCCTTAACATTAAGGTTAAAATAGTGTATGTAAATGATAAGGTACGGAAATGAATATTGATTATAATAGCTTTATTTATAGTCAAGAACCCGTAGAAGCCGGTTGCTATACCAATTTAACAAGGTATATCTTTTGAAATACTAATTAACAGATTTCATTTTGATAGAAATTTCTAATCAAATACTAACATTTTTTTTGTTTTTCTAAAACCGTTATCGACAAATAAAGAAGCAAACATACACAGCGTACTATTTCGCAATCGAATATTTCTCTCTGGGTTTAAAATTTAAAAATGACAAAGATAACTTCAATGTCGTTTTGAAAAACTTGCCCAGTTACGCCCCACGATATAAAGGAAGTGATTTTTTTTAATTTACTACATGATAATTAAGATATCCATCTAAAACATCTTTCAAATTTTACACGCTTTGTTTAAAGCTGTAGAAATTCACAATTAAATGAAACTACGTGATGTAATATTTTTAAATTTTTTTGAACTAATTAAATGAAACTACGTGATGTTATGTTTTTCAATTTTTTTGAACTAATTAAATGAAACTACGTGATGTAGTATTTTACACGCTTTGTTTAAAGCTGTAGAAATTCACAATTAAATGAAATTACATGCTGTAGAAAGTGTCGGCCGCCAAGCGGACGTACACGACGAATTTATAAAAGTTACTTATATCACTATCAAACCTTAAAAATAAATTTAAAACAAAGTACAAAAAGCAGACATATTTAATAAAGACATATCATTTTAATTTTGGTCGCAAGTGCAAATATTTGTACTGCATTAAAAAAGAAAGAACCGATAACAAACAATAACAACATTTCATCTTCATCAAATTTAATACAATCAATTGCACATACGCGAGCGCAGCTGATACAAATGACGCGAAGATATCGCAGTATCCCGATCCTTGTAATTATACGTGTAGCTGTCGCGTCGAATTCATTACGCGATTGGCGTCGGCCCTAAGACGCGAACACTGGGCAACTCTCGCGCGGAATCGATTATGAAATAGTGGGGGACGCCGGATCGGGCGCGGCCCGACGGCGATCGCGAGATAAGTCGCGTGTCGTGTCGGAGAGGACAAAAAGCGCTGTACTCGCGTCCACCTCCGCTCATCTGAATTTCAAATGGCCACCTCTGTAACTGTTGTCGGTTGCCTTGAAATAATATTTCTCGCCTCCTGGCCTCCGCGGTCGATCGATTCCGCGCTAGTTGTCGGCTCGTGAGTAAGCATGCGGGCCTTAGTCTCCGCGTCGGCCATTGAAATTTTGTGGAATTTTTATCGAAGGTTGCTGAACTCTAACTTCATTAAGCGAGAACTGAATCATTCACATTATAGTTCAGCAAAATAGAGAATGTAGACTGAAAACATAATTCGTGTTTCTTCATTAAATACGATTTGTCTACTCAATATCACAATTCGTCAGTTTTAATGAAATATTTGCGTCACTGCCTGAATGTGCCCCATATTTTATTTCGACAGTAATTGCATACTGATCGTAATTGAAAATAACTACTAAACATTGCATATTTAGTAGTTATTTTCAATTTTTGGCAATAATTTCTATATTTTATTCTTTCAATATTTGGCAATAATAAGCATTCATAAAGGTGCATGCAAAGAATATCATGACAAGAAGAATTACTGATTGACAAAGCATAAATTATACTCCAGTTTTTAGACTATCAGTAATCAGAATTTCGCCCATTTTTCGTTTATTTCAATTTATGATGGATTCTCAAATTACGAATTTATCACCTCGCCTAGTCTCGTTACCACTTTTATAGATGAAAATATTTTTTTTTCAATTAGAAACCTTGCTATTTTTAATAGCATAAATAGTGTAATTTTGAGCTATTAGAATTGTAACTTTATTATGTAAAATATTGGCATTTTTTAACAATATGTATCTTGAACTGAAACATTTCTTTAGTCGGTTGCTCTCTTAACGCAAAGTTAGAGCTTTGCCCTCTTATATTTAAAACATATTTGTATTTTATCTCAAATATTCTATCGAAATCTTTTTACATGATAGGTATTACATAATAATATTTTGTTATTTGGTCATTGTATTAATTGTCATTGAAGTTAAATTAATATATTAAATTAATGTAATCCTAAATTCATTTGCTGTTTGGTAATCTTGTCGTTTGATTATCGATTCGTTTGACCTCAATTCTCACATTTTATATCGCTGACCAGATAGTGAAGATAGTTAAAGAAATAAAGTTCATAATCAATAAAAGGGTGCTGATCATGCAATGTGTAGAATATTGATAATTAAATTTTTATTTTTAGTAATAACTAGCACAACAGAACCTAAAATTCTCGTCACATTCTGTACCAAGAAATTTTAAATAGACGAGATCTGTAAAAAAATATTAAAGCTTTAAGAAATCTTAAGTACACATAAACGGAAAGCTTTGTGCTAATACTATCATTTTCATATTATAAAAGTAATAATCTTTCGTTGCCCGTGGATATTATTTTAATTATACAAAGTTGATAATACTGGTAGTTGGTCAAACTACAATAATACTGGTACTGTCAAATTTATTCAATCGTTAAGATGAATTCTGCATGTCCTAACATTAGAAAAGTTTAACAATATTAAAGAAAAAATATGACTTTGTCGTTACTCCATAATCTGTTTACTTATTAAGTTAGACACTTATTTTTTTTAGTATATTTCATCCATTAAACTAACTTACATCGCAACAAACTATACTCCGTCAATAAATTCAACCAGTACTCGAAGCTAATAAAATTTAGCTACAAAGAACCTGTTGATGACGAGGTGGATGGATGCGACAAAGTCGCGAATGAATCCCTACATCCATACGTCGTATATCGATCGCCAACGCCCACGTCTGTGATTGTATGCATGCGGGCAATTAACGAAATAACGTATGACTGTTGGATATATTTTACCCAAATTTAATTTGTTTTTAATTGAGTTTTTATAAATTGTTGAATATACTAACTTCTTTAAATAGCACTGAATATACGACTTTTTACTTATAATTTACAAGAAAGCATTTGAGTATCCATTACATAATTTAAAGTCGTTTTTTATCGAAATAAAATTACATTCAGTTTCGAAATGTAAAGTTCGTTACAGGTCATATCTATTAGACATTGATACATCGACTCCCCAAGAATATTTACAACTCGCACATACAAAACTCGCTCTTTGGTGGTTCGAGTTACAATTATATTTTTGTCGTTGCTTTCCCTAAAAAACTATCCTAAACATCTTATTCGGAAGCGTTTTTCATTAATGTCAAATAATATTAAGGCGTGTGACAATGTAGTACTTTTGTACGACGTTTTACAAACTTAGCGGCTCCTCATATAAAATCGCAAAAAGCGATTTACAATGTTTTTTCCCTAACGTAATCAATCGTCGACACGCCCAATACATAATAAAATTAATTTTAAACTCCATACAATATTTTTTATTTGTAAAATTTCAACCAGTATTTTTAATAATTGTTTATCATTGTAAGTATAATAGAATTATCGCAAGTAATATTTATTGGGCAGGTGTTGAAATTCTCGAAACAAAAAGAAGGAGCCGGTTCAAACCCTGGTAAATAAAAAATATATTGAATACCAGACTATACCTAAATGATAAAATGAAACCCTTATGGGAGGCTTCGGTTTTTTCTGTCCATATGTTACGACTCGGCAACTACTATTATTATCAACTTGAATTTCCTTTTCCGCAAATTAGATTCTAAAATGGGATGGGGGAAATTGTGTCGAAATTGAATTATATTTTCTTTTAATTTTAAGCCATATGGTTATTTAATAAAATATTCGAAAAAACCATAAAATTAACCTCAATTCTCTCAGAAAAAAAATACCAATTTAATTTTCTTTCCGCTCTCTGGTTATTTAGCTTCGAAAATGTAATTATTTAGATATATATATATATATATATATATATATATATATATATATATATATATATATATATATATATTTATGTATATATATATATATATATATATATATATATATATATATATATTGAAAGACTGTTCTAATTTCATTATGGCATTTCATAGTGTTCTGGGTATAGAAATTTCGGCGTGATAGTATCCTCTTTTTACAAAAAAATATTTATCTTATATATCTTCAAGACTTGACTGAACACCAAGATCTTGCTGTGACACGGTAGTACGATAAGCTTTAATGAGTGTGTAAAATCTGACGCTCTTTTACAGTGACAACGTCGTTCAGATATGCGTGTAGGCGAAAAATCGAGCCGAATAGTTTTGCCGAGTATTTGGCCAGTGCCCTCGCAAAATACTTTGTTTTCGGTTGACTATATTTCCGTATGATCATTATTGAAACTTTCTATCTATGTTTAAGTTATCACTTCATTTCATCTTTTCCAGAAAATAATTATGTCAAACACATATTCGTGAAATACTATTATTTTTTGACTTTATTATTTTACTTTGTATTTCTTTATAAATAAATTACCTTGCATTTAATATAATTTTACGTTGTTTTACCTGAAATTTGAAAGGACATAATGTCAGAAATTGTCCTGAATGGGTATCTACTGAAATTCAAGCTGTTGGAAAATGTGTCCATTAAAAACAAAACTCAATTATTAGGTCAGGCAACTAATAAATTCGCCACTTTTTCCAGCGATTTTTGTAATGTAAAAACTTCTCGAACACTTCTAGTGCAGTGTACATAAAACGTGATAATATATGTACATTTTACGAAAAAATTAGGGTACTTTTGCTTTCTGAACACCATTAGCGCAAAAAACAAACAAAAAAACACACTATACGTACACGAGGATCGATGTAAAATTTATTTCCCTTTGATCCAGCCACGTGTTGTTTCATAGATTGGAGAAGGAAACGTTTATTAACCGACTTCGGAAAGGAAGAGGTTCTCAATTCGACTCTGTTTTTTATGTACATGTTACCTCATATATCTGGTATTTTTTAATCAATTTGGATGATTCTTTTTATTTCCAAATATATAAATGAGTATATATATATATATATATATATATATATATATGGTTCCATGAACATTTGGTAAGAATTTGGTTTGAAGATATACCATAAAAATTCTATGAAATTGAACAGGGAGGTTACCAGGGCACCCGTATGAATGATACAGATCCAAGAAATTTCGATTGTTCTTTTTTTTATTTGGAAGAGTATACTCCTAATATGGTACCATAAAAATTTGGTTAGAACCTGACCATGAAAATTGAAGGTATAACATAAAATTCCTCAACATTGAACAGCAAAAATGCAGTGATCCAGTTTCGATGATTTAGGTCTAACGATAATCTTAAATGACCCTACTAAGTGCCATATAAATTTGCTCTTTTGTAAAATCAGGCTACAATGATGAAACCGAAAGGTGGCGACAGGAACTCTTCAGCGAGGAGGAATAAAATCATCGAGTTAAGGCTCATTTGACTCGGCTTGGCACAGCATGCATTTAATACGGTAAATAAGGAGGTAAGTATATACGGGTACGTATAAAATAATTTCAACATCTAGTCCATAAATTCGACTGCTGCAAGTGTGCTGCCTGCATAAGCCGTTAGACAAGAAGATCTGCTGTTTTTAAATTTATATTTTATTCCTCAAGTAGAGGTTCTGCTATTAAACTTCGGGTTCCAATCCCTTAGTTCTATTTATTCAGGAGTACTGTCCATCTCAAATGCAAGATTTTAGAATCAACCGTTTTTAAATTAACCTTTTAGTTGTCAAGCAGAGACTCAGCCGCTGAACTCCGGGTTCCAACTTATGAGGTACTGAACTATATTAGTACTGAACTAATTAGGTCTTAAGCAGAAACTCTGATATTTAACACCGGATTGCAACTTCTCTGTCCTGCTGGGTACTGTCTACCTAAACCGTAAGACTTGAGGATCTGCTGGTTTCAAATTGCTATTTTGAGTTTCAAGTAGAGACTCTACCGATGACCTCCGGGTTCCCACTTTTCGGTTTGACGCTGTGGATGTATTGCCTGCTTAAATCGTGTGACTTGAGGATTAATTGTTTTAAATTAATGTTTTGGATCTCGAGTAGTAATTCCAATATTAAACTCTGGGTTACAATTCCCAGTCCTGATGCCGTAAGGTACTTACTGCCTAAACCGTGAGGCTTGAGGATCTGCTGTTTATAAATTAGTATTTTGAATCTTAAGCAGATTCTCCGCCAATAAACTTGGGCTTCCAATTCCTCAGAAGTCACTAACTCCTCAGACTTGCCAAGTGAAATGTAGTACTCACCTTTGTGTGTGTATGTAAGTATCAGAAAGGAGAGAAGCACCGCCATGTTAGAGAGAATGTCAGAAGCGGATGTGAATGTCTAAGAGGAAAGAAGTGTCGACTTGGCACCGAGTCCAAAAATCTCTAACAATACCGATATTGGTAAATTTATTTATGTTCGGGAACGATGTTGTAGTTCAACTAAGTAATTATATTTTAATTATTTTATACTTTTTAGTACACCTCTTATTCGGTGATAATTTGAAGTCATTTCAGTTTCTTTATAAAAATGTTTTATCTATCCAATAATTCTCATCCAGGGTAGACCGACCAAAATGAAATTTAAAAAAATGAAAAAGCGTTGCTAAATTTACTGCTAGTTATGTATACATAATCTAGCATATCCGCTCTCATTCTTTAATACTGCAAGATAAAAAGAACTTGGTGCTTGGGAATGAAGTTGAAATATTCTACTTGGCTACTACATGAGTCAACACTGATAAAGTAAGATATATTCATAATATTATCCTTTTATTTAAGTTAAGCCAAATCGAGTGCTGCAACCATTTAGATATGGAAACATGGAAGTAATGAAATATTAATTATTGGCTATTACTTTAAAGTGTTTAGCTTCCGTTGTTTTGTGATTCACTTTTATATAACTATGTATATTTATCCAACTATGTATGTAAACAAATTTAGTAAGTCGATTTTTACCCACTTCTAATTGTTATATCGATTTGGATTTTTGCTAACTTATGCAATTCTCATAACGATACAATAATCCATCGAGTTGCATGATCATGAAGGAAGAAGGTGGCCATTCAAACTTCACAGTGGCTAAAAGAAAAACCCTTTAAGATTGAGCTCGTTTAACTAATCTCAATGGGCCCTTTAGACACGTATTGTAATTAGGAGAATCTGATGATATTAATATGGTTTAACATGGTTCTCCATTGTTAACAGTAAACCCACAACAGTAGTCTGGATTCTTTTGATTTGTATCAATGGGTCTCTTGGATACAAACGATATTTTATGAATACGATTTTTTTAAAAACTATAAATTTTATTTCTTTGTCGATGTCTTTAATAATATCTCATTAATTGTTTGACATAAAATTCTGGAAAAAATAACTTTGAGATCCTTGGAATATTTAAATAACATCTTGCACGAAAAAGAATATTGATTTTTTTCCGATTTCCGTGTTAATTGTTGAAATATCTGCTGAATAATTTACTTTATCGTACGCCACATTTCAAGTTTCAAATCAAACGGTTTCTGAGAGAAATTATTGTAACGGCGAAATACAGACGGACACGTTAGTGATATGATAAGGGTTCCGTTTTTTCCACTTTAAAGCACGTAACTTTATAAATAATTATAAATATATCCTATGTTCTACATTGCAAAAAGGTTCATAAAACAAAGAAGGATTTTCTTGTGGAAGGAAATTAACGAAACAAAGGATTAATTTATTATCACTGTACAATAAACAAACATAGCTTTAGAAAAATCCCTTGTCAAATTTAGAACTTAAGTTTCCCAACTGTTTAAAGCCCTCGTAGTTGGTATCTTTTCATCGTACTTGCTGGATCTTGGCTCGAAATGCTTATGTAGTTCATGTTTCCATAGATAATGACAGGTGCATGCACACGTACTGTTGGAACGTGCGAAGTCATAGCCCAGACTCAAACATTGTCGTTGACACATAAAGGCCTTATCGAATTCAGGGCACTCATTGATGTCAGAGAAATAGAAATTAATAGCCTGGTGGTAAGCTGAGAAAAATATATGTTAAAATTAAAAAGATTTACTTTAATGTCTCGTTTCATTTACATTCAAATTTATTATGTTTACTTTAAAACAAATAAAGGATAATAATCATCTGTGAAACCTATAATTCAGCATTATGAATATTTTATTTAATATCCATTGATTCAATATTTTCTACGAAACGTAGAAAATAATGGAGACTAATTAAATGAAACGACCCATCCGGTCTGCATAACCACTCAATCATATATACGATAGATACCTTTTTTAAACTCCTCACTTACTTTGGCGGTGGTCGACATTATATACGATCACACTATGTAAATATTTGTCATTTTTTTAGAATCATACTCGTATTTAGAAGCCAAATTTCGTCAACAACTGATTGTAACATCACAAGAATTAAACGTAGATATATCAATTTTTTACAAACCGAACAAAATTTTTTTATTATTTGTGATTAACGCCTGTAATTTTCATGGTACGAACTCTGATATTTCACACATACTAAGCACTGATAGAATAATGCCTTTCTCAAAAAAGTAAATTGACCATTTACTGCCTTCCATTTAACAAACATATTATTTAACTAATTTACCATTTCAATAATATTTTAAATATTTTCCCTACTTTCTGGTCATTGTAAAATCTACTGTATTTTGGAATAAAATTTAGTGGGAAAAGAAATTATACTATTCGAAACAAAAATATTCATAATTACCAGATTTGTCCCTGGCCAACTGAGAACCTATCATCAAAATAGATGAAATTAACAAAATCGCCATCAGACAGTATGGAGACATTATGGCGAATTATTTCCACAAAACAAAACAAGTTTTATCTAGGCGATTTCATACGTTTCAAAAAGTAATTCAGATATGCCTAAATACAATTTTATGCATCATTAATACTTGTGATAGAGTCGTTTTACGCCTATATTCCATTGCCAGCATCCGAGACCCGGTGATGCTCGAATGACTTCTATACAAATTTCACAGGGATTGATTATGTATCGTGTAAATAAAAACTAGTAAAATGTAAGTCTAATTCACGAACCGACGGTTCCGCACCTTCAGACAAAATTCTCATAAAATATAAGATTGTTAACAATAACTTCTAAATATAATAATAATTACAAATATTGAAGTTTTATTAGTTTTAACCTACTTTCCGAAACTGAAACGTTAGAAGTTAAAAGATGATTATTTTAATGTTATTTGAGTCGAGTTGATTAAAACGATTAAACAAATCAAGTAATAAATAGAAAGTTAAGAGATGATATAAATTTCTTATGACACAAATAAAATGCTATTTTATAAGACGTGTGTGCTGACGACCTAAATAAGTCAACAAGAAATCATTGAATTCGGAATCTTGTGTGGAGGCACGACTTGAGAAAGGATTATGTTCAGCAGTGGATAATTACAGGCTGATGATGATCGTTTTGATCATATAAATTGGAAAAGGAATTGGAAGCTCCATACATTGAAACTGTTTTCTATTCTAAATGAGGGACGACAAAACATAAAAAGAGAAACATTTGCCCAGTTCTCTAATAAGATTATTAAAGTTGCAGCAATAAATAAATTAAAATTCATGCCGAATACCAAATATTCGTTGAGATCCCTATCCGAATAACCCCATATTCGGTAACATTATTCGAACCTATTTGGTACTTATATACGTATTCATATATATATATATATATATATATATATATACATATACATATATATATATATATATATATATATATATATAATGTATACCAAATGTTGCCCTATATGTCGATACCGTAATAAGGCTAATGCATCAGATCTTACGATCAATGTAAAGCCTACGGTACTATCGTGTAACAAGAGTTAAAGCAACATTTTCTAAGAAGATAGACAAAGTGAAGACGGAAATCTGCCATTACATTTTACTAGGAGACTTTGTTCTACAAACAACAGGTAGGGATGCAAGCGAAAGCTGGCCCCCTATTACAGCCAGAAAAATCAAAGGTCATTGCTATAATGAGATAGTAGCTGAAGTAAATACAAAAAGACGTATGTAGCTTAAGTGTGAAGCACACGATTGTGACGGAACCAGATATTTACCACACACACACACACATAAATCATGAACCGAAATAATAATCAATTTGCTTGGCGGCCGGAAAATAGATCAATTAATGTTTGGTAATACTTAAAGCAAAATATTTATTACAGTTATTATTGGAAAAAATTGTTTTCCGATACTAGATCCGGAAAGAAGAAAAGAGTTAAATGTAAGTAGAAAGAAGTAGAATAGATAATAGTAAAGAGTAAAAATTATTTCATTTCTTTATTTCGACGATACTAAATAAATTATAAGACTGAAGAAAACTTTGTATTTAATTATAGACGAAATAATCAAGTTTTCAAATAAATTATTATTACTATGGTATTCGATATTCGGTCGAATACTAAAAACATCGAATATGCCACTACCAAATTATCGTTGCAAATCTTCAGAATCTTCATATTAAACATTTCGCTAAAGCGTAGTGAAGGACTTAGACTTGGTGTAAGGGCGAAATGTACTTTGTGGGTATTTATTCACCAAACAAGGAGTATGATAGATAAGAAATTATTATACGCATTAATATATATCTGGTTTTAATCCACAAAATCTAGTACAAACACGCACGTACACATACATATTATATTAAGTAACGTCTCAAGATGTAAATTTTTACGAGATATTTTTCATGTGCATACATAACTTAAAAGTATCATTAAAAACAACTTTAATTTGTTTGTTTAGATTGAGAGTTTTGCATGTGCAATATAAAATCAAATTATTAAAGCCACCAACTATTATGCAATACACAATCAAAGGAAATATTGTGCGTGTAAGTCGGTTATGCCTAATTGAATTCTTACATTATGTAGACAGACTAATCAAATAGTTAGGATATTTTACCAATAAAATGCTTTGAACTATATTTCTGTTATGATAATAAACGGAATTAAGTCCAAGGTCCGTTGTGTAAGTTACTGTGTGTATATTAATGAAGGTAGCCCTTAATTTTGAAGTTTTCCACTTCAAACAAGGTAAGTTTAATTTTGTTCCATTATTTGATTTATATTTAACCACTGCTTTACCTAACGTGAAAGTCTCTTGGTTATTTAGTTAGAAACATGTGAAGAGAGGAAAGAAACAAGATTGAAGGAGCTATTTTTGTGATTGAGTGAGATTCAGTTCAAGCGGTCAATAAACATTGTTACATAAAGTTACTAACTAAGCATTGTTTAAAAATTGTGACAGAAAAAAGCAGGTTCGTGGAATAAAAATACATCTTGCATTAAGACAACATAACAACAAATAGTTCTTTATCTAAAACAGTTTGCAGTTGGGAAGAAAGGATTTATTAATTTTTCGCCAAATTTGACTTTTGCGTATTTCTAATTACTTTTGAAAGAAACAAACTTAATCGAAGGAAATTCCATTTTAAATCAGTGTAGAATGTGAAAAATGAACCGACTTAAAGATTGATAGCAAGTGCGTGTGTGTATATAGAAACACTTATGAAAGAGTTATAAGCAAGTGCGTGTGTGTATATAGAAACACTTATGAAATATTTATAAGTTTGGTACAAAATAAATTTATTACATCGATATCATTAATTGGCGACCGCCCGCGGCTTCGCTCGCGTGGACTAATAATTTTATATTATATTTTCGTATTTATCCGTGGAAATGAAACATTTTTCCGCTGAAATAAATCCTAATCTAGGTCATAATCTAAGGCGTTTATACGCACTATTGAATTGCCGATGAATTTACCAACGATTCGAAAAATAGACTGTGCTCGAGAAGAATTCGGCATTAAAATCTGAGGCCATAATTTTTTTTAAATAAATAATAACATAGATATTACAAATAATATAGACACAACTACATAAACAATTGATGGGTAAGTGAACTTGTGTTTAATAGAGCATTCCGCTTTTTACCTTCTCAATAATCCGATATTTTGTGATAGACTTTTTTGCAAAGGTTTACGCTTGACTATGCTTTTGAATTTATTTACTGATAATTCTTGCAGGTAACTTAAGATTTTGTTGTAGATGCGTATAAAATACCCTTTAAAAGTTACACTAACTTTATGGAGCCCTATCCCTGGGCACAGCGAGTTTGTTTTTATTTCTAGTAATTGCATTGTGATTGCCGTTGTTTTCCTTAATACATCAATATTTTTGTGGACATACAGCAATTTTTCATAAATGTACTGACATTTTATAATTATTATATTTATTTCTATGAATTTAGTTCTAAGTGATTCTCTGTTTATCATTCAGTCATGGTACTGTTTTATAGGTATAGATGTAGATAACGTATTTGGCTAGGAAGATAATAATTTTATCAGATTAAGGCTTCTCTATATACAATATTTAAATTCTTCTTGTTTTGTAGTAAAATTAATTATAAGACCATATAGTATACTGTGAAAACAAAATTTAATCTGCCTGGAAATTTCCCAGATAATAAAATGATTGTTGTATATTAACTTTAATTATTAATTAAGTACTGAAGAAGTATTGAATATTGAATACTGAATTTTAAACATAAAAACGTTATTGTGGCTTAAATATTAAGACTAGATATATTATTTTACTTTTTTTAAAACTACTAATGACTAATATTTTCTAAGTACATTTTTTCACGTATATCTATAACCATTTGGCCAGCGCACGCCGATAAAATAGTCAAACTGAGCTTTTTTCTCCGACTTGATTTACTTACGTCGAGATTTCGAGCTATAAATGTAATCTTATCAAAATAAAATAAAGCCTATATCCAAAATAAAATATAGCCTATATAGCTTTCTATTGGTAAAAAAATGGAATCCGTTCGGTAGTTCCAGAGATTACTCCGTATAAAGAAACAAGCAAACAAATTTTACCTCTTTATAATATTAGTATAGACTATCGTGCCTTGCAAAAGTCAACTACAATCACTTTGAAAAAATTACTCCTTTCCCAAAGGTCAAATGTGACTGAAATATTGGAACGCATAGTATTTTGCAGAGTAAACAGAGTGGTCATGTTATCGAGAAATTCCTTAAAGCCTAATTCAAAGAAATGATGAAGAATAGATATATGTAACGAAGAATTAATTAAAATTATCCCAGTTGTCAATTTGCGAATGCGCTAATATAATGAAGCCTTAGGTATGGATCTCTTCTGACTTGAATAGCTTTAAAGGCTACTAAGTTGGGAGAGTAAATCGATCATTGTAAATTTCCAATACTTTCGTTTTATGTGCACCGAAAGTGTTTGTTACCACATGTTATACTTTCTAATCCTTGTGATTTATTCCTTTCTTTTTTACTGTCGGGCAACAATAACATAAATCCTAAAAGCAAAATAAAAATATTTTAATCTTAAAAAATGAAATCGGGATTTTTATAAAAATTAACACTAATGAATCATAAAAAATGTGAATGACGTCTGCGTGTATGCACAGGTTCTTTTCTGTAAACAAACTCAAAACAGAAATACTTATTACTTTAAAAAATTCAAACATTTGTATGTTCAGAAGACAAAACCGGTTTTCATCATAAAAATAAAATTGAACCACAAATCAATTCTGAAAGCTCTCTTCCTTAATTTCATACATATTAATTAGCAATTTATCAAAAATACTTTGTTATTTTTGCAGTGTACTTATTGAGCCCTACTTGAGCTATGTACTTATGTATATATTACAAGTTAATGTCAACTTTAAGCGCACTCAACCGCACGGAGAGAAAACATGTTTATCGTACTGGGATCACCCTCATTGCCATTTCTTTAATATCCTAATGTGGCTATGCAAGATTACTACGCAATACTGCATTTCTAAAGACAGTAAGTTATGCGGATTAGTTTTTATTAAGATTTCCTCCCACTGACTACTTTCGACTTCTCCGTTTTCCACAAGTCGTATTTGAAGTCCATTTATCTGCATTAGACATACTTGCATTCATATGAATTGAAAGTTTATTTTAATTACTTTTTTAGGTATATTTATACATTAAAAAGTAGGGAATTATACCCAATTCATTTCTTTACAAAGTTTTGGAATTGTTTTATTTTTAATTGTTTACTTTTAAATTCTTTTAAACCATGAGCGAGCCATTTCTTTCTCACAAATGGTGTAAAGATGTCAATTTATGTTATCAAATATTGAATATTTTTTTGAAGAAGGTTTGTAGGAATGAAACACTTGAACAAAATGTTTGTCACTTGTCTTGTATGAACTAGCTGAAGTTTTCTCAGGTACCAATAGCAAGTACGAAAGTTTGGAAGTTGCTATTAGTGACTTAAGAAAAAGATTAAAATAATCTTTTTCGGGGGCACATCAAGTCCACCTACCCTAATCTATTCTCAAAGCTGTTCGGCGTATGTTTAAACTACGAGGTTTCAATATAATATACTCAAGGACTTCAATTTTCGAGATGAGATGTAGTACTGAAGTTCCTTTTTATAATTCTGGTTCTTTATACATCATGATGTATGATATACATTTATATATATATATATATATATATATATATATATATATATATATATATATATATATATATGTATATCAACTGACCGAACCACAAAGCATCAAAATATAAGTAGAGATGGTAAGCAGGAGCGGATATGCATCAGGAATATGATTTCCATATATTGTTCTCTGCTCTATGATGTATACTTTAGTCGTAGATCGAATACGATAAGTGGTCCGTCGTTCATTGTTCATTAGACAAAAAATAAATTTTTGGACCATAACGATACGCTAAAATAAAAGTCGCCAAAAGAACGTAACTAATTGCGAATTTTTTTAAAGCGATAAATAAGTTAATTAGAATACATTTTATTGATTTTTAACTAAAAATGTTATTGACCACATCGTCGTATTGGTAAGCGTCACTAGTTTCGTTTAGGAGATTTCAAGTCATTATTACTCAAGTATCGAAAATACAAATACAAATTTTATTTCGATACTTGAGTAATAATGACTTGAAATCTCCTAAACGAAACCATTTTAAGGTAGTTTAATTATCATAATAATTCTAGAGTATAGTGATATAAAAATAAACGACTGAATTATGTTTTATTCATAAGGTAGATAAAAATAATAAATTTATCAATAATAAAATTCTAGAGTTTACGTTATTTAAATAATATATTCGACTAATGGAAAAAGTTCGATTATAAAAAGTAAATAATTGTGCGTATGTGTATATCTAGGTGAATAAGTTTTTTTTACCACTCATCGGAAATTCAAGGAAAAATTAAACTATTAAATTGTGAACATTTAATAAACTTTTTAATTGGAAGTTTTAATATTTTTCTACTTGAATCAATTTTAAATTTAAATTGAACGAGTTATATTATTTAAATATATGTTCTTAGATTCCCTAAAGAACTTCGATAAAGCAGAAATGAATTGTAGCCGCTGGATGGAAGAATTGGTTTTCTATCAAAATGGCCACAGTTTGCTCGACACACCTTTTAGGACACGATTAAATAAACTATTACTGTCAAAGTTATTTGTACCCAAAAGCAGTTCCATATTATGCCAAAAAGCATTATAAAATGTTTCCAGCCATGTCCTCGATATAAGGGCAACGAATGGAAAACAGTTCCATGGCCACGTAGACGCAAAATGGTTAAAGTGACGACTATCTGGCAGAAGAGAAAGAGGCTCTTTTAGTTCTAGTTACGATCTTTAACTGAAATTGGAACTCAAGTTTCAAGTTCTACAAGGAAACAAATTATAATCAAGGTTTAAAATAATTTTAGATCCAAGGAGATATTTCATTATATTACTTTCCATTAGAATAGAAATTTTCCTTAAAATATTCAAGTAACCGCTCATATTTTATTTTATGTTCTGTGGTACGAACGACGTAGCAGATCACGAGATGGGAGGGAAAACTGCGGATAAGCAATCCAAATGCAGGTAGAGGCGTGAAGTCCAACATCGTTTTTGTATAATAGCTAGGGTCTGTTAATTATTAAAGAAATATATATTTTTATTAAGGAGTAAATAGAAAGTTGTAAAGTCACTGGTAGTTGCTTGGGTTAAGACTAAAATAGGATTCAGCAGAAGAGTTGGTTACGAAGATACATTTTTTAGTTAGTAAATTGTTAAGTATCTGATAGTCGTTTAGGTTTAGATTAGGACATAATTAAGTTATTGACTTTGTGTGTAAATACTTAAGAGTAATACTATTGTGGAATATAAAAAAAATCACTTAGAGTAGGATGCCACCGAGTTATCCCCATAGAGGGAGACTTTTCCTTTCAGCTAACGTATACAAAATATGCAGCGGCTTAATGATTCGATATTCGAGAAAACTCTGCTGCAAAAGGGTAAGAATCATTATGCAAAAAAAGGCAAGATATATGAGTTGGCACTAATGAAATTGAAATAATGAATGTAGTAGTATTACACTGAGAACTACATCCAATTTGGGTAAAATACGCCAAGAATTATAGAGGAACCTATAAAAATCAAGATTTCAGTTTAACTTTTTAATCCCTTATCAATATTAGATCAAGGACTTTCTCATGTACGTAGACTTACGTGGAGCTTTCGAGGATAACCAGTCTAAGCGAAATTTATTTCATTAATGTTGACTTTAGTAGCATCAAGGCTCAGCGATCTGCCATTGTGGAGAACAATGGATCATAGTCTATATACCGGTCAGATTTTTACGCAATTCTGTACGATAAACTAAATGGAAAATGTGGACTCTGAAGAAATAAAACTGCTGATATTGAGGAAAAAGACCCTGAGAAACAGAAAACAAAACAATAATAGCATTCTACAAAAAGGTTAAATCCCACCAAAAACAATCCTTATAAAATAAAGCTAAATATCACGATCCGGTAAGAGTAAAAACCTTTGAGATGTAAAAGAACTAAGTATTACTTAAGAGCTAAGATTAAGAGCTAAGTCGTATTATATTATTTAGTAGTATTATTAACTGTATATATTCATACCGCTTCTTAAGAAAAAGGGAGTTCTCTCTGTATCAATAAAATAATATCGTTATGGATAGGGAGGGCCTGTTGTTGGGGCACGACTTGATGACCCATACCCAGCAATGAAATGAGAAAAACGATACTATAATAATCAGAAATGCAAAAATACAACATTAATGATTACAGTAGATTCTAAGCGTCTTGGTTGTTAAATACGTTCGTTTGTTATTTCCCTACTGCCATAGAAACGTATTCCCTCGCGTGTCCCACAAACAGAAATGTTCTTAGGTAAGATGCCACACATGTATGCAAATAAAATGAAGAGATAATCTTTGTAATGTACCCACCAATCGCACGAAAATCAACATTTGATTTGATCGAAAATCAACATTCTTTATAAACAAATTAAATCCAATAAACAATATTATTTTTAAAATAACTTTTTACATGAAATAATTGGAACTCACAACGAATATAATTCATAAATTTAAAAAAAATATTATTCTGTGAAATAGATGTCTATAAATTACTCGACGTATTAAAAAAATAATACAAGAAAACTCAAAAAATTATCGGTATTCATGTGTTTCGCTATTTAATGTTTACGGTTTCTATTTACAAGAATAGATAATGACACCTCATCTATAATTTTGTTATTTTATGAAACAGAGAAATTTGCGACATAGTAAACTTTGGAAAGAATAACTGTTAACAGAAGCAATAACCAAGATTACATTTTTAAAATAATCGATACACAATCCGTCTTTCATATTTGTACTGACATAATGCTAATACAATAAGTGATTTTTAAGTAAAATTTATTATAAAACTCTCCGTGGCATTAATAGGAATTGGGTTAGATAAAACATTCAAGTAACCAAGCCGTGAACAAATTTAAGTGGAATGTAAGAGTTCCATTTTATATTTAACAATTGAGAAATAAAAATAACCAAATAATTATTAAAATTTAGTTTGTCAACAGTATTGCTGCAGCTTTTAAGCGTATTGCAAAAATTATTAGATCAATTTTTAGTACTTTCAGATAAATTTGACAATGAATTACCACATTATTAGCTAATGTAACATGAAATACAATTAATATAATATTATTTGAATAGCCGTATTATTATCGTATTATTATCTTTTGGATATAAATAACCTAGGAAACTTGTCTCGAGACTGGTCAAAACGAATGGGAAACAGTTGCAATTAATTATATAAGCAAATATACAAAAATTAAATAACACAATTATCTTTTTATTGTTGAACACAAGTTGTGTTTAACAAAAATACTGATCAATGTGATCATTGTCTGCGAGATGCGTATAATTTTAACATGCAAAACATCTAAACATATTCGTACCGAGCCCGCGGCCACCCATTCATATAAAGTTTTGATTGATCATAATAAAAAAAATTACATCGGACAGATTCCTGTCATAAACTGAATATTTATTAATGCTACGGGGAATCGGTCCGGGTGCGGCGCCAAGTCCGAGCGGGCGCCACCGCGCCGGCCGCGAGGACATTCTTGAAGTCCCGCGGCGGTATTTTACTGTTCTGACGGCCTTTTTTGCACGTCGCTGCTCGCACTGACCACTCTGTCCTTTTTTTCGAGCAAATTCTATTTGACTATTCCACGATTTTGATTCGGAGCGGTTTCCAGTTCTATTTGCATTGATAATTGGAATTAGTTCGGTGATTTCCAGACTGTATATTTCTCAATTAATTGAAGAAATATATTTATTACGTATCTAATATTCCGCTAGTGAAGCTGGTATATATTTGACTCATTGGATATTCAACAACCGATAGCTGAATCTTAGATACCATGATAATCAACAGCTAATTAGGCAGTGAGCGTAGGTAGCGCGTTATTTTTTATACTTACGTATTTAAATTAAATGTCTCTTTAAAATGTTCCCAATTTGGGAAGGGGATTTTAATCATAATATATTTTAAAAGCTCAAGATTTATACAGAGTACATTGTATACAATTTTTTTAAATTTAATATAAATTTCTTAAAAAATATGAAAAGAAAAAAATTTGCTTCTGAATGTAAAAAACCACACGAGTTGCTGCTGGAAATTCAATTCAAATATATAAATTTGCATTACATGTTTTTATTTTGATGTTGAAAAAAAACTGAAAAGTTTTGAAATATTTCGAAAATTTATTTGTTTCTTTTACCTACTTACAAACGCACGAAATTGTAAATAAATATTTTATTAAATTTTGCATTAAATACTGAATTATTAATTATTAGGGTAACCATCAACTTTTTTTCCAACAAAACGATTAAATTTTTTTTTATTTATATATACGATAAACATATTCATTTGTGATATTATATTTTAAGAAAAACAAATTATGAATACAGAAAAATCAAATTATATTACCTATATAATTTGCAATTTTACAATTTTTTCCACCACCTGTACATTTCATGATTATACATTTTATTTTAAAAAGTTCCGGGACTATTTTAAATAAAAACAATAATTCATCAAAAAAATATTTTATTATTCGTTTTCTACATACAACTCACCTTTGTTTATAGATTTCTTGGATTCTTCGCACAATCATTGGAAGACTTTGCAAAATTGCTCTTTGAAAATTAATTCAAAATTGCAGTTACCTTGTTTTGGACGGTCTCTACATCATCAAATTGTTTACTATTAACATCGTTTTGATTGTCAGGAAAGAGAAAATCTACCGGGACTAAATTCAATGAATATAGTAGTCGGTTTTTTTAAGAAATTATTTTTGTTTCGCTTCGTTTATTCTGGAATTAATCTTTACCTGTCAAATTTCGAGCAAAGATTTCGGAGTTAATCTATACCGGACAATTTTATCAAGAATATTATATACGATTGTGTAAACACTGCCGATACTGATAACAATCGTCTTTGATGAGGTTGATGACGATTGACAGCCAGTAACGCGCGAATCTGCCTGACATCTCGTCATTTACGCTTCTGTAGGACGTCCCTGCTACTGATCATTCTCTAGTGGTTCTCGACCTTTTTCAAAAGTTATATAGCACTCAAAAACGTTTTTGCTGCAATCTTGACATTTAACACAATATACCCTTTGCATCATTAAACATTTTTAGTTATTGATTTACGGAATCGAAATAAAAATTTAATTGCACCACTCTGCACTATTTTTATAAATGGTAGCAAAAAAATCCCACCAACTTCAAACGCCAACTGAACACAAACTAATTAATATATAAGGTTTGCGTCAAGATTTGACGTGATGATACAGGTGGAACTATATGATTACATTCAGAATAGACCTATAACGGTTTTTTTTCCTGTAGCTACATCACGGAAATTTTTGAATGCTCACTGTAAAGCATAAACTATAAAGAAAAATAAAATATTTCAAATTTCGAACAACATGTTCTCATTGCCGCACATTTTCATCATTAGTTTTCCTAAATTTATTATTTTTTTCACTAAAAAATTTATTTCCTATAAGTTAATTTAAATGTATTTCATTAAAAATTATACGAGTATTTCAATTATTTCGTATTATAGATAATTCTTAATTCAAATATGATCCAAAACCTAATGGATTTTTGGTTTCCAAAATGTTCTGTTAATTCAATTTTTCACACCGAAATGAAACTACGTGATGTAGTATTATTTCTACTTTATTTAAATTCTTTACCAAAATCTAGGTTTCGTTGTATGGCCACATCTTCAGGTGGGCAATTTGTAAAGATTTATTGATCTTATAAGCAACTTACATTTATTTTTTTTATTTCTGTGTTATTAAAAAAAATATTTAATATACAGTAACAAATAATAAAAAAGTACATACGACAGGCTGGTACAACTTTAAATGATAATTCTCTTACAATTAAATTTAAAGATTCGTGCAAAGTCGAACCAAAAAAGTTAGTCTAAATAAATACATAAACATTGGCATCATGAAATATTCAACTTATTTTTTTCTGAGACATAAAGAGTATAAAATAAGCTGTGTCTATCAAATATTTTGCGTCCGGAGAATTTATCTCTGTATATATTTATACATATATGTATATATTTATACATGTGCATGTTATTTTATGTACAAAGACAAACAAATTAAATCTCTCTGTACAAATACTCTCAATGGTTGGGGGGGGGGGGATTTTAACCGTTATATTTTTTAAAGGTTAAATATCGATTTCAGGTAGGGAACATTAATTGCAAAATTTTCCTTACAAATTTAAGTTAGTTAAAAAATATTAAGTAATTTTTTTACATCGTAAGAATACCATACGAGTTGTTGCGGCAAATTTATTTCAAATCTGTATATTTTTGTTAAATGTTTTTAATTCGGAAAAACTTTAAAGTTTTCAAACATTTCGAAAATTTATTTGTCTCTTTTACGAACTTATAAACGCACGATGTTAGAAATTTTGGCCAAACATCTTTTTACATCAGCATAAAATACTGAATTTTTAATTATTAGAGTAACAATAGATTATTGTTATACAATGTGAATAATGAAGTATTAGATTAACGATATATTGTTGTTATTCTAATACAAATCTTTATAAGATCTAATATCTTAGAAGCGAAATGCTAAAAAAATATTACTTAAGCTATGATATTAATAATATAGTAATTAAAATCATCATTAGAAAGAGACACTTAGGTTAATTATTAATAGATTGTTTGAATGTATGCACACAGAGTTTATAGTATAAATACAGATTTAATTTAACATTGTGCCTTGGCACTTATTTACATATTATTAAAACTTATCCGCGTCGATACTTACATCACTCCTTATATTATTCTTTACGAAATTATTTCAAATAACTTACACGCCTTAAATTAAAAAAAAATTTGCCTATCATTCTTAAGGAAAATACGTTTTCTGTTGATATTTTTAGCTGATTTATATTAAGTTTATAAGGACAATTTGACAATTACGTTTCTCTTTGTAAATATGGCGCCTTTAACAAAAAATGATAATTAGAATACCCCAAATCCATTTGGAACATTTGTAAGGAGATTTAATTTATATACCTATATACATAAAATGAACATGCATATATATTCAAAACAGTTTTAAAATTTATATCAAAAGCAGGAGAATAAAATTTAATTTACAAACAAAATAAACATTTCAAATTTAAAAAAATACGCTTCACATTTTTTTTTAATTCCTCAAGATTAACGCTAAATTGTTTTGTTTCTCAGTTGTTGCTGAATGTTCTGTATAGTCACAAACATTAACATTAACAATAAGTGATTCGAATGATAAAAAATATAAGCTTGATTTTTTTCCCAATTAAATAACTTTGACATAATAAATGCTAATCTTAAAAAGATATCAATTTTGAGTAAATAAAATTTATCACTACTATGATCTATATTTGGTGGTCAGCATTTAGCAGAAGATAATTTAATTAAACAATATTATTATCATATTTCGGCATGTTCCGTTTCATTCACAGCTGTTTTCACTTGTCGAATGCTTTCATTTCAATCAGACTGTTGTTTGAATCCACGACAAACCTTTTTTACCGAGACTATTACGATCACGTTTTAATAAAAATACAAACTTCCTAACTAATCATCGGCTAATACACAGCAAAGTTGTTAAGCATTCTTATACCGTAGTTACTGACCACATAGGAACTGTGATGTTTTCTCTATTCTTTTTTCCACGATCTTCAACTTTGTAGAACTAATTAACAACCCACGTGCCTCCACCGACGTACTCAACGGCTTCCTTCAAGAAAAATGTCAATACCGTTTTAGTACCTGTCTACATCCTCTTTTATGGTTCTATTATAAAGTTGCGGCTAGTTTGAGCGTAATGAAGAACCACCGTAAAGTCGTATACATCTCGTCTAGTTTCTAAATTTAACTTATTTGAAACCGTATATTTAAATCTAATACGTATTTGACTTTCATTTGTCCAGTCATTATAGTTTTTGCTCTAACTTTCCAATATAAGAAAGGGAATACATGAGTGCTGTCTTCTAAATTGTTATCTTAATAACGCGTAGAATGCTGCCGAAAGCTACCATTCGGTTACCCTCGTTAGAATATTTACTGTAATTATAGAACAATTAAAACTCAATGTAAGTATTACTTTGAAATTAATTCCAATTTAAATACATCAAAATACACAAGAAATATGTAAAAGTATGTGTGTCTATACGATACACATATGCTTTGCAAATACTTTTAGCATATACCAATTTCATTTGCTTTTCCTATACAACAGTTTAAGTTGGTTAATCTTACAGTGAATAATTTGTATATAGTATTCTTCCTGGTCATATTCAGATCAGGTTAATGAGTTAATATCATACGGCCCTCTTCCTAAATACACCTCCTTCGCCCCCTGCACTGTTTACTCTTTCCGTTAACCACTTTTATTTTCTCTCTTAAATATTATCCCGTTTCACTTTATTGCTCATATCTTAGGGTTATGGAATATAGGTTCTTGATAACTTGATAACTTTAACTCGTAGGTACCTGGAACTGTTGGTGTGTGTTGTAAATATCCAATATAAACATGTTACATTAAGATACAAGAAATACTATGTTACATTAAAATATAATAGTTTGTAAGTTATGAGTAAACCAAAATAACCTTTAAGTTATTAAGATTCATCTGCCACATATCAGTTCATTTCTTATATTTTATTATTTTATTAAATAGTATGAATAAGTAGATCTTGCACCCACATTACGCTATTTATGTTAAAAACAAATATGCATACATATCGTAATTTAGTAGTGACTAAAATAATATTGGAACGAAACCTCTATATAGTGGATTTAATTTTATTCCTAATCCTCAACTACGACTTTCAAAATTATAAAATAAGTTGTAAAGATTAATTTAATGTACTTTCCATGTCCACAAAAGTGGTAACCTCTTTTGACATTGGAAACGACAAAAATAATTTTCCACTTTCATGCAGTAATTAAAACACATGTGTCAAATCTAAAACACATGCTCTGACTCGCACGTATTCCGAAGTGGCGCGCTACTAACTTCAAACGATACATTTCATCCATTAGTTTCTTTAAGATTAAATTTACCAAAACAAAAACACATTGTACCAACAATAATCAGAACAAAACATTTCATTTACTTTTATCAATGCGTGCTTTAATTTTATCTATTTTATTTTTGATCTTTCCTTTTATAATCTTTCTTCCTATCTACTTTCTTTTTTCCTTCACTGTTAATAGATTGTGTAGATACTCTTATTGTTTTTACGATACCTTTTCTATATCTCAATTTATTAACGTTACAGCATAATGGTTTATAAAAATAAAATTTACGTGAAATAAATCCAAAGATATATACAGCAGTATTAAAACTTGAACTTTGGAAATGCATGTAATGAAATAACATGCATATACTATGGCAATGATTACTTTTATATAATCCTTATAACAGCATCATTTTATTAATATGTTTAAATAATTTTGTTTTAATAAAAACAGACCATTTATATTTTAGGGTCCGGGAATATAATAACGAACCCTTATAACTTCGTCACGTGCGTCCTCCAGTCACAACAACCACACAGCTACTAGATTTTTGGCCCATGTGCATGTAGTTCTATAAATTGATCGTTTCGTAATTTTTTACAGAATTTTATTTATATAATTTTGAACATTGAAAATATTTTTATTCTGATAATATCCTATTGATATAATTTGCGTTGGCGTTACCCAAGAGACTGAGTTACGCAACAATCAAATCCAAACTTCAAATGGCAACCTTCATCTTCCACCCCCCATCTGTTTACACATAGACGAATGGGACTGTTCAATAAATATAAGAAAATTTATTTAATCAATTTATGCATAATTAAGACTTGCTGTAAAGTACGTAGATAAATATTTCCCTTAATGACTTTGCCCGAAAATTGTTTTTTAATTTTTTTTCGTGGCCCGTTCGTTCGTCCGCCGGCAAATCATATTCTTGAATAAGTTTTAAACTATTCCTGCAACGAATCTAAAATTAAATGATAAAAATATAAATACGTATTTAAGGTAACAGCTTCCTCTATTATTGACCGATAACCCAAACTCTCGACCAAATAATAAAAGTCCTAACCTACAGGTTGCGACCGGCTCTTTCCACTCATTTGTCCGCTCACTGGCGACTTGTATTACTGAGTAAATTGTAAATGATTCATTTAATAGAGTGATATATGATTGAGACTGTCAGCGGTCGCTCTCGTGGGTGGCCGCGTTTGACGACAACCCATTTTTTCCCCTAGCGCACTTCGAATGAGCACGGCCGTCTGTGCTGTATATATATAGCTGGCGGTAAAATAAAACTCATAATTTAATATCAAAAAATGTCAGCTGACGTCAAATGAGGTCTGCGGCGGCGCTCTGTTTTGGTCGAATGTAGCTGTCGTTGTGTTTTGTCGAGTTCGATTCTTTGCGATTTAATTTTTTATCGCCGATGGGCAATCGGCTCTTCATTAATAAATACTAAATGGTTGGTAATCAGTAGACTATGACAGTCGAAAACTTAAATACCATATTCTCTTTTACTGACAGCAAGCTGACAGTGATAAGCACAATTTTGATTTATTCCAGATATATGTTTTTTAGTTAGGTTAGTACGATAGCGCTTTTAAAGAAACACGTAATTGCTCTTCATATCATGTAAATAGTCCACTTGTAAAAATATATCATTTAGCAATCATTTTAATTATTAATTTATAAGGGGTTTTATATATATATATATATATATATATGTGTGTGTATATATATATATATATATATATATATATATATATATATATAATATATGAATATATTTATATGTTATATATTACATTTGCATTACGGTGATAATAAAATTTAAGATTAAGTTGAAAACCTAGTATAATCCTGAACTGTGAGATGAAGACGTGTGAAAATAATTAAGTAAAGAGAAATATTTAAATATCATCTACTTTTAACTAATAAATGTTATTTTGGACGAAGTTCCCTAAGGAAGACTAATTTTTCGATGAAAGAAGCAACATAGCAACATGCAGTCACATATCCTTTGGTGGCTCCCGTTTTAAATTGTTCATTTCGACCAACTTTTCATCGTAAATCAAATTACAGGAACCAAAATAAATTATCTTTAGAAAAAATACCAAAACTTTATTTAAAATACAACCTCCATATCTCAAGAAGGTTACGATACCAAAATTTGTAATGTTTACATCGCCTGTTTCTACCGTTGCTGGAGCTTGCAATATTTAAAACAAAGTAAAACTGTAAAATCTTCCAAAACGAACCCTTTACTCCCAAAATTTATTTATTATCAAATAATAAACAATTCACTACAATGATGAAGGGCAAAAAATTAAGCGACATTCATCAAATATATATAAATAATATGATTAATTTATAGCCAGTTAATTTATAGGCGGTCGCCGCGGGCCACCGCTCGAGACAAAGGGAGGCAGCCGAGAGTAAAAAGCGCGCTATTACCGAAGGCATTCGCCGGCATGTTTTTCTATGAACGAGACATAATTATGTCGATGGCAGTCATCTCGCGTATAAATCAGACGGGGCGGGAGGCAGAACCACTGCCGAAAGAATCGACCGTTTACTTATAGTAGGTGCAGGGAGGTAATTATGTTATATTTCACTCAAAAAAAGAAAAACTTGGACATAAGTAGCCTTGTTCTTCAGGGAAAAAAATTATTTAAGTATTAAACGAATACAGTAAAAGCTTAAGCCACTTTGAGCCAACAGACTAGTCACGACTTTGTTTTGTTTTCGTCAAAGTAAATATGATTTTTCTGGTAAAATAAAATTATCTTTATTAAAACAGTTTTGGGAATAATTGAAAAATAAAAAAGTGAAGGAAAAAAATTACTATTTACCAAGAATTTATTTCGGTCAACTGATTATCGACTGCTGCAAATTTCATTTTCAACGGTGTGCGTATAGTAAATTGCACTTCAATGAGTATATGATTTTATCATAACTAATAACAGTGTTAAATACTGACGCTTACTTTCAGTAAACTGAAGTTAAAATGCATTGGTTAAAAACGGCAAAACGAAATAGGCGGACCACGGCTATCGACAGAATCTGCCCTAATAGTTTTCCCGCTTGAATGATACTTCTACAACCAAAATATAATATTGGGCTAAAACTATTTTACTCCTAAATATTTTTAGTGGTCTTTAAATGCTTGCAGTTCTGTGGTTTCGTATTATTGTCTCCTTATTATTATATTTGATTAGCTTATTTTATTTTAAAAATGCAATATTTGCAAATTTGTAATTATTTAATTATATTTTTTACATTGTACATGTTTAGCAATTTTATTTTGGTTACATATTGACATATTCTCCAAATCTTCCATTTATTCCTTTCATTATTGCTAATCTATGTCTCTTCAGTTTCAAATGACCTTGGACTATTTTGTGACGTTGTTAATACGAGTACAACAACACACGAATTCTCCAGTCTGTTTTCTCTCGCACCCTTTCAGAGTTGCATTCCTGTCATATCAATGCTCAGAATATTCAATCCCATGGCTCGGATTTTATTATTTATTTTTAAAATTTAAGTATGCACACTTATCTTATTTGCGAAACCCGGTTTAAACCTTTATTCTCCTCTAGCTCCTCACTTCCAGGTTTCACAATAATCCGTAGGTAATGTTCCGCCCACTATGGCGCGCTGTGATGGAGTCGCTTTCTATCTTCGAAATGATCTTCCTTTTAAAAGTACCGCAAAATCCTCATCTATAATGTAATATACATTTATTGAAATTACTTTCACTAGAATCAAATTGCTCTTAGGAATTGTCCACTCACCCCTGGTATCTCGTATTTTGGTGATTTTAACAGTATTATTGACAGTCATATACCATTGTTTCTCCAAACCTTCCACACCTTTTAATGCCATATCGCACTTTACAATTATATAGTTTTTAAAATTAAAGAATATTGGTATTTTTCGAATGAATTTCCAAAAAAAAATCAAAATTTAAATACGTTACATTTTTACTTAAAACATTTATCGACTTTGAATTCACAGTTAATATAGTTAGTAAACAGCTTTCCGAATGCACATGTGGGTACGAGGTCATATCAAATTTCGCCTGCTTAACGCAAGCGCGTTAAACAGGCAAAATAAGATATACCGCATCCTACACCCGCTTTTCGAACACTAGCATAGATAACGGTTTTTTTTTCTAAAATTGGTTGGTGGTTGTGATTAAACAATATTGACGTTTTTAAGCCATTTTTCATTTTCCTTGGAAACTTCCTTCAACTTATAAAATATTCATGTTTGATTTATTGTCTAATGTTCTGACAGTAGTGTAATCTTACAGAACAAAAGAATTTTCCATTTTTAAGGCTTTACTATTTTTAACAAGTCATACTATGTAATAAATTTTTATGAATATCAGACCTACGCAAAATCACTGCAAACAGAAAAGCAAGAATCAACTTGAGGAAAACTCTCAGTACCTCAACATTTCTCCTATTAAATATTTGCTCTTATTAGAAATCGCCTAGAACTTACTTTCGAATATATTTAATAAAAATCTCTGTAAATGGGTATTATTTGGTTTCAAAAATTCTTTTTTATTTTTTATGAATATAAAAATATAATCGCATGGATTAAAAATATTGAGGAAAATAAATCAATTGTGTGATATTGACCAAAAACAGCTAGAGCTAGAATACAAGGTGAGAACAACATTTAAAACTTTCTGAGAAAAGACAAGTACTTTTTGGATTTTACTCTTATGATACTTTTAATTTTCGATTATACATCACATTGTTGTAGAATAAGTCGAAACAAGTGCGGGCTTCCTGTTAAGCAGTGATATTGAAATATCATCGGGCGTGAACCGAAAGCACACATTTGCGCCTATAGTATCTTCATATTACTTTTTTTTTATCACCAATATATTTTATTATCTGTCCGTGACCTAATACAACAGACTGACAATATCAAGACTTTTACTTTTATTGAGCGTAGATAGGCCCTTTAAATGATATATCTCAATAAAGGAAAAGGACGCCACAAATTATACGACATCATCTAATTAAAATTACTACAATCTTAACAAACTTTATGTGCGCCAATTATAATTGGGAACTTATTGTGATAAAGTGAAATACAGAGAAATAACATAATAAAATCTTATTGGAAAAGCTGCAAGATTTTGCAACTCTATAAAAAAATAAAAGGACAAAACAAAATGTTGACATTACAAATCAAGACATGAAGCAAGAAAAAAAATCACTGACTGGCGAAAAAATTAAATTGTTTATTTAAACCATGCGCAGGAAATCCAAACACGGGACGTCGGAATCGAGTCGCGTTGCTGCTACCGTCTACTAATAAAATTATTCAAACCGTAATCATGAGCGTAAATTCAAATTTATTTAGATCCAAAAACTATTATTCTTGATTTCGAAATAATATTGAAACGGAAAGTTTTAATTTATTCACCGTGTAACTACAATTTCCCCCAAGCCGAAGTCGACAAAAAAATTTAAGTCTCGTAAATTAAAGTGTACAGTGACGTAAATCTTTAAAAATTAGCGTTTGTATTGACCCACCGACAAAAAGTGTTGAACTTAATCTTGTCCAGCCGTCCGCAGTCGAAGTTTGGATTTAAATATTTACATAAGAACTGATTATTAGTAATTGGTCTAAAAATACAGACAGGCTTACGTATTATTCCTAGCAGAAAATACACAATATGTACTTAATAGATGTCAACAATTAAATAAAACTACGTGATGTAGTATTATTTCTATTTTCTTTAAGTTCTTTACCACGAAAAGAATCGTTCTTTGCTAGTAGCCCGTGTGAAGATGTTGTAATACAACGAAACCTAGGTCGTGGTAAAGAACTTAAAGAAAGGAGAAATAATACTACATCACGTAGTTTCATTTAATTGTGAATAATGAATTTCTAGAAAATTAACGTCAAATATATTCCATAAATAATAGATGGCAATATAAAATATAGTGATTTCGGGAGTACATCTGCATTGGCATCGAAAATCAAAAGCTATTCAAAGTACCATTATATGAACTAGTATCTTTACATATAAATCTTTAACTTGAAAATAAATATTATCATTTGCACTACAAATTCAAAATAATAATTATTAATAAGTTTTAAATCAGTGTTTTTAGAGTTCCTCGCCTAAAAAGAAAAGAATGGAAACTTTATAAGATCATTTATGCGTCAATCACCGCCGCTTATCTCAGAAAAAGCTTGACGTAAAACTTGCAATTTGATAAAGTAACCAAACATATTAAACTGCATATATGCCAATAGTTAGCACTCAAAAATATTTGTGTAAAAACTGTGTGTATAAAGTACTCGAAATTTTTTTTGTTAATTCCATAAGTAATGCAATCGTTTGAAATGGCTAATAATAAGGGCCTAAAAATATCATAATTATAGGAAGTGTATTTCTTCCGAGATATACTGAAAAGTATGCAAAAAATATGCCCCCACCTTTATATACGAACATACTCAGCTTAAAAAAATGAAAAAATACGATTTTTTGAAACCCATGTAAAGATTACAGGAAGACTACAGCGATTATCCTAGATTAAAAAATTATACAATTTTTTAAAATTTGCACCATGTTTTTATGCCTATGAAAATTTATAGTACATTGCAATATATTTACATTGTTATAAATTCATATTTGTAAATAATTTAAAAGAAATACTAAGTATTCTTAAATATTTACAAGTATCTAAATGTGAACGGAACCCTCGTAGTGCGAGTTCTACTCGCGCTTGACAGATTTTATTCATTTTTAATAGTAGTTAGTTCATATGGCAGCTTTTAAAACATTCTAAATGGAAATTAGGAACACTTCTGAAGGCAGTTTCTACAGCCTGGTTTAAATTATAAGTATTTTTTCGTAAAATATTGTCCTGATTCTAAAAAGATTAAAAATCAGTTGAAACAAGTGTTGAGGACTACATCGATTGATAGGAAATTTCCAGTTCATGCAGTTTTAAAATGACCTGTTGTGTGTAGGATCTTGCGTTGTTGTGTCCACAAGTGGTTGCTTGCTTTACTCCACTGCAATGGTCTTGATATCTTTGATTGGTAGTTGTTCCATGGTAATTGGTAACCTTTGATGATACATATTTACCGTAACCACCGTGCTACTCCGCAAGAGGGTTTAATGAATATGAACGACACTGATCCACCTAACTGACCCTGAAAAGAAGATAAGAGAGAAGAAACTCACGGACCATCGCATGACGGGCTTCTCTTAGATGAAATTCTTTTTAGAAAACCGTCTATATGAACATGTAGGGTTTACTTATCGTATTAGATAATAATACCTTTCAGAATACCTTCATTCCTATGTAGGTCCAACAAACTGAATAACTGATTAATGGACGACTCTTTATTGTATTTATTACGCTCTTATTTTTCGAGAGTTTTGTCTTTTGACCTAAAACTATAACTCTGAATTGGGAGACTAAAAATTTGTCGACTGTCGAAATTTGTTTCGCAGCTTCATCCTCCTTCTTTATCCGACAAACAAGAGAATTTATCTAACATCGATACCGCAGATACGTATAGATGTATTTATAACCATGAATATTTATATGTAGAAAGTTCTCAATCATCGTTTTCCCCGTCACCGCCAACGTTCAGTCTACGCAAACACGCAAACAACAAACGAAGACGCGCAACCGCGCCGGCGTTTACACACCAGAACTCGTCCCCCCCACTTCGCATCACCACAGCTCCGCCGCCTGTATCCAGAACGTAATTAAAATATTCATTGTTGAAGAGTTTTGTGAGGTCCGCATCCGTGTTTAAAATATAAATCAGGCTTTGAGGAAAGTTCGCCGCACGAAGAATAGACAGCGACAAAGACGATACTTACAAGCGCTCGCTCGGCCATAAATCGTAACATCGACTCTAAGATGTGATGAAAAAACACAGACTGAATATAAATTAGCAGCAGGCGTCGGCTCCGGCAAATAATCAATACAAATGATGTTCCCAGGGATTAGAGCGGCCGCTCCGTAAACAAATGTCAAATGAAAGTGTCGAAATAACACGAAAAGAAAAGAACGATCAGAGGCATTATTAAATTTGCTTACCGAAGATAAATTCGTCGAGATTAAATTCATTCGCGAGGCAGGGCGCGGCCTCGCTCTAGGTGAGTCGTCTCTAGGTGAGGCTGCGAGGGGAGTAATCTTAATTACAATGAATCACTCGTAGCCTAAATCTGTCTGCTAAATAATGATACTTTTAACTTAAACGAATAAAAATGGAATTTTGCGCTTACTTTGAAGCTTTATTAAAGGTATCCTAATTTTCTTATTTCATTTTAATATAATTTTCATAATCTCAAAAAAGTTACTATCAGTTGACGAAATTGGGTAGTTGCCTACTCCTAAATTAGTTATCTTTCGTAAAATATCATGAAGATATAGGTAATTAAAAAGCAATATTGGAAATATTTAAAAGTTTCTACAAAAATAAACGAGTTATGATTTAAAAAGTGATAAATTGACTGGTCTATATCTCGGAGATATATCTCTTTGGCATTCGCTCTAGTAGAATGAATTAAGCACTATTAAAAATGACGTCCCAATTCAGTATTATCATTTTTGTCTCCAAATGTTAAGTGTAAACTTTTATAAATCGGTAAATTTTTAGGATTTGTCAAAAATATTTGCATTCCTTGTCACCGTGTGCCCTGAAATTGTGATTAATGAAATAAACAAAAATTATCGTGATTTCAAAATTTGAGTATAAAGTTATGATGTATAAAGTTACCCATTCGATATTGCTAAATAAATATCTTTATACCTATGATTAATATATTAACTTAGTCCTTTGTGTTTTATTAATTTTAATATTATATATTTTTAGACCAAATCCTTTAGAGATTGCAATAAGGTTTTAAAAAAGTTTATTGGATAAGTTATTACTATTCAAGTAAGCTAAGAACAAATTTTGAAACAAAAATTGTTGCAATGCAAGCTGTATATAACTCATATCGAACATCAAATTGTATGTGGTTATTCGTTGGCTTATAACGATTAGTATTACAAAATAAACCAAAAGCAACGTTTAAAGTATCAATATACCCAATAAATATATTAATGTAAAAAATAAGCCAAGTTCTATGTTATATTAGTTTCCTTCGCCGATAAAAAATGAAGAGCGAAAAGGCTGCCAAATTCCATTTTAATGTTAATTTACTCTTTTTTGATTACATGGCAGTTTTAATTTTTAATTCTTTACAAATAACGTGTGAAAATTTGTAAAGTAAAATTGTATATTCGTCAGAAAATTTTATTTTTTAACTAAAAGGAATTGGACCTAACTAATAACTAGAAGATATTTAAATGTGTTTAAAAAGCAAAGATAGTCAAACGTGTCTATATTGCCCGAACCTAATACTTTTTTAAAGAAAAGTTGCTGTGGATACTTCTATTAAAACATTTTACAATAAAGTTTTGCTAGGGCCCTATAAATAATGCGTGGTACTTGAAGTTAATTATGAGCCTTATTAACTCCCATATTTTTCAGATTTTTTCCTTTATTTGCAATATAAGACCTATAATTGTGCTAAACTTTAATGTTAAAACCCATAGATAATCATATAGGTTTTGATAGGGAGGTAAGTCAAGGTATATTCACAAGGAGATATTTTCTGACATCGTGTTCTTAAATGGCTTAAATCAAAAGTTTGGGGAAAAATGTTACATGACAATTTTAGTATAAACATTAATAAAATGTACGAATTTAGCGTATCTAGCTCAATGGAAGAAACTTATGGTTGTTGGAAAAACGGCTGAAAATATTTCATCTAAATACATGAACGACGTGTGCATGAACGAACTCGGTTGACACTGCTTAGATAACTTACAATTTCTTTTAATAATATAATAATTCGATGCAGATTTCCATAAGCACTACATAATCTTTCAGTTCTTAAACACTAATCATCCCACTCTGTTTTCAATACTACCTTTATAAATATTGTACCTATTTTAATCAATATTTCGTATTATTTATTTTCCAAAGTTTTAGTTTTGGAAGATCATTTACTCACTTTAACAATAGTTTTATTTTTGCTACAAAGTTCTCACAAATCATTTTTTAAGTTTCATAAATTTAAAGAAAAGTGGTCAATGTTGGCGAGGCGTTTGCTGCCGCAGCGAATATCTTGTCCGACCTTCTTATCATTACTTTGGGTTGAGAGTGGCGATTAAAGATTAATTCGATGTTTATTCTAATGAAAGGTGTATTCATATATCAGTTCTGATATTTGCTGTCACAGCCTGAGCAACAGTTTCAAGTAAGTAGATAATTATTAGAGCGGCATATGTACACATTAAATTTTATTTCATACCCATGATTTAAATATGTTTCTTAATTTTGAAACACATTTCATCAAAGCTATAAAGCGTTAAACGAAAAGGAATCAATCACACAAAAAATGGGCAACGATCGCTGCTTCGTACCGTTTATTCCCATTCGTTGCTGATATTGTAATATAAAGCATAGTAATTTGTATTATTTTCGAATTTACATTTCTATAATAAAAACTAATCAAATTAACTAATCAAATTCTTCTCGAATCGGTCGCTCGCTGCTGAGGATTGTAGCTCCATTTTAGTAACATGTTTTCTTGTATTATTTTCCGCCATAATTTTCTATTCTCGGTTCTGTGTAGGGCATAGTATAATAGCAAGCCAAACGTTTCTCGCATCTGTCCGTCCAACGTTTAAGGTAGCTCTTCGTGGTCTCCGTCCTTCAACTACGTCGATTAACATGAGCTTCTTAATGTTATCGGCAGGTTTTCGCTCAATGTGTTCGAGAACTCTTCGAAGACAGATGGTGGATAACCTTATTTTGATTCTGAGCTCTTTCAGAATCGAGACGTTTGTTACGTGCGCAGTCCATGAGACATAAAATATGTTCAAAGGCATTAATTCTTTGGTGATGGCCCATCTTCAGCATCCGAGATTTTGCATCGTACAGAAATATGGATGAGATCAAGATGCTTATTAAACTGTCTTGGAAATAATTCTGCAATTTAATATTCATATTTGTATTATAGTTGCAAAATTGATACATTTTCACCGACACTGCCAGTCGAGAAAAATGCTTGACTTAGTTAAACTACATTTAATTACAACCACTAATAAACATTAAAATATAAGAAGTATAGATTATTTTGACGCATCAAACCTTTTTGATAACTTTTAATACTTTAGAATACTCTACTTGTACATACATGTATGTGATTATATCAGTAAAGAATAAATTGTATACATATTTTATAAAAAAATAATATACTCGTAAAATTAACTATGAATAAAACATATCAATACACCTAATTGAATTAGTCAGGAAGCTGAACCAGCCCGACAATGCCTGCGGGTCTAGGCGGCGCCCACGTCACTCCCGTGAGCCCCCGTCCACGTTCCATGAAATTGCACTTGTCACTAGCACTCAGACCCACCAAGCAGTATGAAAACTGAGGCGTGTACCATCTACCAGTATAAGGGCTGAACCATGACAGGGGATGGTATGATTTTTTCCGTTTCTGTCCAATTTCTCATAGTGCATGCTTATTTCGCTTATATCAATAGACTTGTATATTTTATAAAAACAATGAAAGTCTTATATTATTTACATTGAAAAATATTATTTCATTCAGTGATGAGGAATTTTATTTAAGACTTACAATGAAACCTATTATGTACAAATAAAACCATACACATCCAATATGCATTTAAGCACATATAAACATTTAAGGTTATCCAGTATCTCTAATAAACTATTTACAAATATAAATATTATTTTTTAACATTAAACTTAGCCTAGTACTATTCTCGACTTATAACTATCGTGAATTTCTCAAAAACTATGAAATTTAGAGTCATTGACATAATTTTTCTAGTAACTTAGAGTAAACTTCCAGCAACGTTATTTTCTTTTTAATTTTGACTTTAGCAGTTTCATAGATCATAGGAGATATGTTTTTATGTACATTTTGAATTATATTTCTAGAATTATTTACATAAATTTATGAAAAAGCAGTTTTTAAATAATTGTAATTCACTCTCTTAAACAATTACTATCTCGCGACATGGGAAAAAAATTTAATTTCTGTACCCTCTCAAAATTTACATATAAATATATTTAATTTTGAACTATTGAGTTAATATGCTTATGGGTGTACCAAATGTCAAGTTTCTACACCAAACGGTCACTAAGAAAAACGGTTACGACTGACAGACAAACGGATACTTCAGTGATCTTACAAGTTTCTTTTTTCTTTTTTAGAAGTGTGGAGCCCTAAAAAGACACAACTTACCAACTTATCAAAGAAGTGTAAGCAGAAATGTATCTATTTAACGTATCCAATTCAGAACTCTAAAACTACTTTGACTTATTCGAATTAGAAGGTTACATAAATTAAGTCTAACTAACTTCATTTTTGTAAGACACCCGAATAAATACAATAAAATAAAATAAATTTTCTACGCCCCAGTCACAGTTACTCCCTCTTCGCTTTGTGCTGCATTACTTTGCATATTATTGTTTTAATTCAATACAAGTGACATAACAGGCAGAAAAGCGATTCAGAATGAGGGCTCATAATAAATTCCTTATTACACGCACGTTAACTATATTAAAATAAACATGCAGATGTGTACTCTGTAAGTCCTGTACACCGAAGCGCGGTAGAAGCCATGTAAAAGTCAACAAATACATTATTGAAAATTATATTGACTTTAAGACATTTTATGTATTTACTGAAATTCATTAGTCAAATAGTCGAGCACCAAAAAACAATATATAATAATTGTTGTTTTACGAGAATGTATATACTAATGGACTCAATATAAGCAGTTATTTTTTACCGGTATTTTATTATTTTTACCAGGAAGTGTTTTCGTAAAATTCCTATTTTTTATGTCTGTGTACTTATGATGGCACCGGGCAATTTGAATACTTTGCAGTGAATATGTTAAGAAAACGCTGTCCTATAAGTTAATGTGTATATTTCATATGTTACCTTACTTATATAGAGGATTAGGGCTTTACTTTACGAGGATATCTCTTTAAAAGAAAAACTGGTTATATTATAAATAAAAAATCCAATAGTGCATAAAATAAATGAAGCAGAATACTTATGACACGGTGCTCGATTTTATAAAAATATGAAAAACATTCTTTGAGGGCTTCTTTATGGCCATATTAAAAAGGAGTTTGTAATTTAAAATGACTAAATTAATCTGACTTACTTTGTGCGATCTTTCCATTTGAGTCAGATGATATTTTGGTTCCGCCGGTTCCACATTCAACTATTGACGTTTAGGTGGTTTAGTATTGGTGGAATAAAGACACCATAAATTATAAGTTGTTATACTTAACTTTTTGATAAAAAAGTCAACTCAACTATGATTCAAAATGTTATTACAATTTAAGAAAAAAAATTATTTATATATTTATTTATTTATTTCTTGAGTAATCATCTGACGAACTTATTGCTAAAGGAGAAATCTCTTACAGTGAACCATAATAACAACACATTTATAAAGTAATAGTAGATGAGAAAAAGAGATAATAACAAATTATGATAAGTAACTTTTTGAGGAAATGGATGAAATGTGGAAAGTAAATTAGAGGAGGTGTAATTTTTTCTGATGACTTTTTAATATTTGAATGGAAGGGAAAGTCTGGTATCGGAATTCTTCCATAATTGGCAATATGAATAGTAAACGAATATTTTAACATATACACTTCCATATTATTTTTAACTTTACTTGCTAGAGTTGTTACCATGCCAAAAAATATTAGGGTCAAAAAAATAATAGTCGAAATATGACCCAAAATTTAAAAAAAAATTCAATATTATATTTATACCTTTGAATGCCATTTAGAAGCAAACGTTTCACTTTCTCTTTTAAGTGAATAAGAGATCTCTAAGTCCATGATAAATGCAACAGTGCACCTTATTTAGTTTTATCTGATTGTATGAACAAATACTGTACCGCGTCTTTTTTTTTGAGACTGACAGTGCATACAAATGCTGAACATGGATGAAATAAAAACCTGATATATACATAAACCGTGTTACTGATCATTAATTTATGATTACTAATTTTGTATTGATTTAATTCCGCTACATGCAAAAAACTCGTTTCTTAATTTTTATATAGAACAATAAACGTATGGGGTAAATCAGCCGAATGAACCCGCTGCGGCATACGGTACCATGACACTTTTGCCGCCCCCCAAGATGAGCGTTTTATTATAACGAGCGACCCCGCGTCCTCCGGGAGCGGCCGGCCCCCTCCCCCGTGCCCCTGCACATTACCAGCCTGTGTCGGGGCGCGAGTTTTTTTCGAACACTTGTTGGCTCTTCGATCCCCTGAGATGCACAGATTTTATTAAAGCTTATTAATTTATAAGTACAACGAATTTCATATTTTTTTATGAATAATATAAACTTTAAATAAATAATTCTACAGCACATTCTCTATAAACAATAATTAAAACTAAAACCAACTTATTTTGGCATAAATTTCGTTTCAACCCAATTTACTGGAAATACATCCGCGATCAAGTTACAACCACCGAACTTAGTGCTGTCAATCCCATACTGGCTAACAAGTTACTCAATTATTGAACATGCACAAGGAATGCAAGCAGAATAATCAAACATTTTAAAGATTTCATGCTTTATGCATGTCTTAGCAGACAATCTTAAAACCATGTAACATAAACCAAAGAAAAATATAGACAAATCTCTAATAAGTATTTTAAAATTGCACTTTATATAGTTTGCTACACTATTCCTTAATAACAAAGCATAAAACTGTTTTTATTTTAGACTTATTTTTTTACAATTATGCACAGGTTTAAAAATATATTTTTTTAAAATTAATAATGAAATAAGCTAACATTCCAAAATTTAAAATATTATTTTCTGTTACCTTTTACTGTTATTATCATAGTCTTTATCAAAAATATCTCTACCTAATTTTCCTTATATTTAATCCCAGTTGACCTTAAAATAGTTAACTAGTAAATATCAAACTATCAAGAAGATACTTTTTAGACATCAGGAAGGATTTAATTACGTATTCATTACACTTTATGGTGCAATCTCTTAGAAAGTCTGGGCATATTTACTTAAGTTTGTGTCAAATCGGCGCTGATAGTAAGCATAATATAATCTAATTTAAATATCAAACCGATAACTTTACTTTATTTAATATGAGAATGAAAACAGACTATCGCAAACACCAGGTTTAATCTAAAATACAAAGTTTATTTTTGTTCTTAAATTTAATAGCATGGAATTTGAAAATACTTTCGCACTTATAAGATATTGTATGATGTTTTTATGTACTACATAAAAACCGATCAAACGATACAGTATATCGTCGGCGTAAAAACGGGCATTGTTAAATATGATATCAAGCTTCCGTGTTTAATATGTCTTCAAATCAAACATTTATTTAAAGATAAAAAAAACTAAACACAAAAATTCATCTCAATCACATAATCACTAAAAGCATCACTATCTATACAAAAACGATTGCAGCCGGTACTTTCTCCGAGCACTGTATTAACTTTCAAATACGATCCGGCCATTTCTAACGTGTTATTCCACACATCCTATTCCTACCATTTCTTATGAATTTATGTTTTCTTGCACGTGTACGAAGTTAATTGGAGTCATACATGGCATGAATATCAGCTATTCCACAAAATACTACCGTCGAGAACCTAAATTGAATACTATCAAATTCGACCAAAAATAACACGATCGTATAATTTAATATACCAACAAGCGTGACGAAGTACATAATGTCAAGTTAATCTATTCGAAAATTGAAGCCAAACGGGAGGAGGTCTCCAAAAGAAATGTTTTGTCAAGGGGCGACTCCTTAGATTTATATCGGAGCGCGAGCCCCAGCCGCCCGCCCATTGTTGTGTAACATTGCAAATATTCATTTGAATATTTACTTAACACGGATAATATTTTAATCTTCCCCTTTGAAATATACATTTTCCGACGGAGACAATTTCATTACGCCACCCACCATAAAGGCGTAAGCGCCTCCCCTCTGTCGAGCGATCTTAACCGGGAAAGGGCGCTCGCACCGCTTTAGTTAGTAAGATTTTGGCTCGGCAACGGTTGGTGAATATCAATTTAACATGATATTCCTTTTGTTAATATTCGCACACGCTTTATCAAATTCTCTAGATGGGGTAACAATAAGCCGCTGTAAGTACCCATTCCAACATATGGATAAATGCTTTCATTTTACGCTCGGGGCTTTTAAATATAAGGCGCGCCCGGGCGTGCGGGCGCGGCGCCTATCGAGAGTAATGCCTTTGATGAAATGAACACTCGCTGCGTACTATGAATAATTAGGTCCTTGTGAATATTAATTTTCTTCAATACGAGCTTCTCTGCATGCGGTACTAGCTTGAAATGTTCGCGTTGAGCTGTTTTGCATATGGTATTTTATCGTTTGTTATATTTGAGCGGGGAAGAATTATTCAGAGTGCTCAACTACTACTATGTATTAGGCAAACATAAACGTGATGATTTTTAAAACTGCTCATAAATTTAAAGATAGCTCCTGTTTAAAAATTAAGTATAAAATTATACAATTTATTGCAATATAATTGTATTATTAACAGGATTTTCCTTGTTGTTCTTAAAATGAGACGCGTACGCAGTAATCATAATAATTCATTAATATTTTATATTTAAAACAGAAGTTGTCTATAGGTTAAAGAACCTATTATAAGTATATTTCAAAATTAATTCCGTATTTATTTATTTAACATAGAAAATGTATACTTATGGATATAAATACAATTATCTATTTTTAATAAGAAAAGAAAAACGGTCTAAGTGCATTTAGCAACTCAGGGTTTCGCAGTTATTCACGTCTCTTGAAATTATCGGGCAAGTTAATTGAAATAATTTTCAATCAAATATAATTTAGTATCTATAATATTTTCAGATTTTACACAACTATGGTTGAAAATTAAAGGGGCAGTATATATTGACCGTCAATTTGAAGATTAATATTTTGTAACCGGCCTTTAGAAATATAAAACGGCAAATTAAACCTTAATGTATCCGATTCGAAAAATAAATGCGAAAAAAATTGCTTCCATTAACTCCAAGTTTTCAATAGTATCTATAAGTTGCTTATTATTCGAAATTCGACAAAATTTAACCTGAGTTGATTTACTTGTACGTTATGTGCTATTCTATAATATGAATAAAAGTTTTGCATTGTTTAAAATTCAAATTAAAACTTATATAGGGTTATCTCTCAAACCCATCGCCCAAAAGTAATAACTCCAACGTACTGTACCTTTATGGAATAACTGATGAATAACTAGTTTCAGTCAACAAAATGTTTAATCGTTGAATTATTCTAATAACTATGGGTCAGTCGCTTCCTACATATCAGAATAGGCTGAGCGCTCTACGATACTAGTACCCAAAAATGTGGCAAACAAACAATAAATTCTTCTGTAAAGTCTAATATAACTATGTTCTTTTATTTATCAGGTCGGCAACTAATAAACCCTACCTAAATAAATTGTTGTCATCGTGTTGCATGTTGATTCACTTAAAAAGATCACAGAAGTTTGAAGTATCTATAACAATCACGAATCCGCTGGAAAATATGGCGGTTTCATTTGATAATTGCAAAAAAAATATTTTAAGTAAAAATTATATCAACTGGTGAACCAGATAAAATGAGGAATGGTACATGTATATAGATATATATACTCATTCAAATTACATGCATATAGATATATATGATACATAATTTTCCCCAATACATTTTTAGACGCTTCCTCCACCTCTCACCCCCTACTCCATGAAATTCTGATATAATACTTTAAAAATGTGATTGAAAGTAATTAGATTCTTTAAAATTAAGTAACTAAACGCAGAGCAACAATCAATTGCAATGTCTCACTAAAATAATTAAATAACCAAAATTGAACACACAGACCTAAATAGTTAACACATATGTATAAAAAACACATATGTTGCACACACACAGCATAGATTTAATAAAAAAATTGCTAACTTAGTGAATATTATGATGTTAATGCTGCCAATTCCATCCATTAGAGTTTTTAGTAAACTTTATGCTCGTAGATATATTACGATATGGTATTGTCAACGCGATCTGTTAAAGTTTTTAGTAAAATGTATGCTTATGAATATTGCAAAAATTAAAAAAATAAAATGATGCCGATGATAATAACAAGAATAGTCACAATCGTTTTGGCAGGCCGGTTGGATTAGCCGTGGTGTAATGGTTAGCAGGTTGGCACGGTACACCAAAGACGTGGGTGCAATTCCCAACAAAAACCGGCCGATCGACTTTTTCTACGTGAATTTTTAAATATCAAACTCTTTTAACCTGGTTTTTGGCTTATAATGTTATCAAAATAAAAACCACCTATTAGCGGTATTTGTAAATTTTACGCTCATTAGAAATAAAGTCTATGGATTGATTTTCTAAACAAATCTATGTTGTGCCGATATTTTTCCATTCATCTTTCATCCATTGTCAATATTTTCATGTTTGATGGTTATTCTAAACAATAATCACCAGTAAGTTTCCCTCGAAAGAAGTCGCAGACACAGCTAGTACTATAAATTATTACAATATCCCCACAAATCCAAAAAGAAAAAACTAATAAATCAAACGCAGAATACTCTTAGTTTTAGTCACATTTACCATATTTGCAAAAGTGAAATAAACGGGAATAAATATAAAGTCGTCTTTAAGATATACATGTATATATTAATTGAACACTCTCGTTAAACTCTGTTAAGCCGATACCAAACACGGACATGAACTCGGAGCGGCGCACCGAGAAGAGACAAGTCGCGCGAGGACACGCGCCCGCGACGCCCCTCTCCCGCCTCCGTTTAATAACATAATAGAGCAATTCCCTCGCCACATGATTCAATTTAGATCCACCGCCCCCAGGACGTGAGCGCTGCTAAAAAATGACAACTTCATCCCTCCGCCGCCCCCGCGCGCCCCCTCTCTTTGCCCGCAGGATTTCGATAATTAATTCTTTAAAATATTGAACACGTAGCACCCACTCGCGGGATTTGGACGCCTTCGCCTTTGTGGCAGAATTCGCTTATGGGGTCGGGGGCGGATTAAATTTTATATTAAAATATTATCGGCGCGATGGAATACAGTCTCTTGTGTACACTTGCCAATAGGGGTAGCGGGGAAACAGATTTGAGAACGATGAAAAATGAAGGAGTAATCGTATCTTACGTGAAAAAGTAAAATGATTTTAGGGTTTTGTAGGAAAAAATATTACTATTAATATTCAAGACAAGAAAAGTTAAAAGTCTAAGGTATAAGCAAAAGTCATATCATTCTTGTTATTTTCAAAAAGGTAATATATCTTTTTATATTTTCTTAGTCGTATTAAAAAGAATATGCCTTCACGTATTCCCACTGAGTTCGAAAAATCTTAAACCAAAAATACAATACTCTTTTTATCCGGTGTCAGAAACACCTTATCGAAAATTGTTTTGTGTTCCACCACATTGTTTTCAGAGGGGTCGTATGAAATAACTAGAAGTATATTATCCTTTGGTTTTACTAATTAACGATTTGATCTAATAATATACTTTACTTAAAGCCATCTATATCACTAATACGTATACTTAACGCAATATATTAATATATATGCCTCGCTTTCGCACTATTATTCAACCGTGAATCTTAAATTTCATATTATTATCGGCCTCGGCAAATCTGTTATTTGACGATGCATTTATATTTCGTACACCATAACAAAAATGTTTAGATACGGAATTTAAATTAATAAAGTGTATAACGAATAAAAAAAGGAAAAAACAAAAGTAAAACTAGAACAAAATCACCCATTTCTCAATATTTATTCAAAAAAGGGTTTATAAACCTTAAACAATCGAGCTATCACTTACTAAAATTACAAATTAATAATTACCTTTAAACCCTGTCCTATTGCCAACATTAGAATCTACGTTTTATTTTTATCATAATAATACAAATAAGTATTTTTTAAAGTAAATATCAACTATAATATATATTTAAAATGATACTATATTTTATTTGAAATTATGAATTAAAATAGATAATGGGAAATAATAAAAAAACAACAGCGATAAATCACAAAACGATTAACAAACTTCGAAAAATAATTTTAAAGACATAAATTCACATACTTCTTCAAAAAATATAATTAAAAAATCATACTAAGAAACGGATATAAAAATAAATATATTCAGAAAAGTTCCATTTATAACTTTCGAGCCACTGAACTCTAATGACGAGCAAACGTTTTAACATTTGTTTGTATAATAAAACAAAAACAAACAAATCTAAAACTTGTACATTTGCATAAAATTCAGAATAAAACGAGGTTAGAATAAAATAAAATGACGTAGTATGTATTTATTTATTTATCCTTAATGTATAATTATATCAGAGGGAATTATTGCTGCATGAGCAATTTTTTCGAATCTACCAAAGCATAAAGTAAAAAATGTTTTATGTGCTATAGAAGATCGCAACAGATTATGTGTACAAAACCGAAAGAATCAGTTAAAAATAACAAATGAAATGGCAAACAAACAATTAATAAAATTATAGTCGCAAAAAAAAATTACCTTTGAATGCGTGGATTTACGGCACAATCCGGATATCAAAATCCAAGTTATTCCACAATATGGCAGCATGAATAGTGAAAGAATATTCATAGGAATTACCATGTCTGTGGATAAGTAAAGCGAGGAGATTTTTTGAATTAAGTTTAAGGCCGCGCGCACATAAATCTGATAATGTACACCTGAGGTAATCGAGGCTACGAAAATACTAAGAGAATTGTATTTGTGTTAAAATAAAATACTAAAGACACTACAAATTATTCGCTGCTTACGACTAATTTCATTTATTTAAGGCTATAAGCAACTGAGAGTTCGATCGATCAGTAAACCCAGATCTTTGGCAGTGGTGGAGTAGTGGAACAAGTGTAGTAAATCAGCTAAGGAAATTTTGTAAGTAGTTTTCTGTGCAGTCTGAGACTTGCATAGAGGAGACTTGCGTAGAGAAAGAAGTGTAGTATTCGATAATAAGTGTTATAAATCAGATATCAAAGTTTTAAAGAAGCTTTGACTGTAATGTGAAACTGACGGGGATTGATTAATGAACACATTTCATAGGCCCATTGACCGTTGAAAGTACTATTTCAACTTTTCAAATATAAATTTGCATATTATTTACATTCAAGTGATATTTAGGGTGACAATATTTGACAATAATAACTTTAATAATGAAAGAAAGCAGTGCTCCACTCTAAGACACATCTGCGAAATTATCAAAACGCAAAAGTAAATTTCCGGTTTATTACAGGTGTAAATATGCTTTTTATAAGGTATAACTATGATCTCAGATGTGATTTTCAGAAGTGAGTTTGAGGAGAATGCTATGTATTTTGGAGGTTTTATTACGTATTTTGGAGATTTTCAAAAGGACAAATAAATTCATACTCAACCAACTCAAAGCTAAGACCAAATTGTCAATCGTCTGTTTCCAACGAGTTCTCACTTACGTTGACTATATAGTTCTTAAAAAGCCAGATAACCTAGACAAGCTTTTTGTTATTACGAAAAGTAGAAGTCAATTGACTTCTAAATTGATATCTTAGCCTCTGGTCCGATCAGGTTAAAATAATCAATGAACTCCCTGTCCCTGGGGCTCTGAGGCAAGCCATAGACGGGGAAGCATGAAAGTAGCTAGTGAGCTCTTCTAGCAAAGCGCCTTAAGATGAGCACGAATTAAGATCCTTAAGTAGTGAAGATACGATGAAGAAGAAGAAACGAAGACAGTTATAATTAATAAAGAAAATAGTTTCAATCACAGTCAGTTGTGCAATTTCCTAAATTTTACTGCTGCACGCCCATCAGGTCGGTCGCTATAAAACGCAACGACCAATAGCACTTGACGCACTGTCAAATTGAAATTAAGATAGAAAAAAATGCACCCTACTAATAAGTGTCAGGTGTCAACTTAAAAATGTCAACAAACAATCATACGCCGCTAGGGCGCGCGAGCAATATGTCGTCCTCGCATTATTCGGCCGCCTTTGTAGGGACCAAATGATATTTACAGAAGTGAGTAGACAATTTCACGCTCACCCTCCGCTTCGCATCTGAGCGTGAAAAATTGTCCACATGTGCATTGTGTTGGTATTGATTGAGTGCGTCTGAGAGCAGCCGGCCGTTCGAGCGAACTAGTCGCGATTGTTTAATCGTAATCGCGTTATGCACGCGTAATGGCCGACGGGGTAGACTTTTAGGGAAAAATAGCAGTCGATGTATTACATTCTTTTACATTAAATTACATTCAGATTAACGCTACGGTTTCGGATGTCGGTCGGAGCTTGTATATATAGTTCTTTCTACTGTAGTACTAATAATTTGCAAATACTGCAACTTTAGACAGAAACGTGAATAAAGGGGTTAAGATCGTGGACTATAAAAAATATCTACCACCGTTGTTATTCTTTCTAATCAAGTCTATGACTCATTTTATGACCAGAACTTTGTACAAATATCGAAATAGGAATTATTAAAAAAAAAAAGAAAAACATTTTGAAAAACACTGTCATGAATTAAAAAGTAAGTATATTAGTATACGCATAAAAAGTAAAATGTATAAAAGACATGACTATTATTACGGTCACAAATTATACCAATTTGCTATCAATTATTAGTTTTGTTAATATTTAGCTCTATTTGAATTAATTTATTGTTACGATGCACTAATAATTGAAGCTCTTGGTGTTTCTTAAGCGTGTTCTAATTATTTAATATCATTCACTTTTTAATTTTTTCCAACGAGGTGAGAAATTTAGATTAATATTTATTCAAAAGCATCGTTTGTCTGTATGCCCATCGCACGGTCTAGCATTTAACTAATGAACGATCTGAGTAAAATTTCGTATTTGATAGTTTCTTATAAATATATCTCTTGCCATTTTTTTATCTTACCTCAAAATTATAAGGTGGCTTCCTATTCTAAAAACGATTTTCTCAAAAAAAAAAGGTGTTCAGCGTATTTTATACATTAATAAGTACTTCTTTATTAAGTTCCAATAGCACGCTATAATTCGTTTTCCCAGGATAGATCTGATCTGATTAGCATACCTTTAATATAAATCTTATATATATATATATATATATATATATATATATATATATATATATATATATTATATATTTAGCCCTTGAGGACGGTATGTGAAAATTATCATTGCTTATTGAGTCCAAGAATAAACCACGATAAAATAATGTAACTTTACTGCCACCTCATTATATATTATTTATACATCTAATGAGTATTTTACTTAACGTTCCGTCAGAATGTGGATGCATAGTGACTACGAATTTTGAAATTACCATTCCAAACTTAAGAAGTATAATTTTGAACTTAACCATTATTTCAGTTTTCATACGATTTACGATCGTTCTCCGCTTGGTTTAAATTACGCTTTTAGTGGTCGGTCATATAAGTGAAACTTAATAAATAAATATCACGTTATGGCATTATTCCTATACGTTTATACTGTCTTTATTATAAGAAACTTTTCTCTGTTTATATATCTGGATATATTTAACTACTCAAAATAAGTAAACAATATTCGAATGATGTAATAAATTAATTAACAGAAATAACATAAGCTTTTATTAGTTTTCAATTCGATGATACCATTTATTGATGAATGTATTATTTCAAATATAATGCATGTGATGGGAGATACTGAAAAAAATATTTATGATTTAATGAACTAATGTTGTCAAATTTAAAAATTATCTACAGAAACCTACGCGCAACCTAGACATTATTTAAACGTAGACATGATTTAAACGTAGACATGATTTAAACGTAGATAATTCAGTTTACATGTGTATATTATCTTTCATCGTGATCGCTATCAAGTTCTCGTGAAATCATAACTTCTATCTACTTTCTCAGAATAATTTGTCATAAAGATAATTTTATTAGAAAATTTTTAGCATTTTTTAAACTTTTTATTCAAAAGTCACTGCCTATGCTAAAGCTAATAGTGGTATGTAAGTTAAAGTCAGAATATACGAGGTACAATGACGGAATATAAATTATAAGTCAAAAAGTGATAATGGAGTCATCTCCACGAAGGCGAAACCGTCACGATATTGCATGACAATTTCCGCATATTATGTACACATGTGGAAATTGTATGCGTATATGATACTTGGCTGCTATCTGTATAATGCCAAGAATACTATACGAAAACACGATATAGACTTTTGCTATCTTTGCTTATCGATATCGATATTTGAGTTGACAGTCGAGCGAAATAAAACTACAATCCAACATCCTGAAGTATAATTATTAACCAATATATTTAGTACAGATTTGTATAGTTTACTAAAGCTAATCACTATGTAAGTTAAAGTCAGAATATACGAGATACAATGATAGAATATCAATTATAAGTCAAAGAGTGATAATGGAGTTATTTTCGCGAAAGCGAAACCGTCACGATATTGCAAGACAATTTCCGCATATTATGTACACATGCGGAAATTGTATGCGTATATGATACTTGACTACTATCTATACAAGGCAAAGAATACTATACGAGAACACGATATAGACTTTATAGGCTATACATAGGCTATCTTTGCTTATCGATATCAATGTTTAGGTTCACAGTCAAGCGAAATAAACTAGAATCTAACATCCTGAAGTATAATTATTAACCAATATATTTAGTACAGGTTTGTTTACCTTGCCTTAAAATATTGTAAAAATATTGCTAACTTCCTGAATTGAATGCTTGCACGTGAGTATTTTCGCAAACGAGTAGCTCGGCCCATGAGCAAAATTCTAGATATCATCATCATTATCGAACGTTCTCTTACAAAAAGATCCAGAGACCAAACCGAGCGGAAGTAGCGCGACAGCGTCGTTGAGATGACGCGCGGCGCCGACAATAAATCGCGCGCGGCCGGAAATGCCGACGCCGGAAGTCGCAGCGTCCGCCCACTTATCGCCGCGGGGCGCTCTAAATATTCGCGATAAAATCATATTATTTGCGCAATTCACGTTTCATTTGTTCCGTTTATGGCTTATTTACGCTAATGGCGGAACGCCGGCTGAGTAGCGAGATAGTTTCGGGCGGAAACAAGAAACAGCTTTCAGGGCGTTTTTTTATTTGTTTTACGTAGAAAAATAATTATTTTTACTGTCTACATAACCACTCACATCTATTGAAAAAATACTATTAGAAGAAGTTGATAACATATCATGATTTGTTGAAATTGCGGAAATTTTATGGCCATTAAAACGTGGAACGTGTGTAACATAAAAAGTAGTGTCGCTGACTTACATTCCGTGAATCCAAATTGTAATAAAAACTAATAACTTAAGTGGATAGAAATTATATAATTCTTTAGATCTCGTATTAGAAGGTGTGATACTAGTAATAATAATAACAAAAACAAATTCTCGTTAACACCAACACTGGGGCAATTCCGAGAGAGATGGCTATAGTTTTTGTAATTAAAACGTCCTATAAATATTAATGTGATTTTGACTTGCAATTGTTTAAAAGTCAGCAATAAAATGTAAACCTTAAAATACAAAATCCTGACAAAATTAAATCAAAAACTGTTGGCTGGCCATCTCTTCCAAGATATAGGAGAAGATAGCCATAGATGTATGTGAAAGCTAGCAAAACCGGAAAAGATAATTTAAAGTTTCCGAAATAATTAAAATATAAATATTAATAATCAACGAGATCTTTAATCTTTGAAAATCAGCAATAAAACATGAAATTTTAATTAAAAAATGGAATGAAGTGTCGTGGAACATCTGATAGAAAGCAAAGCTTCATACGCATCATACATAAAATTCAATTTTGAGTTATTAATTGATATAATATATTATCGATACTGTAGTAAGTAATATATATTTTACCAATAATTATCGAATTGTCTTTCAGACAATAAAAAACTCTTAACAAGAAACGAAAATACATAAAGAGACTAAGTATGTACCAAATAATGTCCACGTAAGTACTACATGCGCATGCGTATATTACCTAGAACGTATGTTCTCTCGTTGGAACAACTATACACACACACATGCACACACGCGCGCACGCACACACACGCACACCACACACACACATACACGCGCATAATTTAAAGAGAACGAGGTGGGAGAGAGACAGCTCTATGCGCTGCCTGTTGAATGTTGTCTCTCTTTTATTCCATGTCACTCACTTATATGAGGAACAATATGCGCTGCCTAGCCAATAAGGAGCGCTTCATTGCCGCATTCGTGATGTTTCACTTTTTCTCAGTTAAACACCCATCCCAAAGGTCCGTGAAGAAGCTTCGCTTCAAAAAAAGGATTGAATTGTTGAATGATGGAATATAGGCGTAAGAGGGTGTAATAAATGGCGAACCATAAAACCTATTCTTCTTTTTACCTTTGCTTTCTGTGTAAAATAGTTTACTTTTCATCTTTTGGTCCCAAGAGAATGAGGCGTTGTAAGCAGTTTCAATGAACTCTTACTTACAGTAGTCTGCTTTCTCTTTATCTTTTGCTTTATTTTTAATATCTATTCAGTACTGCCTCCTTTTCTCGATCTATTTATATTTCCATATGATACATTGATATAAAAAGCGTTCTAATTTGTTTGGATAGTTCACGATCTTCAGTTTTCTTTTCAGATATATGAGTTTAAAATTTTTGACCGGTGTTTGATTTTGGGAGGCTCCATTGTCGAAAACCCAAAATATACTTGTTACGTGTTCTTGATATTCAACCGATGAGACCATCTTAAAGATGATTGTAGTTTGTGATCCAGTATTCGATGTCGGGAAAACGTACTTAAGTATTCAAGATGGATTAAATGGTAAAACACCTGCAGCTTAAAAAGCGTTAATTGTATTCTCTAAGGACGACATATACTTAACTAAGTAATTGTAGATAGACAATTCGGCGTCTTAGATGTTATTGACTCTGGTTTGAACAAACTTCACAAAAATAATTGATATTCTCTGTACATAAAAACGAACTATGTCATTTGCTTTTGTGAAATCTAATATTTCCACGGAATGACAATAAGTAGAATGTCTTTCGTGTAAAAATAGCACCTTTCCTGATGATTTCCTAGATACATATTTTTCAAGTTATTCTAAAAAATATCTTATGCTGTGTAGGCTAGCTTCTCAGATATATTTTTTGGGCCAGGAACCATGCTATCTTGATACTCCCATTTCCTACTTTTGCCCTTCATTATACAAACTAGAAATAAAAAAAGTTACCTCTACATTGTAGCAGAAGATTACTGATATGGTTTCATCTTTTTCAGAAGAAGTTGCCATGAAAAAATCTTTTTATTCCTTTTCAATAAAAACTTATTGTAGACAATTATTCAACTGCATTCCAATTTCATCAAGCTTGCGAATGCAATTTAGTCTATCAATTAAAATTCTTATTATTTTCAAATAAATTTTTTCCAAGAGTTTAAAATAAGCTTCAACTTTATTTTTGTTCATACCCCCAACTCCGACCTTTAAAATCTCTTGATATTTCTTTACAGCTATATTCGGATTTCGATACAAAAATTATTTTAACCAATCCAAGTTTTTCTTTATCTTTTTCAAATTTATGCTGCAAAGCGAATTGTTTCACAAATTTAAAAGCAATACTCCGAACATCATTAAGGGTGTGAGAAAATTCGTTTACTTCCATAGTTATAAGGCGGTTACCATATTTCTTTTCTTTTCCTGATTCAAAAAAAGCTTCATTAGCTCCCCACATTTGTTTTCAACATGAAGGAGAGAAACTCTATAAATAGATATATTATGGAGTCAATATTAATTACACCAACTTGAAATTAGTCATCTGTCCAATTACCCAAGATGGAAATAGCTTACCGCATATACGTATTCGGCACCTAAAAAAAAAGAAAAAAGTATTAAGAAAAAAAGGATGTATAGTAATAAACATGTTTAAAGTGAAATTCCTTTACGGGCCCACCTATTAGCATCTTAAAAAATACAGTGGACGCAGGCTCCACGGAGAAGTTAAAGCTACTTTCACGGTAGGTAGCTACAGTGACATTTTTTATCACTTCTCTATACGAAATATAAATAATTTGAAATTCAAATAATTGCCTTGTAAGTTTTTTTTGTATTCACGCATGTACAAATTGAACGATCGAGAAACAAACGAGTTTTTTCGAGAAACAAACGAACTTTTGCGCTTCCTTCTAATTTCACTTCCTTTCGACGTGTCGTCGTAGCGCCCATGTAAATTATTATCGATAGAAAATAAACAACATGAAACATATGTATTCCGATAATGCTCATTAGAAAAAAACTACGGTAATATGTTATTTCTTTAGTTATTATCAATTTTCAAGCTTTCGGGTATAAAAATGTCTTCACAAAACTTAACATTGAGTCCAAACTCTAGTTTTCTCGCTGTTATCATCACTGAGATCCAATTATAGTTTTCCTCGTTAAAGTCAGATCCTAAAGTCCTTGAGGTATGGCATCTAAGAGCGTCTCCGTGGATCTAAATATCTCAGTAAGATTACGAGGTCTCTAGCCGTTACATAATTGGGATCGAAATTTTTAGCCATTTCACAATCATACATTTTCACAATTTCGAATTCGCAATTTCAGCCCTTTCACAGTCATGCTTTCACGCAATTTCGCAATTTCAACTGTTTCTCAGTCATACAAGTGTATGACTGTGAAACAACAAAAATCATGCTTCTTTTCTCTAACACACCATACACTACCTTCCTGGCTTCACATATTTCGTGGCATCACATTTTTTCTCTAGCTCATGAAAGTTTATTCTCACCACATGAAAGTTTATTCTCACTCTCATAAAGGAGTTTTACTTCAATAAACTAAAAAAATCAATGACATGTGTAGGCCAAAATAGGTCTGTTACAAATGTTATGGAGTAATAAAAACAAAAATAAAAATAAAGCCGAATAGCAAATTACAAGTATTACGACTAGAAAGAGAATCAGGTAGAGTAATTTAAAGAAAAAAAACTGTAGACAATTTTGAAATAAGGTTAGTGCAACATTTGAACATTTCACAAAATAGTATCAAAACATTAGTAAAAATTTAAAAACAAAGGCACAATTATAAAAATAATTAATTTCACGAAATATATTTGCGTACCTTTAACAAGACAGTGAAACATTTATTTTCTTAAATCCTAATTAACCACAAAGCTAACTGTAAAAATAGTGATTTAAAAATATAAAAATTATAAATATTAATTGGCTATCTCTCCCCCACAGTCATCTCCGCCGGAATTACCCTATTTATAAAAAGTCATACGTTATTTTTAATGTTATAGATTATTTTTACAATATCGTGTTATAAATTCATGTACGCATAATTTTGAATAACATAATTAAAAAGAAAATTTCATATTTCTCGAAGTTTAGAAGTAACACCAAACTTGTTTCAGCTTCATAATTTTTTTCTTGAAATTATTGAAAACTGGCATAACTGTCTTATTATATTATATTTTATTATATTATAGAAATTGAACTAAGCTCAATTTCTTCAACAGTTTTTCAGCAATTTTGCAGATAAAGGAACGAATGCCCTTCTCCGAGAAGTTTTTTTTCATTGCTGAAAGAAGAGTAAAAACATATTTTGCAACTCATTAATACTGTAATGACCGAAAGACATGTGTATATAAATTTTGTGAAACATAATAAATGAAAAACTATTTTACGACACGAATATTTGAAAGTACCACGAATATACCTCAAAATTAGAAGTCGATTGTCATGATTTAATAACAACTCCAAAAGTGGGTGCTTATTAAATTCAATTATTGTTTAAATATTGATTAGTAGTTTTTACTTACAATAATTCAATTAGAATGCGAATTTTATTATTATTTTTAAATTTTAGTTGAAAATTAAGAATTTTTAACACAGAGTTTTATCACCTTTACGTATTTTTAATACAAAGTCTCAAGTTCGAAATGAAAAATAAAATAATAAGTCAAATTTAAAGAATATTGAATTTCTGTTATTTTACTCTTTTCTTTTCATAAATACAAATTTGATTTCGTTCCTTTCAAAATACATCTTCGGACATTTTGATTATTTCAAAATGTTTCTTTTATTATGCCTTAATCGTACAGATTTAAAGGACAAAATATAAGAGCAAGTACAATTTGATTTTTTGTATCTTCCACCCTGACGGAAAATTCAAAATATCCTTTGCGTTAAAAACCATTTTGCCGAAAGTAACAAAAAGCCTTTTTATAATATTAATATGTAAAAGCAAAATGAACAATCGCAACCTCGATCGAATCAAAACCCCTCGATACACAAATTTTCGAAATACTACGCAGTGCTGCAACCCAAGTCGATTGGCCGAGGCGTGTGGTAAGCGCACCTCGTGTCGCCATCTAGTGAAGAGTGTCGCACTTAAATTTCGCGAACGTAACGCCACCGTCCGAATTCGCTACGCCCTGCTGTTTAAAAATTTAATGTATTTATAAATTATATTTTCATGCAAAAAATTAAAACAAATTGTACGTGGTTATTTTTGTTCGAAGCAAACGTAAAGGGAACACAGAAGTAATGAAATAGTATTACTGAATAATAATGTAATATTTGAATATATTTGGCGTTAATTTTGTAGAAATTCATTGTTCACAATTAAATGAAACTACGTGATGTAGTATTATTTCTACTTGGTTTAATTTCTTTACCACGACATAGATTTCGTTGTATTACAACATCTTCAGGTGGGCTATTAGCAAATATCATTTTATTATTATCTTATTTGATCATTTATTTGTTTTCATTATTGATCATTTTATTATTGACAATTATCTTTGCTAATAGGCCACCTGAAGATGTTGTAATACAACAAAACCTAGGTCTCGGTTAAGAAATTAAACCAAGTAGAAATAATACTACACCACGTCGTTATATTTTAATTGATAACATAAGAGATTACTAGTCTTAATTTGTACACTAATTATTTTTTTGAAAATTTCAAAAAGTGCATAATGTTTCTTTTCTGGCATGATTTGACATTCTTATGTATTATTCATAGTCTCATTCGTTTCAGATAAATATCAACAATTTTATAAGCCACAAAGAAGTATCTTGCAATGTGCATATAAATTCATTAGAAATATGGCAATGTCAGCCGACTAGACATGGATAAATCTTAATGCAATTATCATGGTAATCAAAGTTCCTCATTCTGTAAAATATGTAAATATACATATAACACAGTTATAATTACTTGGATGTGAGGAACATGTTTCCAAATAGGGAGCAAACATTTATTAAAGAAAAGAAGAAGAAATATTAGATACTTGGAAGATCCATTTCGCAAAACTTAGATTTCTTAATAAAACCAGTAAATTAAATATGGTAATTTCCTATACTCAAATAATTGACATACTTAAAAGACCCCGCTCGATTTAAACGATGATAGTAAAACAATATTAGAAAATAAAACAAATCCAAATTTTACTTACGCGTATAAACAAACTTTGATTTAAATAAAGGGTAAATTACCCCAAAAACGACATATCACCCATTCTGTGCGAACTACCTCCACAATACCAAAGTTCACAATCGACAACGCCATAATATCACAGAGCCTGCAGCTCAAACCCTTTGCATAAAGCCAGCGACATTCCTCATATCGCCGACGCGGACCGAGCCTCGGCATCGCTATCTCGACGGCCATAAATAAAGATTACTTCGTCACAATTATTCGCGTTGTTAAACGGAGGAAATATTTTGCAACGGGAGAAGAGCCTCGTGCCGCCATCGAACACGTTGTACAATTACAAATTCCATAATCTCGGGCCGTGGGTCAGATCACGGCTCGGATGCGCCGTAATAACCGCCACGCGACCCCCGCCTGATATCGTGTTCCGCATCGCCAATATAGTCGGAATAAAAATACATTTTATGTTGCAATTATTTGTTTCACCTTTCCGTTTCCTTATTTACTTCCCATATTAATAGGGTTCCAGTATAATTACGTGGCTTCGCTTTGGAAGGTAATATAATATAAAGCTTGGATTTTGATTTTTCGACCTCTCGGTACTCTTTTAAATTACAAATATTAGTGGGTACAAAACTTCATGTAATCTTCTAGTCTTCATGTAAAACTTCATGTCAAACGAAACGAAATAGATAAGTTTCAAAGACTATTTAAACATTATTTATGGAAAATTAAAAAAATACACGCAGATACCGAGCCGTAGCGGGCTATAAGAACGTGCGGAAAAGGACAGACTAAACAGGAATAGGATGGGAATCAGCCCGCAAAATATTTAAATTAAACTGATTATTTATGTCTAATGTCAGAACATAAAACTAACTCAATAAAAATAATCGGAATTCCATGCGAACGAAATCGCAAAATTCCACTAGTATTTAATACGCTCTATAAAACAGATAACTGTGTCAAAGATCAGCAACTAAAATTATGGTATCGTGGTTTATAAAGTAATATCAAAGAATTCATCCAAATTCCGTATACTTTTCAAATATAATTTCAATTCTAGCGATTCTCAATGTATGCAACTATAACAGTAAATAGGATGTTTTAAAAGAAAATGTGTTTAATATCTTCATCCAATGCTCAGAGTTAAAAACTTGTTTCTTGAAATCGAACCGGATAAATAACAAATTTTTTATATTTCTATAAATCCAAAATAATTTCAAAAATGATTAAATGTACATTTATGAACGTATAAGATCTTATATGAAGATGCATGGTTGGGCTTTAATTTACATGCACTATTCTAAAACAATTTCCATCTCGCTGTTTACTTATAAACTCTAGGATTGCTGAATCTGAACCAACGTTTTATTTATAGTAAATTATTATTAACAATCAATTTATTAAGGGTATTCAAAACGGGTATATTTTATGCTTTAATCGAGTAAAGAACTCCTCGGTATAATCTTATAACATAAAATCGCTATAACGCCATATTCAAAATAATCTATAATGCTATATTCATGGGCCTTTTTATAAGTTTCATTACCGTGTATAATTCTTTCAAATATTATTTTAATGTAGCTATTATTTTTAGTAAAATATTCTTCAATCGTTAGATTTTACAACAGAATATGAGACATAACAGACAATTTGTCACAATTATCAATAAAGAAATTGTGAATTTATTCTGTTTATAAGGAAAACCTAATTAATGGAACAAATTTACAATAAGCTCTTTTGCAGTCAAGAAGGATTGTATATTATTCTGATGAGACTCGCTACGTTTAAATCGTTATTGTAGATCTGAAAAGATATTTCATAACCTATGTATATCTGGATAAAGATGAAGTGATGAGTTTCATATCAAACAGATAAAGTATTTGTTCCAAACCATAATAATCAAATAAATAATCAAACACAAAATTTTCATCTATGTAAAATTATATATATATATATATATATGTATATATATATATATATATATATATATATATATATATATATATATATATATATATATGACAATTCATTACCTCGCACCGTAATAATAATAAATGAATTATCTGAAAACATTATAAAAACGTTCATATTCCAATGTTAGTAGATTGTTAATGCTTAATTTTACTTTAACGACATTTGTCGTATCGGACCACATGTACGGAATATGCAATTAAATTTTATTGTAAATAAGTTGTTATCGACCGTAACTACTATATTACTACTTTAATTCATATCTTGTCAGTATCAATACTCTATCGTCAAACTAGTTCGCCGATATGACTGCACGGTATCGTCGCACCCGTTTAACGAAAACAGTAGCTTATAACGCGCCTCCCGCCGCCTCATAATCCCTCACCCCCGCGCTAAACGACGCCGCGACGCATGTGCTCGCCTCGCTATATCGCGACGCCCAAATATTGTGATACTGATGCTAATCTCAAAAGCTCTCTGAGAACGAGCTTCGCTGGAATAAATGTTATGTAATGTGAAATGGAGGTATAAATATGACGTAGATTCGTAGTGATCCGATTGGCGAATTATTTATTTGATTTAATTACTGAATTACAGAAAGTCATAGTAAAATTATACAGTATAATCATAATAGCTTATTATTAATCATAAATTTCCCTTTGTAGGTTTATATCAAGGAATTACAAAATTAAGCATTCATCAAATAGCGAAAAAAAGAATAATAAATAGACGTAGCAAAGAGTATGAAAACCATTACATTTAATAAACACTAAATCATCTACAGGCATTGTAAGAACCCAATGTACTAATTAGAATTTCATTAGGTTTCGACTAATGAAATTGTAATTAGAAACGATAAATTTTGTTTATTGATTTGAATGCTTTTAATTTACAACTAGTGATTGCTATATGTAGAATATGTTTTTCTACATTGCAATTAGAGTCTGCATTCTCTTGATTTCGAGCCAATTTTAGTACAATTGCAGTACATTAGTAATAGCTTAAAGTAACTATCGATGAGCGCAAAAATGTTACAGAACGATAATTATCAAATAAATAAAACGAACACAATATTAGCCATATCTAAAATAATTTGGAAGTCTTATTATACACATTATTCGAAAGACTAGTAACAAATTATGTAACTAGATCATTTTGTAATAAACATTTTTAATATATTTTATGGTCCATTAAGTTGTTTAAATACCACATTACGAAAAAGACCATAGATCTCAAAATTGAAAATAAACCATTTAAATGTTCCCCATCCTAAACTTAAAGTTTATAAATAAATAAGAAAACTTTCATCTTTAAATGGTCATCATAATCATCGTTATAGTTTTCTGTAAAGTTTAGTTTGATACAACGTTCCAACTTAAAAGTAAACGTAATTTGTTAGTAGATAGATTTATTATACCTACATTAGATTTCTTTATGACACTGAAGGAGGTATAAATTCCTAAAAGTCTGGTTTGGACGAAATTTAACCTTTCACCTACATACCTGCTACGTTAAAATGGTGAACCATAATGACCCATAAAATGAGAAATAAAGAGAACCCCGCAGGATAGCTTAAATCATTTAATTAAAATTACGATCTTCTACAGGATGCAAATGGCTAAAACAAAAAAATGTAAAAAAAATTGGAGAGTCGGTATCAGTTGACTAAACCGTGAGCAGAAAGACTTTCAGTTTAGTTAAAAAACTACCAATTTTTACATAGAAAGCTGACATCTAAATCTTCCAAAACCACATTACTGACAAAAACCGGAAGAAAACTCGTTATAAGCTCCATTCATAGGGAGATAAGCAGAAGTCATAAACCTTTTAAAGCTATGAAAGCCCCGCGCGGCGTCGGTCTGCGATATAATCTCAACTGCCGAAATAGAATATGTATATGAACGGGGGCGGCGGCGGTGCGCATTAAGCTCCGGGACGGCCGTTAGCAGCGCCCGACACTCGTCACGGAATTACCATTTGGTGATTACAAGATATAGCCGGTTTTGTCGTCTCGTATAGCGTTTTACATAATTTTTATTTGTAATATGTCTTGTTGACAACATCGATTCAAAATTCAGAGTACAATAAGTTTCATATTTGCACACATACTATATATATATATATATATATATATATATATAATACTTCCAGTTGTGTTTAATATGTTATACATTTTTTGCTTAAATACATATCGTAATTTGGCATATAAGCACTCGAACACCCAGATTATTTTTAGTTGGATATTTAATGTAGTCAGACTTTATTGTTAAACTCATGATTTTTTTCAAATTGTGTACAATTTGTTACGGTGTTCTTAAATACACGACAAATTGTATTAATAATTCGGATGACAATTTGGGTCAGAATTTCTTATAAGTTGTAAAAAGCGAAAACATTAAAATTAAATTAAAACATAATCCACCGACAAATAATAGTAACGGACATAGAACATATTGGATAAAATTTATACATTTTGTGAAACCAAGTCAAAAACAACATTTATAAAAATTTAATCATTGTAATGTTTATTCGTAATTATTAAAATAATTTTTAAATACTAATAAAACACGTACACGTATATATTAAGCGATTTTGTTATAATTTATGTTATTTTTTTAGTTTGTCAGATTAAATGAAATTATTTATCCATTTTATTTTTCCTCACTTATTTAAGATAAAAAATTTTATTCTGATAATTACATTGGGAATAATTTTTTTTTATAAAATCTGTTTATGATGATACATTTATAATGCGAGTAAAACAAGTCAAAAGAATTATGTTGGGATAATTTCGGAAGCATGAAATTTGACAAATTGTATACTTAGTAGGTAATTGAGCCGACAACTGTAAAAAATGTACTAAGTTAAAATCACAGAGTTAAACTGAAAGCATGGTTTACTTTGTTCTCACAGAAAGTTCATTAACAAGCTTAATACAAAATACGAACTTGTCGAAATGTTCTACTACAAAATTTCTTATCGTTGACTTAATAGTACGACGAGAATGTTACAATGTGTGTGGATACTTTTGATAAGATAATAACCGACAACAATAAATTTGTCGCATAAAAATATTGTCGAGAAAGCTAGTTCCTACATATTGTACATATTAACTAGTAAATTGTTTTCTGATAATCTTATTTACAAACGGAAAATAATGCGTAACAAAACTCGAGTCCAATTTTTGAAATGTAATACAATTTAGTACGGTTCTAAAATTTTTCTCGCTGTATTTCCTCTTAATTTCGAAATTTTTAATATAATTTTATGCATGATTAATATTAATAACTTCACTATCGTCTGAAGTGGGGATGCTCATAGAAGTTTATCTTATAAATACAAATTACTGAAGTCGTTAAGTGTAAAAGTGAAGTTTGATTCGTGAGATTCCCACGAATCTCTCACGAAAACATGTACAGGTAACCAAATTACAAATTCCATGTAATCATGTATAATATCAATCGACTGTGCAATCTGTAAGTCAAACATTCATACAAAATTGCTATTATAAAAATTAAGTACAGTTAGTGAATACTCTTATGTTATTGAGCAGAAACAGTCAACAAACATTGTCTCTATTAATACATTATGTATTTCATAGAAATTAAACACTTACAAAAATATTTTAAAAAATCGAAAATTTCACTTTATTTCATTTTATCTTTGTTAGAAAATAGTAATCATTCATAAAGCCTTCAATATAATTAGTATAAAACAAATAACGAAATATAGATTTTACTGCTTATTTACTAAAATAATACATGAACGTATAACTTAAAAATAAGATATTATTAATTTAAAAAAGAACTTATCGAAAGATTCATACCGAATGCCCAAAATTCTTTAATATAAAATACGTGTGTAAACATAAAGTAAGTAAATAATTTTATGTGTTTCCTTTCTCATTTTACCCACCGCTCGATCTAAACCCAAATGGCCGCAGCCTTCCTCCCACCTACGGCGCGCCGTTCGTCCTGGATAAGGCCGATAAGTCACGTGGAACAAAAAACAACAGTGGCCAGCAGTTGTATTGCTGGCGCACAACATTTTTACCCTTAACTTAAAATGAACGAGTGTTCACCCTCCGCTCTTTCAAAGAATAAGCTTTGAAATAAATATTAGCTTTAACCTTTTTCGCTTTCACCATTTAAAGGTACAAGAAACGAATATGGGGTATTCGCCTAACAAATAACAATTGGAGAAAATTTTTCAAACGATATGTTTTACGTGAAGAGTAATTAAATTACAACTTCTTTCGGATGCGTTTTACGTGAACAATAATTAAATGACAGTTGTGCCTGAAAATATAAAATTTACTCTCCTGAAATGTTATATGCAATTAAGCTCAATGTAATTAATTCAAACATATTGAACTACCTACACGTCCGTATGAACTACCGAATTAGCCAAGTATTAAAGTGGTAATATGTTGGCATTGTAGCTTTAAATATATTTCCGTGCTACGTTATAGATTATTTTACCTAAATTAGAGCGAGTGTGAAAGTTTGAAAATATAAAATAATCTACGCTTTACTAGATAGGAATACATTTTATAGTGGCATAAGTATATTTTGCAAGAATATATGAAATACATTTTATAGTGACATAAGTATATTTTGCAAGCATTTTTCATTTTACTAAACTCCGTCTTAAATTACTAATTCTTTTAAAGAGTTGGACCTTTAAGGTTGTTTTTAAAAAAAATTGGATTATGTTTCTCTGACCTAAATCACATTTTTTTAGAATTGTTGTATATCTGTGTGTCTTCCTATATGTCCGTTTATTCAAATATCACGTAAAAATTATTAAAATAATTTAAATGGAACTTTCACTGAAAAAATCCCTCAGGTTCAATTTAAAATATAGGCTAATTTTTGTCCCTTTCAAATTACCCTAAGGGGCATTTTATCTGTTTTTTTTGTTTACTTACCACCTCAAAACTGTTACACCGAATCGAATTAAAAGTTCTCTGTTTGAAAAGTAGATAAAATCTTATTAGTTTTTTTTATCAGATATTACCTAAGAAACTTGAAATTCAGTTATTAGGACTCGGACAGCAACACCGAACGCGTAGTCTTAGATTTAATGAACAGAAATTGACGAGACTATTAGAACGGCTCAGCTGAAAGTTCAAGCTAAGAAATAAGATACTTTTGAAACACAAACATTATTCTTACTAAAATCCTCCGTTCTTGAAATACAAACATTATTCATATTAAGATATAAATTATTTTCGGTTAAACTCAGAAATATGCCATCCGAATTTGGGGGCGGAATGATAAGAGGAAGGTAGAGGGTTATTCCTCCATCCAAAATGTATTCCTTCCCCCTATAGAGATGCAAAGTTTCAAGAATAAAAAATTAAATGGGCGAAGCTACAATTAAAAGCTAATTAATTATTAAATTTTCACCCAATACCCCTTTTCATACACTCTTCACTAAGATATCTAGAAAGAAGTTACATCGATTTTTTATCAACATGGATAAATCTGATTTGAATTTTTGAATATGATTCGAATTTTTAAATTTAAATCATTGATGCAATTTGTCAATATTAAACGGACGTCATCATTAAAACTGCGTACGCAGGAATCCTTAACGGGACGTTACCATTTCATCTCGCCACAACCACTGATAAGATGCACAACCGAATAAATCTCCGGTAAGCGCGCGTATGTAAACGCATTACGGTCCTGGCCGGGAGGCGTCCGCAGAGGATGGTCGGACCGCTCTCGCTCAGGGCCGCCGTCGCTCAGCGACAGAGGTAGCGTCGCTTTATATTCAAACGACGTTGGCGCCATCAAAATTGCATTAAACGCTGGCTCTAAAATATCTTATTACGCGCACGGCGGCCACTGGCTCGTGCGAATAACATTTTTAGATACATTTTAGGTTGTACTTTGAATAATTTGTAAGACTAACGACGCCGTAAAAACGATATCGCAACGGCAATAAACTATTCGAGTTTACGAGATGAAACTCAGTTCCTGGGACCTTTAACCGTAGATCACGGAGCTTTAGCGGTATACCGAATTCTACGTACGGAAGCGATTCAAATTAATAGGCTAGATAGTTACATTTGGATTAGCTATCCGTCATTGCATTTACGTTCTGCGGCGCGTGATGTCATATAAATACATGAAATATGCATTGGCACGTCCGAGGACAGATTGAAATACTAGGGTTGTTGATTGAGCATTTAATTGTTGGCAAATATAAAATGTTAATCTTGTTTTTTTGTTATGATTAGTATCTATTAACTACACACACACACACACACACATATATATATATATATATATATATATATATATATATATATATATATATATTACATATATATATAAATATATATATAGATATATATATATATATATATATATATATATATATATATATATATATACTAGCTAGGGTACCTGGCTTTGCTCAGGGTGTTGATATGAGATTGTGTGGTAGTTGATATAAAAGGATAAACTTTAAAATACAAGAGGTAAAAAATGTTTATTGAAAAACATTCTATTTACAATAGTTGTTTACAAACAACATTTTTCATTTTGTTATCTGGGGTGTATATGTCCAAATTTTTCACATTTCCTACTTGAGAGCAAGCTACATATAGTTGACCGTGAGAAAAGTAGCCTTCTTTAAGGCTGATGCCGCAATGTTTTAAAGTTTTTCCTTGCGCTTTGTTAATTGTAAAACTATAGGCTAATTTGATTGAAAATTGCAGTTCAGTTGAGTAGTATCCTGGGGATAAATACTGTGTGTCTTTTGTCCTATCCAGTCATAAGTTTGGCTTTTATGGTGTTATTCGATAGCTGTTTGACGATCATCCTTGTTCCATTACATAGTTTTGGTGAGTTGAGATTTATGAGTAGTATGATCGGAGATCCAATTTTCAGTCGAAGGCAGTGTAATGGCTTTCCCGGTACTTGCTAAGAGTTTAAAAATTCTGTAGGGAAGTTGACACTTTCTGTAACATTTACCGTCGTTTGGATCGATTTGTATATTCTCTCTTCAATGAGAATTTTCCTTTGAATATTAAAGTTGATATTGTCGACAATATTATTTTTAGTTGCCAAAATTACCCTCTGAAATAGCCACTCTGGATTAGTATAGTTGTGAACAAAGTTTGGATACATTTGGTCGATGAGTTCGTTCTCAGCAGTGGATATGTTGCAGAAATCAACTATTGAGTTCAATGCGGCCGGTAGTCTGGTCAATAGGATATGTGCCTTCTCCTATTTGTTAAAGTTTTTGAGCAAAATGTGCTGTTGTTTCGTTTTTCGTTAGTCAACTCTCATATTTTTTTAGCATGCATTATCTTTTTAAGCATGCATTGTTTCGTCGGCTTGTGTTGACTTGAGGATAGCTGGAAATGTTTGTCGAAAATATCCTGAGAGAGATCTTCCCATCACTTCAGAGTTTCCTGGCAAGTCTCGTAATGTTCTGTATGATTTTTATGTGTCATTGTGCATTCATCCCAGAAGATAATTTTAGCTTGTTTTAAAAGTTTATCCCTTCCAGATGCTCTTGAGATTTTACATACTGAGAAATGTTCTTCGACTATATTTAATGGTAGTTGTAGGGCGGAATGGGCAGTTCGTCCTCCTTTCATAAATGTGGCGGCAATAGATTTATTAGAAACGTTTTCCCGGTGCCACCTGGTGCATCCAAGTAAATAATTCCGCCAGTGTTATTGCCGGTCCACGATAACGTTGTAATTTTCTTTTATTATCATTGAGAAATGGTTTGTTGTGAGCAACGTATCGATGTAGTTCGTTGATGTTGTGGCTTTTTTATTTTGTAATTTCGAAGTTTAGCACACTAAAAGCATCTTGTGGTGATGCTGCCATACTAAGTTGTACTAAGGTCTAGTTTTTAATAGCTAAACATTTATCTTCTAGGCGAATGAGTGTTTCATTAAAAATGTTGTCGTTAAATTCGATAGCCAATTCTGGATAAGCTTGTTGGGTTTGGTACAGTATATCATCACTCATACTCGCTTTGAAGGAGTCCCATCAGTGTTTTGGATCCGATGGGTTACATGTTATAATACTAATAACGGATATAATAATAATGGCGATTAAGTCTCTGATAGTTCAGCTGTAAGTTAGGCTTCCTGTAGAGTTAATTTCGAGTGGTTGTCGGTTTCCGGTAATCCTAAGCATTGGCATACTTCTCTGTACGTCTGGCATAGATAACCGTAAACAGTTTTGAGATATGTGAAACTGGTTGGTCCCCGTATTTCGTGTAGCAAAATCCGGAGATAGAAACATTGGGCGTTGTTCAGATGCGCGATGTACACTCGGACTAGTACGTTGGTTTCCATGATTCCTGGATGGTCCTCTACTGAAATTCCTTGTTTTCGTCGTTGAAAATTGTTTCTTGTCGTGTTTCACGTATGGTGGGGACGTCGACATATAGTTATATTTTCACGAATGGATTCATTTGGCAAAGTTGAAAAAAAGCTGTTAATGTCGTGCTCTTAGGAGGTTCGCTTGCAATTTTTCTGGTGGTGTCTTTTGTAAGAAAACTCTCTGTCCATTCCCCAAATTTACTGCTAGATGTTGCACGGTTGGTTCGTGTTTATGTGTGGAAAACCGAAAATCCGCCACGCTGTTACATTATTATTGATGTAACTTCCCATTTGGTCTCGTCGTTTCTGTTTTGTTATTCGCTGTCTTTGGCTATTTGAAATACTACCGTCACTGCCTTTGTTCACATACTTACAGACGTATTTAATGGATTTCACTGAATTACAGTATTCTACGTTTATATGTGCTTGAAACATTTTAGAAAGTAGTGGGTTATATGGTACTACCCATTGTTTATCTATTTCCAATTCGTCTACGCCTCGTGTTCGTATTTTTGCTGTAAAGCCACCTTTTTTGAGTGATCGTTATCTGTATTTGGGATAGCCATCATCTCTGGTTTGTGTGTCGTCCTAGTATAGTTTTTGGGTATTTTTTTGTACATTTTCATCACTCATACATGGCGAATTGGGATTTAATGGCCCGTGAATCATGTTTTTCACAACTATGTCGTACAGCTCTGGATTTTCTTGAGGATTGGAAAATTCAGCGTGGTTATTTATCCGTGGTGATTTATCCGTAGTAAATATGAGATCGTGTGAGTGAGGCGATGCTCGTTTTGCCATTAAATTGTGTACAACCAACATATAACGGTTCCAAAGATGTGGTATTTTGTGATGACTTTAATAAATTTTATTTGTTTTTGTCGGAAAATTCGGGCAATTATGTAGTGTCGATCCATGGGAGCTTGTCCGTATTTTAGTTGTTCTTTGATTTCTGGCCACAAAGATTTGCGTATAAATGTTATGAAGTGGTCAGGTCGTCCATATTTTCTTAGGAAGGTCATGGCATCATGCATGTATTCGTGCATGTGGCATGGATTTCCTATCTAAGATGAAGGTAAGATTACCATTGTTCCAATGTCGTCAATGTTTTCGTTATTTATGATCGCGTCTCGAAGCGGTATATATACGGAAGTAGATATATTCTTTCGTGCGTAGTTTCTTCTGATACAGTCTTATGTAAAGCATCCGTTCCACTTCTATTTTTGAATATCTGTCAGGAATCGTTGAAATAAACGGCGAGTATTGTGCAAGTGATTGTATATTTCATTGCCTCTGGTTACTAAGCGGTAAGCATGGAACTCCTTAGAAGTGACTTTTAGTTTGTTCCTACGTCTATTTCAGGTTGAATTTGTTTCACAGTAAAATTATATCCGTCCTCTCCGCGCAAAAATGTTAATGGATATTGGAGGGCATCATATGAACGGTGTGCCTCTGCAGTGCGTTTTAGTCCTTCTATTCTTCATTATACAATTATGTAATTATGGCTTGTGTTTTCATTGTCCACAATTACAATGGCGACTTCGTCTATCTGAGGTGCATTAAATCGACATTCGTATTCTCCAGGTGGTCTTTTGTGGGCTCGAATAATAACTTTATAGTCATCGAAAATCATTCGGTCTAGTCTGTAAATCTTATATTATATCTCGTCTCAATACACTGATGTTTGTGTATCATTGATCAATTTCTATTTCTTCATTTCCGATCAAATATACTTGCAGAAGTTTATAGTCTTCGTAAGATAGTAGTAGTAATGATCCTATTTTATAATAAATTTGTTCTTATATGGAAAAAAAACCTAATCGATTTTATCTCTGTTATTGTTGATCGAAAGAATACCGAAGAAGTAATTTGGAAGCAGACGTTGTACGCTTTTATATCTTGAATTAAGTATTTTGAATCTGAAGTTTCCCCGGTCATGTAATGTAGAAATTCCTGCTTAGGTGCTTTCAGTAGCGGTAATCAAATTTTTCCATTTTTTGGAACAGATTCCTGGTGTTTCTCCACTAAATTTTTCGCGTTGCAAAATTGACAAATGTTATTAATTTTTTAGATTACGGTTCGTCTTTTATATTCTTACATCGGGTTGTAGGGGAACGCTTCATTTGTTAGGTTTTACTGCTTACTTGTCCTTGTCGGCGCTTCTCGTCTGGTTATATTTTCATGGGTGGCTTGCGTTCACAGTCTTTTATTATAAGATTGTATTTCATTTCTTGATTCTTCAATTCGTTCATTTCGTGGTTTCTCTGCTTCTCACTGTGCTGATTGTCGCTCATTGGGAACGTAAACGTGCTTCACGCTCTTCCACTGTTTCGTTTATTCACTGTTCTTTTCGTTTTCGCTGTTTTGCTTCAGAACTGACAAGATCGCCTCCCCTTTTAGATTTTGGCATTGTATAAAATATAAATCAAATCAACTTTCTATTAAGAAATACACTAAGTACACTTTAAACACTTTTCACACTTTATTTTCTATTTATATTCAGTCACTGTATCACTTTGATTAGTCACACTTCACTGTTTGTATTTATTCACTCACTGTACTTCACTGATAATAAACAGATGTTCAAACGACACGACAGACCAGTACCTCTTTAAAAGAAAATTTAGAGTAACCACGAAGGAGCCTTTTCAAAATGGGATCTGATCTTAGCAGGGGTTCCACGAGGTAGTGGGCTGGAACCACTACTTTACTTAGTTTACACTACTGATATTTTTACATAAAAAAACAGTATTAGCCACATTTGCTAATGAGACAGTTATTATGGCAAAAGATGCGTCTTAATTAAAGACAGTTGAAAAATTTTAAAAGTAAAAAAAAGGCCAACAAATGTACCAAGGTCTGGAAAATAGAGCCGAACAGTTTGAAATCAGTTCATGTCAACTTTGCGTTGCGGAGAAATGACAGCAACCGAAAAATAACTTGGAGGTTTGCAGGTTCCTTAGACAGAGTCAACAAAATACCTTGATCTCAAGCTTGTTAGAAGGTTGAACTGGACAAAAGGGCTAAAAAAATCAAATTCGAAGTGAAAAAAAATATACTGGTTGACCGGAAGATACCCCCACCTCGAACTAAAATCAAAAAAGTCAATCTATAATTAAACCAATTTGGATTTACTATGTGGAACTGTGAGGCTCCACCAAGCTATCATACCAATAGATAATACGTTGAGATTCTCCATCTGGCCACACATGCATACCGCTACGCAACCAACGACGAAATCCACAACGACTTAAAGGTGAAGTGGGCTAATATGGCAATCCATGAAATCACCATAAAACATGAAAACAGACTATTAAACCATATCGACGTGAAAGCCATTCAACTCCTTAAATTTAAGTATTTTCTGAAAAAAGAATAAGTATTTATTGCAATGGTTTTTCCTTACGATTTGCGCCTTTTACTTGAGTTTCCTATTTAAAATAACAATAACACCATGTTTTTCCTAGGATATCAAAGTTGTTTCACAGCACAGAATTTTGAAGTCGTAGAGCCCTTCGACAAAGAAAAACAGCTACTTGACTCCTAAACTACGTTAATTTTCAAGCGATTATTAATCGATCAAACTACGTTCTATGTTACACGAATTTTAATAATATTCAAGCCAATCACAGAAAAATAGTCTTCAAGCCTTAGTGGCGTCCTACATACTGGTTCTAATATTTTTTTGCATGTCACAACTTTTGTTCAAGTATATACCTGATAGGTTCAGGTATATTAGGTTATTTTTATTACGAACAAAGTGCGAAAAATAAACATCAAAGTACTTCTTCCTTTCAAAAATAGTAAGCTTTAAAAGACGCGTAATAATATTAATATATATTGATTTCCATATCCTCATAACTCATGATAATAATATATGTTTATTTCGACTATCACATAGATATTGAGATTATAGATACTCACTTTGCTCTGAAAAAATAAAACAAAATAAAGTAAAAACTGTTAAATATACGTATGACATAAAATAGAAAATATTAAATTTATTTTTGATATCAAGACCCAACTGGGAAATATAAAATTAAAATAAAGAGGCCTATTCAATTATAATATTTTCAATAATAACGTGTTTTAATTATGTAACAATTTTAATAAAAAAATAATATTATGGTACGCAATTATTATTTTCATGCCTTATTTTAATCTATGTATCAGAGGAGCTCAAACTCAATTTATATAACTAAATAAAACAGTACGCAACCAGAAAACTCCGTGTTTAATTTTCTTTATAATTCATGCATTTGTTTTGTAGAGAGTTACCTTTGTTTGCCAAACTCATAATTCCTGCAGTATAGACTGATTTATTTTCGGACTCAGGTACGGCTGACAGCAGATACGAATTATTCAAGTCTCCCAGCGCCACCTTTTCAGCTCTGTCAAAACAAGTAAATGTCGCTATTCTCATAAGAGGTATGATAGAACATTTTGAGTTTCTGATCATTAACTCACCTTTTTTCTCTGGAATGGCTTAATGCAGTTCCAGTAAGGTTTCTGCATAGAATGCATCATAAAACAAAATGTTTTAATCTTCTTTTTGCCATAACCTTCTAGTGTTTTCAGGGTTTCCGGAATAGGTAGAAGGGGAGACGAGGAAAGCTCACATTAAATGAATTTTCGGCCTCTTTTAAATGGGCAATGGAAGGTCAAGAGTTCTTGTATAAGTTAATTGGCCATGACTGATTTTTTTTAATTCCATTCCTTCCAGCATTAAAATGTTTATTACAGCTCGATACTTCAATTGGTGAAAATTCAGCTAAAACTTATTTGAACAGTTAAGTTTTACAAAACAAAATATCTACTCTGTGATAGAAAAATGACTACAATTCTGGAGGTGTTAACTTTAATGAGATGTGGCGATAACTTTAAAATATTGACACTTAACTACGTTTCGAAAGAAGAAAATTAAAAATTTATACATTCTAAAGCCGTGAAAGCATCATAAAATTATTTCATACTTTCAAAACATATTAAGTCTGCCCTATAATAAATAAGTAATATTTCTTCGGTAATTTTCGTATATACACAAAATTAATTTATCGATGATAAGTTTATTAAAACTGAAGAAGAAAATTATATATATCTTTATTCTCACTATTTCGACTTTTAATTAGGACCAAAACTCATATTAGTGACCCCATACAGTAAAAATGATATCGCAAAACTTTTCCCTCTGCAATGTCAGTTGTACTGTAATTCCCACGAAATTTAAATCAAGAATGATATTTTTTACACTAATCAAGAAGTGGCAGCATACATTGTGTGACAAGAAAATTATAACAATTATATATTACTCAAAAGTGGAAACTATAGGCACTGGCATCAACTTCCTGAGCTTGCCCCGATTACTGATCGCACCATTTGGTCAGCGATACCGTCTAAAGAGGAAACAACCAATCTTAGCGTATCTACACTCTGACCGATTAACATCTTATAATTCAAATAGTTTTGTTTTATCTTAATGAAAATTATATTTACGTAAATAACATTTGACGCTGAAACACATTCAAACAAGTATCATGTAGAGAAAGTCGGAGTTTAATCAATTTGATATGCTTAACAAAATCATTTCGTCTATTACTTTAATTAAATAATCAAAATATTAACTTCAGGCAGTTTCATTATAAAAATGTTATAAATACAAGTATTACACCATTATTTTACTGATACGAATTGCAAAATATGGCACAGTAAAAATGGGCAACCCTCCATTTTTTTTTTTGCGAAATAGTCAGGCGTTCCAAACATTTCGAGAAAATATTCGAAATCTCCATGCTGAAAAAGCCTAGACCATATGTGCTATTCATTAATTTTATAAGGCGTTAGAGTGAGATAGCTACAACGTGTCAGCTTATGCTGCTATATTTCTAGATTTGATTACCTTATATACAGATATAGTTATAGTATATTTGGCGTATAGATAATTAAACAAACATTGTGACATATGTTATTTTCTTTTCAAATAAGTGTTGGTACTAAAATGTTTTCCAGTGTAGCCTATAAATTGTACACGTACTTAGGATAATGTTTTTATAATAACTGAAGTTTTATTCTTATTTCGATGTATATTTTCGATGATTATACTTAATATTAGACATATTTATTTCAAAAACATTAAAATAAGCTGTAATATTAAAATCCGTTAGAAGTTGGCCGCTCATGTAAGGATAAGATGGCCATTTAATTTCCGGGTCTTTTCCTCTCCCTTTGCCTTTTCCGTTACTTTTTTCTTTTTTCTCGTGTAAGTTTTTCTTCTCCGTTCCTTATTTCTTCATTTTCTTGCCACAAGGATTGCAAGAATTGTTGAAGGGAATACAATTTACATGCGGCCATAATTTACAAACTATTCATTGCAGCTAAACTTCTATTTTTTCAGTCTCGTAGTAATTTTCACCTCATTTCACGCATCATATATATTATCTTCGGGACCGGAATTTTCACTAATATAATCTAGGGATGCGAGTACCTTTGCTATTTGCTTGGACAATTTCCGAACCCTAGTAAGCAGCTCTACAACTGAGTACATATCAGTCAAGTACTTTGAAGGCGGGTCTTATTGTGAGCATCCTCATTAGATCTTTATGTTAAAGGCCCGGTTGGTGGCAGTTCTTTTTGATCCGGTTCATACGTAAGATCCTCAAGTATCATTGAAATATCTTCAGTAACTCTGTCATTTTTAAGATTATCAGATATAAAACATTAAGCACACTCTGGAAACATTAATCCGCAATCTAAATTTAGCGCCATTTATGAATTTGTTATTCGATTTGAGGTTATGTTATCGACAGGTTATTATATTCAACGAAAAAATAGTAAAAACATAATATAATAGTAATAACATTTTAAAAATATTAACACTACAACATCAAATAACAACGTACTAAAATCTCAGGTAAATTGAAAATTTGAAGTTTAAAAACATTTAATTTTTAAATCTTCTTTGAATAAAAAATGTATACAGTGACGTACACATTCGAGCAGCAATCGCTCGCGACATATGACAAACACGAAACCTAACAATTGTATTGAAGCGGCCATATATAAATGTATGTAGGACTAACAAATCTTAATTAATCCGAGCGCACAGCTAGTATAATTATTTGCGACATTCATTATTTATATGTTCACAAGGGACACACTTCTTGTCCAAAGGTATATAGAGCCAGGAGATCAATTATATTTTTTTGTTTACTGTATGCCACGAATGGCAACTTATTTATACAATGTATATTCAATGCTTGCTTGCAACACTTATCAACATAATGTCATCCATTTTCCAATATTGCTCTCTAAATTTTTGGTGTTTCATAAAAATATTTCGTATTATATTAAGTTTATTATATTATTATGTATTTTATAATGTTAAATGTGGGATATTTTTAAGTACGAATGTAATTAAAATGGCGAATGTTGTTCTAAGGACCGTAACTATACAGCTGTTCAATAATAAGTATCACTGTAAAATACTAAGATTGCCGTCATATCACTGTAAGATAAACAGAATCAAAATGATCTGGATACAAAAGAAATGATATGTGGGAAAATAAAACACTACTTTTAAATTAAACGATGTCAAAATATTTCTATTTGGAGCGATGTCATTTAATAAGCCCCGCAGCATGGCTGAAGGAACGTTGATATACGATGTAATTACTGTTGATATACGATGTAATAGATGAATTTATGATGAATAAATTCTGCTAATATGTTCTGTAATAGATATCATATCTATGTTCTGTAATATTATTTCTCAGTGATATCGTCAAAAGACCTGCTTCACCGGCACTAGCATTAGGCACAACCATCGTTGGATATCGGTGTGAAGCCCAGATGCATATGTATGCTGTGTATATTGTCTGTGAAATGTTATGGTATTTCGTATATTTTTATACATTAGTTCGTTTTTAAAAAAATATTTTAATGATTGCTCAAAAATTAAGTATTTGCGATTACTTTGTAATAATTTTCCGTATAACATTTAATTAAACGACTATTTCTATCGAATTTTGTTCTTTTTATCGAATTTGTTCGAAACACTTCATCTGAATTATCTGAATTTCTCATATAATAAATATAAAATATAACCTATATAATATAAGTTACGTATATATACAGTGTAAATATGCACACTAATAAAAATATATTTTTTAACCCAACACCAGAGCGACGAATATTTACGTGCCACATCTCACATATTTGTTCGTTAGTTTGATATTGCGCATGAAATAATGTTGATCGTTAGAACATCATACTAAAAGCCGCAAATTTGCTTGTTTTATTTATGACTGTTTCCAATAACGTTACGATTCACTACTTTTATTTCAATTTATAAAATTTCAGTTACTTTAATTTCAGCCCATATTTACTTTGTTCTAATATTATCTAATATTTCATTATCATTATTGTATCATTTTAAATAACGAAGCGATCCAAGCAGATGGGGAAAAACAAGATTCTCTTCACGTAACACATGCACGATTGAAACTAAAAAACTAAAACGTAAAACTGGGAAAACTAGTATCATTTTCATTAACACATGCACGATTGAAACTAAAAAACTAAAACGTAAAACTGGGAAAACTAGTATCATTTTCACTAACACATGCACGATTGAAACTAAAAAACTAAAACGTAAAACTGGGAAAACTAGTATCATTTTCAGTGAAGAGCAGCGATAATTGGGATAATTGAATAAGATTACAGTTTGTTATTATATATTTACTTACCTTAATGTCTAATATTTATACATATGGCGGAATTATTGCTACGAAAGTAATCTCTTACAATCAACCACAATATTTTATTTCCATACGGAGAACGAAATGAAAGAAATAATAAAAGCAAAATTCAAACTAACGCGCTCTTGATATAAAATTTGCGGTTTAATCCTTTTATCAAAAGATTTCCGGAAAACTTTGTCTTTGGATATTTATCAAAGCTAACAGAGTTGTAATTTCCAAAATCTCAAGAACTACTGCAATAAATTCAGTGCCATTCAGCCATTTTCAGATAAAACACAATTGCATAATGGCACAAACAATCGAACAAAGCGAGCTCTTTGTCTCTCTGCAGTCTACGCAGTCGCGGCATCGGACTCTCCCACTCTATTGGCGGACAGCGTTTACCGTTAATATGCGCTTTGTAGCTTAGCATAAATTACACGAAATTATCGTTATCAGTCCGTCGGAACTTCACTCCGACCGTCATTCATCGGCACTATTATTGTACAGTCGCCATTATTGTTTAGAAGGGCCCGGTCCTTATTACAGCGCACGGGATCTACCCGTCACGCTCCGCTCGAGATGGACGGTTAAATTGCACTTTAATTTGATATTCCGAAGCCGATTGCGAGCGATCGACTTTCTCATGACAATTAAAATTATTTAAAACGACGCCAGAATGTACGTCGCCTAGTTATCAATGTTTACGGATTCGAATTTTCGCATCAGTTTGCTATCACTTTTGACGGACATACACTATTTTAATTAATTTTTTGTTTTATTTTATCTGCGGAATCTACTCGTAGTACCTGCATAGATAATAGTACTTGGAGTCACAGTTGTACGTTACGTTTCTTAATTACGTTAATACGTCACGTCTCTTTAGGCTTTTTAAAATGGTGTAGGTATACTTTTAAAATACTGTAATTTGTTGAAGTTAATTATAATAATTGCTCTTAATTATTATAGTGGACGCTGGGAAGTGAAGTATTTTTAATACATCCTCCCATTTATTAAATTAACCGAAGTCGCTAGAGTTTAAATATTTTCCGATTTCTTTTAATTTCAAATTAAATAAAGAATATATAAAGGTAACTTACCTTATATTTACCTGTATCCATGTATATTTTTCTTCAATTATTCCTTAAACGATAATTGTTGGGAAAAGGCTATTACTGTTATCTACTATAAAAACATTAAAGACTCATAATATATACCCATAATATATATTCCACAGAACATTCTTGTAATAATCGTACTTGAAATGACTTTTTCGTATAATTGGGTATTTGACTAACTTTTTTTATTTCGTGAATCGTAATTTCAAGGTACATGCTGATGTGTGAAAATTTTTTTAATAATCTTGAAAATTGACCGACTTATAAATGTTTAAATTTAACCTTTAGAGAAGGACGGCAATACTGTGTTGTGAGGCCATTTTTAATATTGCACATTATATTCTACGAGAGGAAAAGAGACAGGGATACACCCGACTCTATCTGCATCTTCAAATTTAGAAGTCTATAACTGGCTTATTTTTCAATCAATTTTTAAATTTTTTTCAAAACTTGTTTTTAATTAACTTATATTTCACAATATTATACGAAAAATATCAAAATTTAGAATGAGTCAACTACCGTATTGTAATATAATTATTCTAGGGTAGTTGGAGACCTTTGTGTGATTTTGCCTTAACTCAAATGTATTGCATTATTATCACCCTCTTGCCATTAAACAATTTTTACTTGTGAAAACCTTTGTATCAAAATAACTCATATTAATATACAGATCACACACTGAAATCTTTATTAAAAAAATTACCCCCGTAGCTGACTGAGTGCAACGTACGCAATGCGACACGCCAATCGTCTACCACAGATAATGAAAATGAACTATATAATCTTTATTAATTATTAAAGCAAAGATAAATAGTAAATTTTGCGGAATATTCTTGATAAAATTCAAAATTAACAAATAGGAAAAATCAAAATTAAACACCGAAAATTAAGCGTCGCGTGTCAAGAATATCTATTTTGAAATCATTAAAAACTTTTATTTGGTTGCAAGTCTGGAGTCACGAGCGTCACGAGTCAAGAATTTTGAAATCATTACGTGTTTTTAGGTCGTTACGAGTCAATAGCTACGAGCGTTACGAGTCAAGAATATGCATTTTGAAATCGTTATGCGTTTTTACATGGTTACAAGTCGAGAGTCATGATTATCACAAGTTAAGAATATCTATTTTGGAATCATTATTTATTTCGACATCCTTACAAGTTCGAGAGTCACGAGCAATATGAACATATATTTTGAACTCATTATTTATTTCTACGTCGTTACAAGTTTGATAGTCACGAGCATCAAATCTATATTGAAATCGTTAAATTTTTCTATTTAGTTACAAGTCTATAATCACTAGAATCATGAGCCAAGAACATCTATGTTGAAATATTTATGCATTTCTACATTATTTAAATAAACAAAATTAGCTAGAGGACTATGGTGATAGCTACTTATATTTTTTGTTATTACGATATGAACATTTAAAACCCAAAGTTTAGAATTGTAAGCCCAAATTGACCTATTGAATTTATTTCATAAGAATGGTTAATCTCATGCTTCTATTTATAATTATGTGTCAGTTAATATGCACTTTTGTAATGCTGATGTAACATTATCTCGCGTAAATCGCGATAATATCATTTGTTCAAACATATGGATAAATTTTTTTTGACATCACTTACAGGTCAAGCCACCATTAAATCAAATATTTTTTTTGATATCGCATACACATCAGGCAACATAATTTGTTTTTATATAACATACAGGTCAAGCCACGGTTAAATCTATTATACTTCTTTCCAAACAATGTTACACCGGTTACTTTATTCCAAAATGTTTTAACTGCTCCTCTTGATGATAATAGCATTTTAATTAAATAATCTTTTTTTTTCTTTTTAATACCCTAAAAAAATAATCAATTATATTCTTCCTGAAGATTAAAAAGTTATAATGACTTTTTCTTTATCTTCAATAAACTATAAAACATAAATTTCCTTATTATTTTTGAAAATGAAATGATCCCAATAAATGCTGTTTTGATCAGATCGACTTCCTTTATCGTAGGCCTTCCCATCGTGTCCCCATCGGCTTCCGCCGCATAAAAATTCCATACAAATCAAAGCAGTAACTTCCTAAGAGTATTTCGAACATAGACAATACGAATACCGAACCAATATTGGTCTATTTTGCAGCAGCAAAAAAGGCCAAATTGCGAAAATTAGACTTTTAAATATGAAATTCGTCTGAACTAAGACTTACTTTAAATTCATTAAATAGCACACATTTTTCGTATCGGCGAGTTAGTGTATTTTTTATTTGAATAAAAGACAAAATTCTTCAAATGTAAACTCTCGAAGCGAAAATTACTTCAAAACTTATCATGTTTAATATCGCACTTAAATACCGATAATATATAATACCCACTCGTGTATATTTTCGAAACGTTTGACGTAGATATTTTCATTTAATCTATTAGCTGAATGACGTTTTCATATATTTCTGAGCGATTTGAGTTACATATTTATTCTATTCTGATTAGAAAGGTCAAACCAACCTAATCCATAAAACTGCTGAATAACATTCGTCGGGCATCTTAAACAACGATGCGTCTACATTATTTGATTGTACATACCAGGATAACTTTCTTAAGAAAACTTCGCAGCCCTTATTTTGCTCAAGTATTTATAAATCTTCCTATCCCTTGCTTAAATAAAAGTTTGAACGTTCGCGTAATTAAAATTCGCACCGCGTGCCGCGCGTCGTCTCCCTCGTGCGATCACGAACCCACCGAGAGAAAAAGAGGTAGATTGATTTCCTCAGCTCCGTACCCAACGTTTGCGACACGAGAAGAACTATGGAGGTGATGCTGAAAATTATTGCTCTCCCGATAAGATTAATTTTATTTAACTGAAAAACACGCAATATCGTCCCCGTCACTCCCGAAGGGGACAGACTGGCGTAAGGGGGATGGGAGATCGGGCGTTTAATATCCTTTATTTTTGATAGGCGAACGAATAAAAATCTTGAAAGTATTTTTATAAGGCTGAAATAAATTAACCAAAACAACATCCCTCCCCTACATTTTCTTTTGGAAAAGTAATTATTTCTTTATTCGCCGTAGATTTCCGCTTGTGTGCTCGACGTCGTTATATATTATTTGGGTTTGGAAATATTTTATATTTAAAGTATGTGTTTTATAGACGAGGGAGCTTAAGTGAATTTTAATTAATGCAACATAACATTCCACTTTAATCTTTCAAGAAATTACAAAAGCAATAGTACGACCTTATAGTTGGAAGTGATCGAAGGATACGAAGGTTATTTGATAATGATAGGGTTTTTAAAAACTAACCTTTCAAAAGTAGGCGTGAAATCAATATTGAAATTGAGAGATATAATACCGCGAATAAATGTTAGTCTTTTAAGATTATCTTTAGGTTAGTTCAATTTAGGGATTTAAACAGATACTCGTCGTGGTTTTTTGTTTAAAACTTTTGGGAACATACCATCAGGAGGATTGAAGCCTCAAATAGTATTACCACGAAAAAATAAATTCAATTCGATATACAACGATCACTGTTATTAATTTAAAGAAAATCTTAGAAAACTCTGTCTCAAATTACCTTGAACCTAACCGCAGAAATATGTGGAATAAATCTCCTGTTTGAATATAATTTCAATTGACAGAACCATTAATAGTGATAAGAAGAATTGGCAAATAGGTTTGAAATTGATTTTGAGAATTTGACTTATTTTGCCGTTCGCTAAGAAGCTTTAAGGATAAAATCGGGGATGTCCGTGGGTATTTGAAACAGTGACTGATTTAGGGCCCGTTATTAATATTTATTAATTTTTTATTTATAATTGTGAATCGTGATTTTTTTATTTAATAATTGTTATTGAAACGTTTTAAAATGCAAATTATTATACCATCAGAAACAATAAAATTCAGTTGCAATTATTTTCTAACGACAAATGAAGAGTTGTGAATTGTATAGTAAATACTTCATAATAATTAAATGCACTACCAAACATATATAGGTTACAAAATTCCCTACTTCATTTAAAAATTACGATGTTCAATCAGTATCCAAAACACTTAAGGGCATGTACCTATCAATATTATATTGTTCAATAGTATAAATTTTAATATACGTAAATATTGAAAGTGATACACGTGTATATAAAAATAGGAAATATAAAAGGATATAAAATATAAACTTTAAAAAGTTACAAACTTTCGAAAATAAAAGCTTTTATGGAAAAGCTTATTTAATTTGTCTAAACTGTCTAAGAAATCGTTGCGAACTAGTTTTCTATAGCCATAAATTATAAATTTAAATAGAGAAAGGTAACAATTTATTTTATAAAATAATAATTAGTCAAAATGAATAAAAGGATTGTGCAAAGTGTTAATTAAAAAAATAATTGTTAATTGTTATATTAGAAGTTTTGGTTTGTCTGAAAAAATTTTAAAACGTAAATTTTAGTTACTTATTTTTAATTTTAGTTACTTCTTTCTTCTTTTTTAATATGTCAATTTAACTCTAATTACTAAAAGAGTTTCAACGTTGAAATTTTTTAGCACAACGTTTACAAAACGAATATTTTACGGCCAATTACATACCACAAAATATTTTCGGCCTAACAGTGACAGAATAAGTAGGTTCATTTGACCATGGTATAGGAGACATCCATACCACTTTCAGTATTATATTCTTAATAAAACATAACGTATTCACAACCACAATCGACTCTAGAAAATATATTTTAATATTATTCAATCGATAATTAAATGTGGTTTTAAATTACTTTTTAGAAAATGAATGACATTTAAAAAAAGAATATCGCTCAAAACTTACATAATTAAAACAGTTTGCAATAGATGGAAAATACAAAGAACTCAACAATTTGTTAATAAATTTCTTAAAAGATACCAAAGATTCGTCGACTCTGACATCATCTCATGAACATATATTTTATGGAATATATACTAGGCAATATACTTAGGCAACTTACTTGTGGTTGAAAAATCTTGACGAGTATGACAAATGCATCAACTAAAAATATTTAAAATACCAACTGTAGTGTTATTTTTATTGCTATAACCATCCGGCATGTTACTGGAAATAATTACTTTATTTTCTAAGGAAATGGAATTTCAATTGCCCAATTAAAGCTATGCTCATTATTGTCTCGTGATTTTTATTCCCTTTTTAATAATCTGACAAATAAAATAGCGCTTAAAAGACGAGCATGTTTTTAAAATCTGTCGTTGTGATCCTTTTTTATCCGTGTATTAATTAACTTAGTTGTCTGAAAATATTTTAAATTTAATTATCTTCCTCGAGATAGAGACATTTTGTAATATCTATATTACTGAGCTTTATTTTTAACGAACAAAACTGTAAATTAAAAACTTAACATCCGACTTTATTATTAAAGTTAACTTTATCACCAGCTCGGTAAGTACGATGAACTTTGACACAACTAAACTATTTATACCCATTTTATTGTGATATATATTATTTCTAAGTAGGCGTATTTAATTAAATCTGATATTTAAAAGGATCTTTCGCCTGTCTCGCTTTGATTTTTAATACGGTGGTGGTATTTTAAACACTACACTTTTTATTAATCTTCTCGGACACTGTACATTAATAGTAACTACCTACGCGATATAATTGCCGCATTCAGTTCACATCAGAAAAGTAAATCAAGAGCAAGTGAGGCGCGCAGGACAACTTTATAAATATCTAATTCGCCATTTATTTATTCGTTACGAAATTATGTATGCCGACTAAAAGTCCGAAAGAGCGCCAGGAGGAATAATGCAACGACACGGGAGCGTCGCAGGACGCCATTAATTAACCCCTTAATTGGATTAATTACAGACATTAGGACAGTACGCTGCCGCCGCCCCGTGGGGAGGGGTGGCCGAATCTGCTAACAACATTTTTAGCCAATGACCTCCGCCAGACGTCTGATCCGTGTGCGGTATTTACATTCACTTTGGGGTGTACCAATTGCGCGATATTTCGACAGTTATCAGTGGCAGTTTCCGAACGTGAATTTTATTGTTAGTGTTAGCAATGTTAATGACGATCGTGTACAGACTAATTAAGAAATAGAACCCAGGACGTGCATTAGAAAATTTCATATTTCCTTACGAAAAAGTTAATAACTTACTCTATATATATATATATATATATATATATATATATATATATATATATATATATATATATATACTTATATACATATATACATAATACCAAAACAAATTTTAATTGTACTTATTATCTAAACCAAGTAAACTCTTAAATTTGTTATAGTTTGAATGCATAAGACGTAATTAATTAAACGTTTGTAAAATAATGCGCTTTTTGTATCATTGTCGCTGAAAATGCGAATGAAATGTTATAAGATGAAATAAAGGAAGTTTCTTCTTTCCAATTCACAACCGAAAAGTTCGTATTTAGGATTAAAGCTTTAATCCAAAACTTGATTCTTTTTTTCACTTAACATAATTAAATTATTATTGTTTGGCTTCTGGTTTATGACAACTCCAACGATTTTTATGTAATCAGTTTTTAAGATACGTCTTTACCTAAACGCCTATTAAAGTTATAATGCCATCTGTGCTATAATTATGTTCTTGTAGTATTTATCATTTCACAAGTTTTCAGCTTGTAATAAATTATATGCGACATATTTGTACGTGTTAAGTTTTATACAACATAGTTTTATACAAATAGTCTTAAATTACATACAACGTATTTGTCTTAAATAAGTCTAGTCTTAAATTATATACAACGTATTACGTCTTAATTTTAATCATGAGGAATATGAGAATAATATCTCCTATTTTAACATTAATACATTTTTGTTTTTGACGTTCATAAATGTCGTTAAAAATCGCTGTTGTAACAAAAATACCTTCAATATTTATTATATAAAAAGCGAATAAAACAAAATGTCCCATTATAATCCCATTTTACCCTAGCAAAGGCGCCAAGGGCAACTAGTACACATTAAATTTAAAGTGGTTTTATCGAGTAAACATTACGTCATAACTCAATAAAATATGGCGTATGACGTAACAGTTTTAAGAAATAGGTGAAAAAATTACCTTTCCACCTTTAAAGTTACCCCACGACTTTACAGGTTTATTACCACGTGTCACTTAATTTTGTTGCTTAATTATTTTTTGATGAAATCCTATTTTAAAAAAATGAAAGTAAAATGGATGGCTTAGGTTTCAAATATATTATTATTAAGCCACATGAATACATTGTCGAAATAGCATGTTATTCTATCTGATCTGTCTCTTTGACTCAAGATTCAAGATAATTTTCCACTCTTTCTGACGTTAAAAATAAATTTTAATCAGTTAATAACCATTTAATGCCACGCTTTCAAATGATATAAATAAAAATAAAAATAATGTTGACAAACCTCAAGTTTTCAAAATTTGTGGATTTATTTTATATTTAGAACTATTTTTTCACTCCTTCTGACACCTGCTCATTTCAAAAACTACCAATCAAAGCATCAAATGAACCAACACACGTTGTCAAATCGGTTTTGGTATAATGACTAAAGTAAGTAAGAACATGTAAAACAATCACCAAGCCAAGTAGTTAATTTGCTTCTGAATTACGCCGGCATACCGGGGGTATCTATAACAAACGCTATAGGACATAACGAGTCGCCTCCGCCGAACAGAGCCGCCTGCTACACACAACTTAATTTATTTCATTAATGAAAAAGCACTTGGGGTTATGCGATGTTAAACTGCCGTCAAGTGATAAAGTTTAATAAGAAGTAGCGTTTACGGCCAGCTGCAGATAATTCAATGGCAGTGGCGCGAGGCCAGCCTCCGTCGCCCTGCAGCGCGGTAGGGCTCATCGAAATATTCATGACATTTCATATGAACATTGACATTTAGTTTATAGGAATTGACGATAAATACTAAGAGTCTTTTAAGTTGCAAAAATGTATAGTATAATCGATCAATAAAAGTTTATGGCGTCTGAAATTTATTTTGTCACGAAAAACGTGAATTAAAAAACCTGTAAATTACGAGTATAACTCGCCCAACGTACACATTTAGGTTCTTGTAAATATTTAAGTAATAATGTATTAAACTACTTATAAATATTCGTTTTCCAAAATGCAAATATATTAACTAGTGTATCTTTCACGAGTGTAAAAACGTGGCGCATATTTAAAAAAAAATATTATGTCTAGAATCATTGTTACAGTTTTCCTTTCAATAGTTTCTAAATGCTTATAATTTTAGTTTGAGTAGTTTCGGAATTAAGAGAGAGAAAAACACGTTTTTTTGCATATTATTCAATATATCTCTGAAAATACACAACCCAAAGTTATCAAAAAATATAGTTTCTGAGACCCTTATAACTAGCCCTTTCAGATGATACTCCATAATATAGAGAATTCCAAAAAAATCGCATTTAAATACTTTAAATTTTCGATATTACACTCTAATGTTTAATTTGGCAATAATTACATTGCAAAATGAATACATATGAGCATTAGTATTGAGAAATTGCGGGTTAATATGTTATATTATCGTGCCAAATTGCGGAAATCAAGCGGATTCTAGGAAAAACGGTTGTGACAGACAAACGTAGACGCATGAGTGATGTTATAAGGGTTCCGTTTTTCCTTTTGAGATCTGGAACACCGAAAAATCCGACGCCTAAAGCCTAGTTTGTGGGCATGCAGTAAATGCAGTCCGCACTCCCTCATCAAAAGTTACATAGTTTGTGATAAGTTTTACGATATTCCCGCGAAGAATTAAATGAAAATATAGACAAGGTAAAAAATATAATGCAGTTTTTCCAATCAAATTTCTGACTACATGAAAAGCACAAAACACCGACATAATTACGTGGAATATGTGCACAGCAGGAAGCGAATCGTGAGGAACCAATAACTGGAGTGTTGGATCAATTTCTAAATAAGTCGAATATCGTTAATTGAATATACGCATAAAGACGAAAAATAAGTCTCGAACGCGTGCATATCGTCCGCGTGCAATAAAATAAGATAGAGGCTACCCGAGGTGTCGGCGATGTCGACAGAGCTATAAGCTTCTCGTTATTGCCCATTAAATTGCATAAAATAACTCTTTTAATCTGCTTTTTATATTCCCCCTTTAATGTGGCGTGAAACCATATGCTCTAAAACCGTGATCAAAATAAAAACTGCACGCGGCCAAGGAACCGTTCCTCCGCCAGGAGAGAGGGGATTCGGCTCTTTTGATTTTGAGAAGGGATTCATTTATGTATATTTAACGGCTCTTTGTAATAAGAGTATGAGAAATGTTTGCGTTTTATTGTTCGAGATCAATCAGAATACGGACGCGTTGTGAAGCTCTGTATTGTTGTAGAATTCATTTATTTTTTAATATTGTTTTGAAATATGCAACGTATTATAATAACGTATTTTAAGTGTAGCAATCACTTTTGAAGTTAGAGGGTAATATAAATTTCATTGCTCGTGTTCCTAATATTTTAAATGTATAACTAAACGTAATAATGTTTTATATACGATGAGTGCGGTAGGTAATGAGGAAATTATCAGATTTAGATTTTACGATGGAATAAATATTTTCTTGCTGAGATGATCGAACTCTTTATCACCGCCCTCGATTGAAAATATGTAGAAATGTTTAAGCTGATTTTAATTCCAAGCAGAAAATATTTAGCGTAATCCCTGTGACAGAGAGGTCGTGAAAAAATAATCATACTGTCCCACGTCCCTTCATAATTCTAATAATTAGCAGTCAATAGTACTACACACGTACTGAATACTTCAAAATTTACGCAAAGTTCTGTACAAGTTTTAACACAGCTTCTTGAAGCCGTAACACAAATAAAAAACATTTCGGATACATGTCAGAATACACATAAAGTAGAGTTCCCTAGTTGAGCAAAATTGAAAGCAGATCTTGAATTTTCACACATCGTAATATATAAAATTAAACTTAATACTTTGTGAAAGGTGACGGTTAAAAATGAAAAATGAGAAATAAAAACTTCATTTTTGAAGATCCTCATCATCAGAGTTTCATCTTAACTGAAAGTCATATCTTGCAAAATTCCATACAGGTGTAAAACTGTAGAAATTTGAAGCTTGTGACAAATTGGTAAGATAAAATAAAGGAATTCCTTGTTTCATTGAAAAAGCCCAAAGAAAGAAAAAATGTTTTTATTTTTTCTTATTACATAATCATCAAAGTTAATTAACGTCATCAAAATTAACTAATTAAAATTATAATTAAAAAATATCTATAAACGCAGTTATAAAAGCCACAAGCTTTTTCTGATTAAAATGAATCAACTTATTAAATGGAAAATTTATTTTATTAAACAATATATTACATTTTGCATGAAATCTGTAACTAAAGAAGCATAAATATGAATTTCACGACTAACCACACTTCCACAACTAACAAGAAAATATAAATAATTTTTTTTGTGTTTATTGGTGTTTTCAGCACAATGTAAAATATTATAAAGGCATCCCGTTTATAACAATTTTGAATAGCACTTAAATATGGATAAAAATATTTCAGGCAGTAAAGTTAGTAGCCACTATTAGATTAATGACAAGTACATATTGTTCAAAAGTAGAAAAGCTTAGAATTCACACTTCTATTAAAAACGAATCAACATAAAAACAAGACAGTATTCTATAATTACACCTTAATCACTAATTTATTCAGCTAACTTTAAATATACTTTAATTTTCCTCAGTTCCTCAATATAATACCTACATATGCCGTCCTTAGTATCGGCCATCTACCTAAACTCACACTGGCAACGTCCCGTTAATAAGCACATCACTTTAACAATTTCATTGCATTCCGTCGTCCATTGTCTCACTCCGATGGTCATTTTAATGCATTTACAATGTTCCCTAACACCCATCCGGCCGTCAATAATAGCCACTTTCCTAATGAACCAATACGTTAAAAGCGAACGAGTATACTGAAAATGCCCAGGTAAGTCGGGACAGGAAGTATGTTTCGCTAAGTTCATGCATCGCATATTACGGAGCAACGTAACTTTAGTGCACTTTCGTGTAAATTATGTTCAATGAAAATCACATATTACTCAGCGCGATTACGCGGTACATATTTTAGTTGGCTAATTTATTTCTTCGACGCTTAATTTGGAAGTAAAGCGGCGATGTTGTATTTAAATAATCTGGAATGTGACAGCATACTAACTTTGACAAATATAAATGATGATATCTATGTGGACAAGACAGTTTTCTTAACTTGATTTATGAAATTTCAATGTTAACGTTACTAAACACCGGAATGTAAACTTTGAATACTAAATATACCACAATAATATACAATCTGAGTGAAAAATAAGTTATTATTAAAAGCGAATTTATAGCAAACAGAGGGCTAAATCACATGCATTTAATAACGATACTAGCACAGGATACACTACGCATACATAAATTGAGTGTTATAGTTAACTGTGACTTGTTACAGTCCAGTTACGTAAAGAGGATACTAAATAATAAAACATTCTCTCTTACATTGAGGTCTAAGGAGAACATTTTGCTTAAGAGCGCAATTTAAAATATATTGTGTTAAAAGATGTTGAAATTTATATTAACTTATTCTATATCTGTTAACTATCGTCTCAGTATTAAAACTTACAAGACAACTCTTTAACTACGTTAGCAACATGGAGAAAATGGTACGTCCAGTCCTGTCCAACTGATATAAACTAATGATGTTGATGTTTAGACATTTACTTATACGTCCAAATTTTCATTTTGCATGCAGTATTTTCCACAAAGGCTAATTAATTCTTGAATATTTTTTTTAAATATATGAAGCATAATTTGAAAGCTATCTCGTTGAGCTTCAGCAATGGACGTAAACTTCTCTTAAAACTACTCATCCACTTCTGCTGATGATTTCTCAAATGCGGTGTTTGTCAATCACGGAACATCTATCCATTTTGTTTTTTACAGTTCTTCGACTCCCAATACGCGTCTCCATTCCACAAGCTCATCTTCAGACCTCATTAAACTTCCAGCCTTTTCAAACTGGGCATTCAATGTTAGTAACGTCGGTTTTCTGCATTATTACCTTGTATATGATAAACAAAAGTATATATTTATATAAATGACAGACAATTAGAACCAACCTCTTTATACCTCTCGATACTATAAAATAAATTCATCTGTGTCTTAACTGCATATATTATACCAAAAATTTATTTTATCCATTGCTTCAAAAGAAAATCAATACTTTCGATTCACGAATACTCAACGCCCTCGGACCAATACACCCATCTGCGTCAAGTACATTCCTCCCCTCGAGATCATTAGACGATGTGCGGAGAGCGCCATGTGCCAATTGTCTCATCCTAATTGCTGGACGGAGCCGGACAAGAAACAAACGAGCAATAGCGACCCGTGAATGCATCTCCTGCCGGGATTGCGCGACTGCACGCTGCATACAGAATCGTGATGCGCTTTAAATCGGATTATCTTCATTTATTTCGTTTTATTTACTCGCTGGTTAAACAGCGCCCGTGTCTGTGCCGTGGCGTACGGGGACGAGGCGGCCGCGTCCATAGTCGCTAATCGGGTCTGCCACTGAGGTAGGTTTAACTCGTTTGATTTCCGAAGGCGATTTTGTGACTTCGATAAGGAAAAATATTTTACCCAATTCTTAAAAATATAGCATTGATTAGTTCTAACATTTTGGATCTCTTTCACTTTTGAGACCACCCAAATACAATAATATCTAATTCTTTTTCTCCTAACCATCTAAACATGAAGACGTAACATTTTTCCTATATGTAATGTTTTACTTACTAATGAGAAAGTTTTTAAACCATCGTATTAAATAATTGAAAGTCGAGAAAATACGAGTGGAAAAATTTAATGGTTAAAAGTTATATAATATTTCTTCTAAACTATCTTCAAATAATAATTAACTAGTTGGTCCGTGCCAATAGTTCGCAAGTCACCGAATAGTAATACAAGTTAGTAAAACAGATCGTCAATAGATGGCGCTGCTTACAATATAAACATCTTTGAGATATAATATTTGAAGAATCAAAAAAAATTATAAAAAAATTAATTTAATTATTTCTTTATTTTTCGTAATAGCAGTAAAGGTAATCTTCAAAATGATATCTTAACCATTGGTTTTGATGAAGTGTTAAGGGGGAAATGGCGTACGGACAAAAATACACGTTTGAGAAATAATATACAAAGATAATTATTTTTCGGTATGCAAATTTATGTCACACGGGCGTAATGAAAACAGTAAAAGACTATTTTTCCTAAATGATGCATCAAATCCTAACGAAAATTTCGGCATAAAAGATGATTGTCGTTTTTAAGTCTAAAATATACTAATTGGATTCATTTTTATTTTAGATAATTTAGGAAAGTGCAGAGGAGAGGAGATTAATCAATTTTCACAAATTTTTGGGTGCACAAGCTCAGGTTCAGTTATAATGAAAAGCTTGAAAATTATTTTTTAACTCTCTTTAAAACGATATATCTGACTAAGTCTCACATACATAAATGTACACATTAGATTTTTTTCTCGTAAAACTAATACTTACGATATTAGAACTTTCGCAGTCTAAAGCTGAGGCCCCAAAACCTCCGATAAAGTCCCAAGCAGTGATCAGGCAGTGCAGCCCGGGACCCAATTCACGGCTCCTGTGCACCCATTAGCATGCCGCAACGTGACGACGGCGCGCCGGCACGATCGACTTATCGCAATTAGACATTTAGTACGGCCATCCTGCGCACTCCAAAATACTGGCAGCTAGCTGCACTAAAAATCACGGGTACAAAAACCTTAAACTACAGATCCATCTATATTTCTGACGAAAACAATCTAGTACTAAAATTAACTTAATTATTACAATTTTTCTAATCCTTTTAATAATCGTTCTAAGAATTTTGTAGTAAAACAAATTCGTCACGGCTACACACTATCTACAATTTTCGACCTATGGGCATAAAATTTTCCCCGTTTATTTATATGGAAAGTTATAAAAAAATATTTGAATGCACCTCCATATAAGATGAGAAAGGCGAGAGGAAATTTTTTTCGCGCAATCGATGATTTAGATATCATTTGACACATTTTCAAAGTTAATTTAATGGTCAAAATTTTATTTTTTATCGTTAAACCCCGTTTACAAAGTATTAAGCTTGAAAGTAAAGTGTAATGTAACCACTTTAATTGAAAAACCTGAAAAATAGACTATTTTCGTTTCAAAAATTAAAATTATTTCACTTAACTTGCTTCAATAATTTAAGACGTATAAACCTTATAGAATTATAGAACCTTTACGCATATTCCAACAAACAATTTCCCAATTTGGAACTATAAAAATTCCATAGTTTTTCAATACAATTTAAGTATGAAAAAATTATGACCTATTAACCGTCTCACAAAAAGAACGAAATCTATTTTTTAGAATTATTATTGACAAGATTCAGTTATTGTTTTAGTTAGATCATAGACATCTAGACTAAAACGAACACTGCTCCACACTGTGCTCACCTTAAATAGTCCAAATCTTCACAATTTGCGAACGGATAATATGACACCGGATTACGGGAAAAAATAAATTATGTTTAAAGCCATTCGAGATTTAAATTCAAGAAATCGCTCTCGGGTTACCTAAAATATATGGGGTTAAGTATTTAGACTTAGATTTATGTAATGTTATATGTAATCTTAACTCGTAGTTTGAATTATCATGACTTTAATATTTTCACTGAAACTGATTCACTTATGCACCACTTTAATATTTTCACTATGAAAGATTCACATATATTCCACTTTAATGTTTTCACTGTGACAGATTCACTTAAATGCCACTGTAATATTTTCACTGCGACAGTTTCATTTAGATACCGCTTTAATATTTTCACTATGACAGGTTCACTTATATTATTCTCGCACTTCAACGCAAAGTTCTTCATTCTGCAGGATAGATGTAATTTATCTGTACCGTAATTCTATTCTAAATAATACGTTTAAAATAATTATCTCTTATATCATTCTACATTCAACGAAACCAAGTTCCAAATATGCAGGTACCATAAATCCAACGCTATTACCCGATCGATTGGGATGTATTTTTATTGAATAATGTAATAACCGTTAATAACAACAACACCAAGATTTAAATATGTTTATCATAGCAAACTATGCCGTAAACGTTAAGATATAGGTGTATTTAAAGGATTAGAAAATAAAGTATTATAACAATGAATTTATTTTAAATGTTTTTAAATGCGTATTACTATATACTAGTGTGACCCGTGCGAAGTCTTCGCATTATTTATTCCATTATGAAGCTCAGATGACAGATCAAACAAATATTTTACTAAAATTGACATATAGAGGCGCAAGTATCAAAAACATTGAGCTAAAGCGCCACTTTATTTATACGTGAGTGGATTTGAAATTAAACAAACATTTTACCGACCGTCAATCATATTGACGTTGACCCGTTAGATGGCAGCATTGCTGTTTTGTGTATATAATTTTAATAATTAATTAATTTGCAAAAACTAGCAATAATACATTTTTTAGTTGTGGATGCCGGTAGAGCAAGCAATTATCTATAAAATGATATATAATTTATGTGGATTAGTTGTGAGGTTTTTTTCTAAAAAGGGAGTGTAACATCTTAACCTTAGCGTATTAATATATGTGATGATGATGATGATTATAAAAGTAAAAAATATAAATCCTTCAGTCGATTATGACAGGGAAAACTTTAAAAGCTAAACACGAAAGAACATTTATTAGACTTTATTGAACGTAAAATTGACATGAAGTTTTATAAGAAAATAAGGGAATGATATAGAGAAAAACATTCAAAAAGGGATAAAAAGAATGATTGGAGTAAAGAAAATAGTATAATACTCTAGGAGTTGTCTGTTAAATACTGACTATAAACGTTGGTCAGCAAATAGGAGCTGGAAGTTAGACAAGGTAGACATTCTCTCTTTTGTTATACCTGCAATTGTTGAAGACACTTAACACTCTAAAAATACCGTAGAGGCACATCAAGTTTTAATTAATATTTTACTCAATCATCACAAAATTTGGTGAAATTCAAACATTAACTTGGGTGGAATTTAATCTGTGTTACATTAACGACTCACGTTATATTAACGATTAACGGTTCAAACAATTTATATTATTGGGCCACAAGAACTAATAAAGTATTCATTTATTCGTTCTAATAGTCTCGGATAAAATGGAAAAATGCTAGTAAATGACCGTATTAAACTTATGCGATTAAACGTTTTCGTATGTTATAAAACCATTCTCCGCTGAGGCGAAATGTTTAGTGTCGTTTTACAAATCTTTCACCTTCATAAATAGTCTCAAAATCTTGGAACTATACAAAAGAACCGAAATTTATTTAATTACTCGCATCATTTCACTTTTCCCTCATACACTTTCAAAGGGTTTTGACATATCCGCCTCGTCCAGGTATCGGAACTACCATTCATGTTAAACCTGTAGGTGTTATCACTTCTCATCGGTAAAAAATATGTTAATTAGTAATTAATAACAAAAAACTGACGGACAATCGCGACCCCACTGTTCGCAAGTTCCATAGACGTATCGAAATACTAAACCACTCAATCCTATAATTGCTTAAATAATTCCGGAAATTAATTCCTAGTTGTTCGTGTAATGTTTTAAATTAGATATTAAAAAATACTTAGTTAAAACAATCATATTTATTAATTGTTCTAGTAACCATAACACACGAGAATACTAAAATAGTTAAATAATAAACACAAGGTTTGGACTTGCTATAGAAGGCATACCTTTACTCGTATAACGTAAGAAGGAAAAGCAATAAGACAGTGAAGCGTAGCGAGGATTACCGAAGACAAATCAATATCGCACAACATAACTTCGTTGAAATTAAAACCGATAAAGCAGCAAACATTTTTACATGATACATTGGAAATTGTTTAAGAACCGTGAACTTTTCTCCCTGTTTTGGGAAATTCAACTTCAATCTTTTATACCTTCTAGTTAATTAGGCACGTTGTATACTCGTACATTTGCGTGATGACAAAGACAAAAATAGGCGTGACAATATAGAAATAGCATATCCTTTTTAAAAGCTGGTATCTAAAAAAGCTGGTAAACAAACAGGCAATTCAGCGACTGGCAACAAGACAGAGCAAAAATAAAATAGAGTTTGTAACAATAAGATAAAACAAAACGACGATCCTAATGAACGTGCACTAACAAATAAGGAATAAAAATCTAACGAAGTACATAACAATTTGTCAGAAAGAATTAAAAAAAACTATGACAAAAAATAATCGATTCGGATTACTATTTCTAATGAGTAGCCATTGGCTAAATTAATTATACATAAGCTATTAACTCAGAGAACGAATGTAAGTACATTCGTTCTTTATTGTCAAAATGAACGTCTTTTTCACTCTTTTTGACTTTTACATGTTTTTTAACAATCCTGTCGTGACTGCGAGTTTCATAGTTTAATATATTACGTATGTGTATGGAAGACACAATAAAGCACAACTTGCCCTTTGCTTCAGCTTGCTGGTTCACTGAGTAGAAATAGCACTTACAAACAATAATGAAAAATAAACTGACTTTTCAAAAAAATACAAGATTCCTCTCTTGTTTGATTAATTATTTGAATATAACTTTTAAGAGACTTATTTTTTTTTCATTTTCTATGTTGAAGGGTATCATATTTATTCTCGCAATACATGGACCCAACACTATAAGGGCTCTTGCCGGTCTCCTTTCATGAATTTATGAAAAGTAATTTGAAACAAAAAAAATGGCCATAATCCAAACTCTCTTTACTTAAATTCGCTTTTGAAACGCTCTTCTTTGACAAATTATTATTTAATATCTAATTATAACCAAAACTGAACCATACATTCTAAAATATTAACTATTTAATCACTACTAATGCAAAGGAATTTATTAACAAGATGTAAATTCTTTCTATTACGACAAGAAAAATTGAGAAATACAAAAATCGTGAAAATTAATATATGCTTTATGGATAATAAATCAAGTAAAATTGTGCACTGGAAAATTCTTAAAATTTCCATACACATTTAAAATCGAGCATAAATCTGACATCATTCCAATATTTAAGTACAGAGAATGTCAGGTGCCGTGTGCGGTCATCATTCGAGTCGCAACCGCTCAGATTACTTTGCGATTACTCGCATTCTCAGCTGACTAATAATAGCCAAAAACATTTACATTTTGTTGTCTCTTTGATAGAGGTTATAGGTTTGTTTATTGTTTCTGATTATATATTATCTACTAATTCTTATTAATTTCAACAAAATTTCTATAACAAGTTAATAATCTATAAATTAAATCAAAATTTACTGCACCGTTTAACTACAAATTCTCGCCACATTGCCCTTGTACCTAGAACTTCCAACAATGTATTGAATCCAGATCGCAAAACCATCCCACTTGAGCACAGCATATTTTTTCAAGCGCAAATAGCAACATTTCAATTATGTCTATTACTGAACGGCCACGTTCAGGCGCAAGTCGCACATCGCCCCACGGATTCTGCACTCTCATACAGAATGCATTCCGCGCGCGAGGCCACTTACGTACGGGAGCGGTGCACTTTTTTGAGCGTCGTGCATTATGGTCCGAGACGTCAAAGCGACGGAGATAGAGCTAAGGCGCAAACTGTCACCACTACACTACATAAATATTGATCGAGAGACGCGGCAATGCATCATTTGTCGAGCCGTTGGCACGCGCGAGTATTAGAATGTGGCGTAGGAAGCCTTACTAGTTTAACCCTAAAGAAGTAGCGTATTTTTAACTACGTTTTAATTATCACTGAAAAATTACCTTGTGTTACAAAAACGAAATATATTTCGAAGAGCGAAAAGTTTTTCATGTGCCCTAAACAATAAATAGCGCGTGAAAGGAGTTTACTATTTTTCATTTAAGAGCAAGTTTCTAAAATAAATTTTTCCCAATTTTTTCAGCATTTTCCAGCCGTCTTTTAATTCAAAACCACTTGCGCAGATTTTAAATGGATACCATGTAAGCATTATAGGAAGACCTATACTTAAACTAATACTGTTACTTAATACAAGGGACAAGTGATGAACTTATTTTTTGAATCAAGGTTGGATATTTATTTTAGTCCATAACGTTCTTTACGGCGCTACGCCAAGCGTTAAGTAGCGTCATATCCCTTTACTAATTTATCTATATTTACATGTAAATTATTAATCGATATTGAAATTTCTAGAGTTTAAAAATACAAAATTAAATAAAAATATTAGGTATACACATATATTTACTATGTTATGTTTCTAAAAGAAGCCAGATGGAATCCGGCTTCATGTGTACTTCGTTACTTAAAGACTACAAAATTTAAATTTATTGAATATGAAATCTTCATGAAACTATTCTGATTACGAAGACTACATTCGTTAATGGCTAGGTATGATTCTACGTTTGTCTGACACTTCTTTATTAAATAAATAATTAACGTTCGTCGTATGCTAATCTTTTACAAATATTAATTTTATTTTTCACCATGTATATATATATATATATATATATATATATATATATATATATATATATACGTATATATATATATATATATATATATATATATATATATATATATATGTATGTATATATACATTTCACCGGCGTATAGAAATTGTGAATTGCCCAAAAACTATGGGATTTAGAGTTGTCGCTATAGTTTTGGGACAAATTTTAGATAAACTTCTAGTTTTTATTTATAACCTGAAATTTAGTAGTTACGGGTATAGGAAAGTTTTTTTTTGGGTATTTTCAAGAATATCTATAGAACTATCTTCAACTTGAAATTCTGAAAACATAGTTTTTGAATCCTTATAAGTGGCTAGTTTTTAATAATGTTTTTCAAAATAAGATACTGCATGATACACGATACTGAAAAAAATCAAGTACTCCTCATTTGCCCTTTCAAAAATTTATATCAAAATATTTCTGAATATTACCATCGATACATAAGCATATTATGATATATTACTTTGCCAAATTTTGCCGTTTCTACATCAAATGGTTTCTAATAAAAACCGCTTTGACAGTCAAACAAATACATGAATGGCTTTATATGGTTTCAGTTTTTTTTTCTTTTGAGGTACAAAATCCTAAAAATATCAAAATTTATTAACCAATTACAAAAATGGTTAGGCATTTATAAAATGAGAATAATCGAGAAAAATTAGTCCTTTTGAAAAGAAAGCGGTAGAAGACAGGTGGTGTTTAAGTATGAGGGGTTTTAACTATTTATTTGTCATTCTCTGTCTTCTACATAAACTGATAACAATAGAAAACCATAAACTATAAGATATAACGTTATAAATCGAAGCCCTATTGAGCACCCATCAAGATCGAATACATAAATATGTAAAAAAACCCTACGACAAAGAAAAATTTGTTTATTTTTCTTAATTCACATCATTGTATTCTGGCGGCTAAAGATAGCACTAAAATAGTTGCCCGCATATTTCCCTAGTTTTCTTTTTTAATTTAACGGTGTATCAAATCTGTGACTTTTTAAATGGTAATCTATATTGTCTACATATTTATCATGACGATCAAGTCTTCAAATTGATTGAAGCCACCAGGCATCCGAAAAAGTCGAAATAGCACCAGCGAAGAAATATCTCCAACTTAAAGCAAAATCTGATTAATATGTCATGTTTATATTTATACATTTACCCACGTTACATTTTCAGGGTTATAAGGACAGTCGCATGAGTTGCTAATGGCTCTCGTGGCCATAACGGCCGGCAAATATATGATATTGATCGAACCATTTACGACTAACATCGCGACGTGATATTTTCTCTACCATATAAATATTGTTATAGGCTTGCAACGCGCAACAAAAACTTAGAAATAGTTTGCTTAATATTTATATGCATTTATGGTTTCTGTTGCGTTTCATAAATGCACGTTGGATAGTCGTTTAATTTTATACTTCGTTATTCCAAATATATAAATTCTACGTTTCTTATACGTATACTAGAATCAAGGTAGTTATGTCGACCTCGATACAGCAAATACATATAAAAGCTACTTATCACAATATTTCAGCAAATTACGAACCAGTTTCAAGTAATAAACACATCTCCTATACATGTAATAGACATAGCTGTTTTTTCCGTCTTTCTGATGTCTATCTAATCTTTTGGGGTCTATCCAATCGCCGTTGAAAAAGGTTAACGTGGATTTATTTTTTAAATTACGCTTTAAATTTTTGTCAAAACCGAAAATAAATCACGTTAAAATTACCCAAAATATTTAAAATATTTTATAAAACAACAAAATTTAAAAAAGACCGCATATTAATAATTTTTTTTAAAAATGTGTTCAAAGTATTTTATCTAAAATGCAGAGAACGAATCGACCATTATCAACATGTTTATATCACTAGCTGTTTCTTTGTATCCAGATCATGTAAATAGTCAGATTTTAAAGAATAAAATGAGGTATCAAATCTTAATACGACCTGAACTAATTGAAAAATACTGCCTACTATTTTTCTGTTAATTTGCGTTCATATCAGAAAAAAACCGCAATCAAAACACAATTTTGTCCGTCAATTTAAATACAATTTTGATTATTGCGTCTTATTTTAAATATAATTATTAAAACACGTTAAAAAGGTGAAAAAATAATAATATGCATTTGCCTATTAACTTTTTATTTTATTTATTTAAATTAACCATTGATCCACTGTCGCTAACTAAAAAAGTTTATGCACGCTAAGCCGCGGACGAAAAGCGAGAAGTTTTTATGTTAGTTTGATCAATCATTTTTAGACATAAGATTTAAACAAGAAAACATTTTTTACATACAAAATTTATTTCCGAATTCTAAATTGTTTTGTGCAATTAAGCTGACAAATTCTTCAGGAAAATAAGTTGTAAAGCTTAGTTAGATTAAGAAAATAAAACTTATTTGAAATATCACGGTAACACTAGCCAAAAACTAATCGATCGTAATATTATCTAATTTTGATACACATCATTGGCTAAATTCTCTCAAATGTAGAAATTCTTAAACATTGATATTTTATTTGGAATTTTGACATTTTCCTCATTTTCCGAATTGAATGCCTCGTGTCTCACACGGTATTCTACGTGTCTTCTCATCAACTAGTTCTTATATAAATATTTAAAAATTGTGGTACACTTCAAATCTCACTCCTTGAATTTATCTATTTGTACTCTCATGTATCTCTACTTATGATCCGATATAAAAATACAACATCATATTGTAGAGTAGCATGTCAGTTTTACAAAGCAATTTGATACGTAGTACCAATAATCGTAAATGATTTCTTTTCTCACCAAAAAAAGGATAAATGATGTCATTTTCTAGTTACTGCAATTCTGTTTCCGTTTATAAGAAAACGTATCTGGAATACGGCAATGTCACAATGCTATGACGCCAGTGGAGCCTGTTCTCCGACTTTTCGACGAGCTTTCTGACCTTCCTATGTGGCGATGAGTTTGCAACATTATAATAGAGGAAAATCGACGGGAAATACTCCAGGATAGTTTTTTAAAGAATATTTACTTATGGTTTTCTGTAATATTATGTAAAAGATTATTAACAAAATAATACCACAAACGCTATGATGGTTTCAGTTTTGTGAAAACTATTACTTTAAAAATACTTACATATTTGTATTGAATACCTCCATATCCAATTCTATCTCACATTTTAAAGACAAACTTTATTCCCGTCCATGTTCTTTACGAAATATATCTGCCCATGTTTTTTGCTTTGAGAACATTTGAAGATAAAAATTACTATGTGTACAAGATTTTAATTGAGTCTGTAACTAACTAACGACTTGCTTTTTTAATTCAATGTGGAATTGTGGTTCTTTATATACATAACCGATTCACGTCGACAAAAGTCATAGAAACCTGCTGAACTCGCACTATGAAGGTTCCGTACACATTTAGGCGTATGAATATTTAAGAGTAGGTACAATATTTCTAATAAACTATTTAATAATATTAATAACATTTGTTATTCGTATTGCCTAGCATATCTTTCACGGACACAAAAATTACATAGAAAAATGAGAACTTCCCAAAAACTGTGAGGTTAAGAATCATTGCTTACGATTTTTTCATAAAATTTATTTAAACTTTTAACCTTTTGTTTTCCTAATTTTTACTTTAGTAGTTTCCGATAAAGAGAAAGATATATATATTATGTAGATATCTTCATCACTATTTCTGAAATAAAATTCTGAAAAAAATTATATTATTTGGACTTAGATAAAATATTTCTTCGTGGTTACTCTTATCATGGACATTTTACTTCAAGATATAATCGTAAAGTTTAGTTTCTAATGTATTCTAATGTAATGTATAAATGTTCTCCAAATTATGTATATTTTACAAAATTCCAAGAACTAATTAGAACAGTTAATTTAAATTTTGCACAGCTTTACACATTGCGATTTTTATATTATTGATATTATCAGAATTCTAATATTTATATATCCTGTAAAAATAACATTTTTTTCAAAACACTATTTATTGTGCTAGTACTTTAAATACTATTTTAAGTACTTATGTAATAAATTGTACCTTAACAATATGTGATACTTTTATAGGTATCTCCCAAACCGCCTAAATACGTAACAAACAGGACCTAATACGGAACAAAACAGGATTCGGTAATTATCAACATCTCTCGAAAATATTCATTCAAATTAACTGAAGTAACTTTAAATAAACTTTCTAAATGAATGTTAGTATCTAGAATTAATTCAGATTTTTCAAACCTATAGTTGCAAAAAATATAGGAAGGAAAGGGCAGGTCATTTGAAAAAAATGGAAAATAAAAAAGAAACGGGCAATAAAACAATTTCGTTTTAAAATATCTCTCTAATGATACCGCAATTGATTAACGTATGCGCGAAAAAAATTTACTATTTATTAATTCATAATTGAAATTTCCACATTAATCACATATCTGAATAATTTAGATACTATCAGGCTGTGACAGACGAACAGATGAACAGACAGATGAAATTATAAATGTCCCTTGTCTTACTACGGAACCTTAAAATTGATAACAGTGATTGACGAAATAATGGCACTTGCACGTTGTAATTCCTTGTTCAAGCGCTTGTTTTAAGTCTATGCTGCTAAGCTTAGAAAAGTACCGAAGAACAATATAAGAAACTCATCGTCGGTCTATTGACATTTAGCAATAATTTAAAAAAAATCTTAATTTCAAATAGTCCGTCATACTTTAGAAGATTCATCATTAACATATCGACTTTAGTCTATGTTCAGAATCCTAAAAATCGACTGAACTCGATAAGCGTACTTTAGAATGAAAAAACAAAATGCTAGAGGTAACAAGATACTAATATCAAATGCTAAGAACAACGACTTATAGGCTCTTAGTGCTTTAAAAAAATTGAAGCTTGCGTGAGTAACTAAATGCCTATTACAAGGAAGGTTAATTTCTAAATCTATGGGAAATTTTTATTCGACAAATTTAATTTCTTTTTTTCACCTTTTTTATTGTATGTTTATTACGGGTTATGACAATACGGCAAAACAGTACGACATCCTCGTCGCTCGACTGGTAATTTCACTTGATCGTCTAAAAAATATTATATTTAAAATGATTGCTGCAATATTTCCTAAAAAAAGACCGCTTTAGGTATATTCATAAACATTTACAATATAATATTAAAAATGACCATGCCAATCTTTAAATAGGCCAAATACGTGGAAACAACGACACACATACAAAATTAAATTAAAAATATAAACAAATCACTATTATTTTAAAATAATCACTTAGTTAAGCACAATTTTGGGACTATTAAATAATATACATACCGTACACACCTAATAACTAAAAGAAAATAGTTTGAAATACAATCAATACAAGAAAAGTAGTATGAAATACAAGCATAGGGGCATGCTTGTATTCTGTTTGTTTCTGTTTGTTTTTTTGCTGAATACTTCATAAAAATATTTAATGAATAATTATAAATATCTCAACTATTCCAATATTAAATATTTAAGATAATTATAGTATTAAGATTAGTACATTTTTATTTTTTAATTTCACAATATGTGTAAAACGACAATATGATAACAATAACATACAATAAATAACAATTACTTATAAATATGAAACCATTGCAAAAGCTTCATCTTACTCCGTCTCTTCTTCAAACCTTATATTCCCAAATTTTGTTACTTTTTAAACAAGAACACAGAAATTGAACTTCAAAACTTATGGTCAGGACCCATAAGTTTTGAAATTCAATTTCCACAGTCAAATGTACGAAAGTTTTCGTAACGTCATGATAAATATTTTTTCCTTCAGTCTGTAATAGCGGCAATACCATCTCCACTGTCAACAAATTGAATAACGGTGCGTCATTATCTGTTTCCATCGAGAGGATAAGCTCCTTTAGAATATCATCGCATTGCAATAACCGACACTTTAAATATCGACAAATACCATTGAGCTATTTAACATAAATATTGAAATTTCTGTCACTAACAGTACAACAAGCTGTACAAAAATAAATACATCGAATTTTAGGAAAGGTCCTACAAATAAATATCACGCAGAAATATTGTTATTGGTTTGAAATTAGCACGACCATCAGACAGATCCATAAAGAATATCTAAGTTTGTCGGTAGCCAAGCTCGGCTTATACATGAAGCTTTAAAGCTTTTTATAAGTTCTGATTTTAATAAGGCAAAAAGTTGCACAAACTTATTTGGCTCGCCGCACCGTGTCACATGTCGCCCGATCACACGTGCAGAATGTCACTCTGCTCTCTGGGCGCCCATCGATGAATTGAATGAAAGAAATGAATTGGCACTATTGTAAGTTTTACTGGACATTTAATGGCACCGTCGAATGCAAGACAAAATTAGCGACCGTTCTTGGAGGTAAATATCTGCGCTAAGTGTTAGTAAAAATAAGCGAGCAACACTTGAATACGCCTTGACTTAAAAAACATACTACACAACATTTTTCCTGGGAAAGAGTCACTTCCTCTAATCGCTATCATTTATATAGGATGATTAACTTGATTTCATTAATTTAAATTTATTCCACATGGCCACAATCATTTGCAGCTACATAATTGTGTGCGTTGATTCTTCCATTACTCTACGAATTTCTTTAGTAAAATTTTTAACTCTCAAGTCACGTTACTTTATTCAATTTATAGCTAATTTTTACCAATTGGATTTTTTCTGCTTCGTTCAAAGGTGAATGTGAATTTTCTTTCTGAAAAATTATTTTGTGCAATAGATTAGGAAAAAAATAAGTTTCTTAAACGCAGTTCCTCAACCACATCTCTTCGCACATCAATTCAAAGCATGCACGAAAGGTATCCACAATCAAAACATTTCAAAGAAAAAGTATTATTCAATACGCAATAATACGGTCTGGCATGCGATAGAGATGGACAATTTCTTGGCGCTATCGATAAAGAACAAGACGTTATTAAAAATTACGTTTCACCCGACTTCAAATAAAACAAAGTAACGAATATCATGTATTATCGATGATTCTCTGATTTTAGCAATATACACATAACATTAAATTGTTAATCCGCAATATAGACGACTGTTGTTTTTGAAGTAAAAATACTATTTAAGCCATAATCTACAAAATTATTGTGACCATATTAAATTTGATTTACTCAGTTTCATGATTAACTTCAAAAATATTGACCGATTTAATAATTTTATATATAGGATAAACAAAAATTTACCTAACATGTCTACTAAAATTCAATTTAAGCACGCCATGTCGTGTAATATATAAAAGACAAAAACCGTCGCTGTCTTCTGTATAATTACAGAATAAAATAATTTTCAAGCTTTTTAAGTGAAAATTCCCTCTCCCCCAATAAATAAATTAGTAATTAGTAAAATACATCATCCGGTTATTGGCCGGCCATTGGCGTTAAGCAGCATTAAGCGAGGTCAGTAATAAAATGGACGACTTTATAAAAATTTCACTTTCTTTTTATCAACAACTTTTACTTAAATAGAGAATTCGCTCCACGCACACATTTTTATAATCGTATATTAAGCTATTTCGACATTGGCATTCAAGATTATTAAAATGATATTCATTACTCTGTTCCCTTTTAATATTCTTCTAAGTAAACTTATAACAACGATACCGAAGACTTACTTTTCATTTTAGTCTCCATTAAACATAAGTACTTTCGAGGTTGTAATTTGATCAAGTTTTAAATTTTTTCATTTATTTCAAAACCTATAAATAATTGTTGCGTGGATTTCATGTAGGCATAAACAGGTTAAGCGACTAAATAAATATGGATTTATAGGACTTTAACTGTTAAACAAAGCTCACTTTATAACAAGGCGTTTAAAGTCTAAAAATATTTATCATAGTGAATCATTACAAAGTAAATTTCAGTTTACTTAGTTAAATATATCCAAACACGTTATGATTTAAAATTATCAATTTAAATCAGAGAAATATCCCACACACACAATATGCAATTAAATTACCACTGTAAAAATAGTAGCAGGTATGAAAATTCTCATAATCTAATATCATATATAATAATCATCTAATTACTATTAAAATACTTATTATTCTAAATTCTGTTTATTATTAAAATGTTTATTAAAAACTATGATTTCGAAATGTTTTAAATTTCTCGTTAGATAATAACAAATTCCTAGAAATGCACCCAATAAAAATTGATAAAAAATTATAAAATCAGTATAAATTGACTCGAATCCAAAAATTGCTGAAAAACTTTAGAGTGTGTGAATGCTAATAATAGTCGAGAAACTAAAAAAGACTATATTAGAATATAATGATGTACATAATTATTCATTCCACATATCCTTATAGCATAAAAATACTTGATATATAAAATTTATATATATTTTTTTTTAATTAAACGCCTAACCTCAAGGTTTATCTCAGTAACGCATAAATTTAGATTTCAGGGATTTAATTTAACACGATTTGTTAAACATAATGAACACCTACATATTCAAAGGATCGAAGTTTTTAAACGAATGATCAGTGAACATTGTTTAAGAATGATCAGTGAACATCGTTATGATCAGTGAACATTGTTTAAGCATGAAATCGAATAATCGATTTTTTTTCGATTAACGAGGCAGCACTAACGTCAGCGGCTGGTCGCACCCAGTCAAAGGACCGCCTCGTGATGAATTTGCAGCTGGCAGTCGATGTATCGTGCGGCGGGCCGCAAGCATTGTGCGCGGTGCGTAGGTGAGGAATGAAACAAATGACGTACACAGAAATCTACTTGCCGCCCCTACCTCGATAAGGGGTGCGCACTTAACTCGCTTTCTAATATTTATTTATTTATTTTAATACACATTGAAACGATAAAATCTAAGGCAACTTTTTTATTAACTAAAATATTAATTTGCTGCATTCTGCCATCAAAGAGGATATGAAAAACATACATAAATGCCATAAAAATTTCTTCCATTACTACTATGACCATGTTTAAGTTAACGTTTCGTTTCTTTAAATACTATTTCTCATAGAAACTGGAAACTCTAAAACGAAAATACTGACAGTCATTATAATATGGCTGACATATTATTCATATTATTATGGCATTTAAAAATTTATTTGAGCTGTTAGCCTCGCATCGAAAGTTTGACAGACGGAAACCTGTTATGATCTGCTAGGAAGTCACTTAGACTTTAAATTGATTCGAGTTTTTCGTATTTCTTTTACTCGTATGCGTAAATAATGGTCTCTTCGACATAGATACGGTGTGATTCTTCGTCCCAGCCCTATGTTTCTTCTCTTCATATAATTCGGATACAAGACCAATAACTTAAATAGAGAAGTTTGTACCGTATTTTTTCCAATAAGTTTAGAATATTTACAATTCTTATAAATAGTAAAGATCTTATAATAGTGAAGATCTTTTCAGTATAAAATCTGCAACGGACTGTGACCTGAAACAGCAAAACCTCAAGTTGAGGCGACACAACTTTTAACACTTAATGAGTGCAAAAACTTAGTAATTATATATAATACTTGAGCGTGTGATAATGTAAAAACCTTGTTATATAAAAGTAAATCAATGCTTATCAATATCTTATAAAAATCTTATCGTCGGTCTTACTTTACATCTCAGTGGCATATAGTTGGTAAACTTTCAAAGCCTTTATCTGGAGTCTATGTGAAATTGAATCGAGTTAAGCAATTAAAATGATAGAAAATACATGTCTTCGACTTCGGTGCAGCAGTCCTGAGAAATGTTTCCCTTTTGAAATTTATCTTCTAAAAAGGGGATTAATAGGAGGAGAGAAAACAATTGTGTGTTATATTTTATTTACAATGTGCATCGTTCCTAGTAGCTACTTCATGTCTGCAGAGTGCGAAAACAACTTTGCTAAAATCGTTGTTGAAAGTAAATATCAAATGGATATTATATTCACCATTATTGAAATTCCGCATGTTTCTCATTATCATATTTAGATGAAGGTCGTAAATACTGTTAATAAAATATGGAAATATGTCATCAATCATTAAAAAGAGAAACTAGCAATAGTTTTAAAAAAAAATGTGTGTTACATTCATTCAAATTGCGTAAATATCTCGTGCACAATATTTAATGTAAAAAAGAACATTTTTAATTCTCTGAAAACAAATAAGTATAAAAATATTTCAGATGTTTTTTGGCCTTTTATTAAATATCCCCAAAATAGTAAGTTTATAATTACTATTTTGGCCTTTTCTAGGATTCGTGACACAAACTAGGAGCACATAAAATTTTTCATGTCTGTCCGCATGTTACAACTGCTTTATTCACAGACTAATAGTACTATAAAATTGAAATTTGGCACGTTTAAATATATTTATAATGCCCATAAAATTACGATATAAAATATTTTATATCAAATTTTGCAGCTAAGTAAAATCTTCCAGTTTGCCATATAATAGTCGATCAACTTATGACATATAATCGTGTCTATAAAAGTTCATGGAAACTCAATACAAATGACTTAAATCAACTGAAGCCTTTGTAGTGCAAGCTATATTCATACTAAACGAGTTTATTTTTAAACACCCTTGGTTTAGAATTACTATAATACCAATACGTTATTAGTTTTAATAAGATATAAATTTAGCGCTTACAGAAGTCCGATGTGAATTCCGCTTCACTTATTACGCAAAAATATTTAAATTTCTTCCATTTTTCATCGCCCGTTTCTTTTCCAGTATCATCTATGTTAAACTTCATGTAAACTGATTGAATAGATATTGAATCTATAACTGACAATCATAATTTACTTTAATTTTTGTTAATAGTATTTACCAAAAATATTTCAGCGAAATTTTCGCTATACGGTATTTTCTGTGAACATTTTGGAAAGAAATAAACAAGACTGGTTTTGCTCGTTTCGATTTTCAAATCCATTTAATTGAATTGTAATATAAATATTCTCTTATAATTATATATTATTTTCACAAAAATGTAAACGACTGTAAAACAGTTTTGAACTCAACATCATCGTGAAATAGTTTACGCTCATTTCCACATCATCGCGTCTTACAATTCCTAAAGAGATGAAATGGAAAGTACGGGGTAACGAAAATCAATTTATAATATATTTCCATTTTTAGATGAGCAAAAATAATTAATCCGGTTTTCTGCTAATTTCGGGCGATCATGTTAGATTCACCATATTGCATATTTCAAAATATATAAGTGTTATTAAATCTTGAGATTTCAATTACCCTGTTTCTTTTATAATTGACTTGAAGTAAAATTATATCTTGTACTGCTTAAAATACTCGTTTGTACCGTAATAATCCGCCAGAACTTGAAGTAAAATTCCAAATTTTTCAAATCGTTCACAAAATAAAAAAGACTTAATTAAACAATGAAACGTGCAACTATAAGGAATTAATTTTTGTTTAAATATCAACTCATTTGAAAGCTTTGTAAATGTAAAAAATAGTTACTTTATGTAGCTAGCAAATCAAACACAATCAGAAGCAATGACACATCTTAGTACTTTTCTGTCAATTTAAAAAAAAAGCAAATAAGTATACCTTGAATTAATTTTCTTACCTCTCAAGTAACCTTAGTTACTAGTTTAATTAATTTAAACAAATTATATTTGTATAATTCGCAAAAATAAGTAAATAATAAACAATTCTTAAAATGTGTTTAGTGAAAACTTTTTATCCACATTGGCTAGCTTAGTCTAATAAACTGAGTTTAATAAAACCAATATAAATCTTTTAGGGACGAATAATTGAGAAAAAAAAAATTATAATTAAAATCTGGTTTTTATCACTAGGGTATAGACTTTCGTCAGAAAACACGCACCTTTCAACGTCTCTTGGTACATGTCTCCGACATAATTAAATATACGAATAATTAGTTTTATTTTCTGTAATAATTAACGTAACCACTAGCGTACACTATGTTGCATAAATTACCTACTTAGAAAGCTGCTTAACTAACTTTTCACTATATTATCAAATTCAAAATAAATTACTCGGTTTATTTAAATCTGTAATTACCAGTGCCTTGAATCTAGTCACAATTTACATATCATGACTCGTATTTATTACCAAAGACCATTGAATTGTGGTTTATCATTTTTTATCAACACTTAAATGAAGTAAACACATCCTAACAACCTAAATGACAAATGTTTTTCTAGTTATTTTATAACAAAACACAAAATATTATGAATTCCTGCCATATATGTACCACGAGAACCACATCGTGTTAAAAAGTTTTATGTGTATAGCATAATGATATAAATCGTACAATATGCAACGATTAGCTACTATTTTCCGGTTCGAAGTTGACCGTGGCCAAATTTCTGTAATGTAGTTCATTTTATAAGAATGTCAGTCGAATCTTCTTCTAGAATTCGATTCTCGTCCTTCTAAGCTTTGCAGCCATATCACGCCTCACGCTGTACAAGGGCAAATTCATAATATGCATCGACGCGCGGTCCGGGGCGGGCGGGCTGGCTTACGTCCGCCCCCATTCAAATAATTTCAATTTCAAACGTTGTAAGCTCGCGTAGCTATGATCGAGTCCCGCCCGCCCCGTTCCACTGTTTTAGAATTATTTCGCCCCGACTCGCGATATAATGCCGAGCACTTATTTGAATATGTAATGCTGGCGTCTGGGGCGCGGCGAGTGCCGCATATAGCGCTCAGTCGTATGCTTTACAGGCGACACGCGGCGCCGCGACGATCGTTCCATTTCATGAAATGTGCGTACGGAGGTTAAAGGATTACTCTCGCGTCGGTATTAAAATTTAAATATGGCTACATAGGCGCAATGGAGGGCGGCGGATCGCGAGCGGGCGGCATACGCCTACGCGCAATCGCCTGTCGCAGAACGTATCAAATTATTGGAAATGGCAATTTAATAAAATTCTACTTGCGTTTGGAAAGGAGGCTTTTAAGTGAATTCGTGGGTTTTATCGTCACGCGGCTTCGTTTTGCGGTTTTTTTTAATATCAAGCATTTGAAAATTCGTTTTAAACATTTTGAGAAAAACAAATTCGATAAGTATTATTGAAGTATATACAAATAGTTTTGTAACGAGTGTGGATAAAAACAAATACATAAAGAAATAAATTTTGCGGGAAGAATAACAGCCAATAGTTATCTATCTGTTCACGTCATTCTAACCGGTATAAGATCTGATGTAACTATATTTTGCACGGTTTCAAATTAATCACTCACTAGCCGTTAAACAAACATCGGGTCGAAATATTAATGATTTGTTAAAAAGATTGTGGAGAGTTTTTACAAATACTAACTCCAACGATTAGTTACAATGTGTTAACACAATAAACCTGACATGTGACGTACACAAACATTCCATAATATTACTCCAAATTTCATCCGTTTCAGAAATTTTCCAAAGTAACATCAAAGCTACAAGTCGGCCCAACACCACATTATAGTGACTACGACAGCGAGATGTGGGACACTTTTGTTATAATTCATAATTTTACCAGCGATAACAGTGACTGACCACGCTCCTTGCTAAATCCCACGTAAAAAGGGGCAAACCTTGAGTGAAGACTTTCTGCTTCAATCTGCTTCAACTTTACTATCATATACCTCTACTTTATATGTCACTAATAATGTTGGTGACACTAATAGTTTCATAATCATATTTATACGTGATCATTTTGCAAACGTATTAAAATAGTTAATTGCTCTCTGTAGCTGCTTTCTGTTGATTACCTAAATTACTCGATTATGCGGTCGTGTTATCTTGATGTTAATGAAATGTTACTAAAGAAATTTTCCAACGTGTATGTTTAAGCTATATATTTTTGGCCTCAGAAAACGTGATCATACTCCGAGTTGAGACCCGACTAAAATGGACGAAAATCTGTAATCAACGCCAAAATTCCTTCGCTACTTTTTGACATTGGTCATAATCTACACAGCTCTTCTGATATCGCTTTCAGATTTGCACATCTGTCTTCTTACGGCCTGGATTTATGCTCAAAGAAGCATAAATCCACATACGCTCATTATTCATAAATATACTGCTTTCTTTTATATGTATGTTTAACATATTTTATATCTTTGCTTAAGCCTGTGTCTCTTAATTTAAAATAGATCTATGTCGCAATTTTCGTGATATTTTTAACTAAAACCACGTAAATGTTATAAATATATATCACCTTTTAATTGCTGAGTTATTAATTGTTAAATTAAGTATTTAAGAAACTCCACATGTAGATACCACATGTGTTTTTGATAGATTATTCATTGCGGACGATATATTCGACTTTAGAACAGAAATATGACTAAAAGATTCTCAACTTAAAATTTTATGAATTCCTAGTTAGCGCTAAAAACATATTTGACTAGCGTCCTATGAAATGTGATAATGACACTTATTTGAGTTAAAGTAAATATTTTTAAAGAATACTTTCGACGTAGGTAATCTATATAAATAAGGGTCGTGTCTGCCACTTAGATACTAATAATAGTTTTGAAAACTAAGAGTACATATTATTTCTGTTGAACTATTTATAAATATTGATATTTTTTTCAATTGCATGTTTAAAATATGTTGCCTATTATATTTTCCCAGGCGTAACACAAATGACTTGTTTGTCCATATCTCTTTAATTTATTATTGCAAGTTCTACATTTCATGTAAATGAGCTCTGTTTCTGTGATATACGGATGGATTGACGACAAGTAGATCAACGAACAGGGTGAAATTATTAGGTGCCATTTTTTCGCACCCTCAAAAAACTCGTTTCGTTGATAAATATTGTTTATTCCGGTCTGGTCGACACGTTTGCCTCTACGACCAGTCCATCGCATCCATGATCGGCAGCAAATCCCCCGCGCCGCGACACGCCGCCCGGCCAGCTACGTTCTCATTTTACGTACGGGTCATGTATTATGCACACACGTACTCCGTACTTAGACAAAGAGCAGTGGTAAATTAGAATTTGTAATTGGTGTCCGGCGCGGCGAGGGCGGGCGGGGGTGACGGGCGGGGCGGCGCGAGCGAGCCCTAGCGGACGTTGTGTTGGTGCGAGTGCGCGAGCTTTATCAAAGATGGCGGTCTGGTTATGATGATAAGGCGGGCGGGTGGCCGGTCGTTGCTAGGCGACCGCCGGACAGCGGTCAAGGGGGGAGCGGCGTCGCGTCTCGCCCGACTCAAATTGGCCACTTTGTGCGCGCTTTGAAGAGAGATGAATGATGAAAAGTGAAATTAAATTCGCACCGGACGCTTCAATTAACGGCTTAATTGTTCTATTCAGTTCGGCGCGTCTTTTGAGGGCGGACGGCGATGGTGGTTATTATGAGATTATTCATTTTGATACTTATATAAACAGTTTAAGCCCAATGGTTAAATTACTTATAGTGAACCATATATTGACTACGCAATTTATGAGAATGTCAAAAAAAATTAACCCAAAATTTAATTTTTCTGTCTCTATTTCTTTCAAAGTTTTTTGGCAAATAAATGGCAGAAATAAATGTATTTCTGACATTTCCACAATTTTATTTTTTTTAAATTTCTAATATATAGTGTCAGAAAAGTCTATGCAAAAGCAATAGTTTCAAATTTGCAAAGTTATTGTCCTTTGTTTGAAAAACCCAGTCCTGCTAAAAAAAGTGAATTAATATTATTAAAAGTGACAAATTTAGTTCATGATAGAAACTATAAATCAAGTTTGATTACTTTAACTATTTTTATTTAAACATGATGTTTTACTAATAATGCAGCATTGCTGTTATAAACAAAACGGAGCTTAAAATTTCTCAAAAACGTTATCTGTCTAATACACTTTTTACCGATAAACCCAATGAAAGCTTTCAACTGCATATTATATTACTGTGAAGTTTCTGTACACGGAGAAAATTAATAAATAGGGTCCTTAAAGTTTTATTTTTTGAGCTAACAATCAGATAAATCAGATAAATCTTCCGTCAAATAGGGAATCTTGTATTTTTTATAAGTCAGATTATTTTTATAGGCAATTATATTCATATGCAAATCTTACAAGCAACGAAATGAAACAAAGTGCTTGTTCTATCACATTATGTACATACACAGAATCACACATATCCAATGGAACTCACAGGCCCAGCAAGATTATCAAAATAATTACGTACAATGCGAAAGATACAAAAATACTTTAATTTTGACGATATAGCATTATTCTCAACGGCAGTTTAATTTATTTTCAATTAATTTAGGCAATAGCTATAAATTTAAAAAAAACAATAGGCGTGAATATATTTTGCAATCGTTTCTAACAATTTATTATATGCTTCGTTAAATTTTTATTGCTGTTTTTCTTCCTTATTAACAATTTTTGATATATTAAAAACAAACTCGCATTTTGTGGATAAAACTTATTTTCGTTGCTTTTTTTATATTCTAAGGAAATCAAGCTTTTTAAAAATTATATTCAATGTCCATAACGCTACGTCCATTTTCACTAGACTCTTTTATTGAATAATTTTTTTTTTCAAAAGTTGTATCCGAGTTACACAATTTCACAAGCGTAAATAAAAATTGTTGTCAATATTTCTACGTTAATTATGACGCCACACTCGCAAATTTCTCAAAAACAATGTGTCACATTAAATCTGTGGAAGCAAGGTAATTATAAATTACGCACTTTAAATAGTATAAATAGCATATTTTGAATGGGAATTATAGAAAAACATAAAATATAGAAAGTAAAAATTTACTAGTTTCATAGTTAAGTGCATTATACACTTAGGCAAAACTCGTTAGTATCTACATTACGCACGGCTTGGTATTATGCCAAATATACATTCACAAAAGAAAAAATGTACATCGCATAAAGATATTATATCAGTTAAAATCATAATTTTTTTTTATTTTCGCTAATTTTACACTCATTCGGTATAATCTTGACGAGTTTATAAAGAAAACTGCTAGAATGTGTTAAAACGTATTTAGAAATATCACGTCATCAAAATTCATTACGTGGTTTTTGAATAAAACCAAAATTATTTTCCTACTGCAGTTTGGGTGTATACAAGAAAATAACATTTTTCGTAAAATCTTTGTACGTAAAACTTAAAGTACGCGAATGAGCTTAAGAATGTCAGCCAAATACCTGTCAGAATAAATATTACTTAGTTGTCCATATCGCATGTAATCTTTATGCACATTTTTTCACATTTTTCAGATCTATGATTCAAAAATAAGCAGCTCGAGGATGATGTTAGCTCACATTCCACATCACACCGAATCCTAATATTTAAAAACATAATTTAAGATTTTAAATGCAGTACATTGAATTTAATACAGAACAACCTCAAACTCATTGAGAAAATTTGTCCATGTGCGCAAAAAAACTGCATGTACATTTACATACATAAAAATTTGTTTTTATGTCATTCTAGCAAATAAAAAAGGAACTATTAATGTAAACAATATTATAATTGCTGAAAAAAAAAGAAAAAATACGTATTGACATTTTAATAAAAAGGTTTAAAAGCTGTTACAGCAGAGATAATGCGGAGGAATAATATAAAGGTATGTTTTTTTACTTTATTTAATATTAGAAATTACGTTTAAAAAATAATAATAATTTAATACGATATCATTCTTATAAGTATTATCGTATACTTTTACTAAATATAAATAGGCTTTTACAACCATAAATTAATCTTCTTTTTTTTCTTAATAATTAATATATTATCTTCACATGACGAAGTTATTTCATATGTATACAGGATTATTGTTTATATGTCACGATCCCTTTAAAGGATTTTAGAAGAGGTCATTAGCAACTAAATGACCCTAGATTACATTATGACAAAGTGGAACGTTATCGAGATATTTGTTTTTTATACATTTTTGAGAAAAATGTATAAAAAACAATGGAATTTTATTTTACTTTTATTTCCTGGTTTGTACACATTTTGATACGTAATAAACAGTGATTACATTTAAATAATCTGTGCAAATTTGTAATGAGAACTTCAGAAGTCAACAAATTTTATAATTTTTATCAAATACTTGAACAAAAATGATTTATTTCTGTAAAAAATTACTGACTTACATAATCGGCGGAACATTTTAAAAACATCCACATATTATTAGCTAGCCAATATGGTATAAAAATCTTCATTAGTGTCACAATTTCAAGAAATAAACTTATTACAAAGAAACAAGGTCGGAGATTTCTTAGAACTCTTCAGAGTTTTTGTTAAACAATTACTTGCATTTAGACAAAAGAAATGCCAGTGGCTAAGCTATAAATGAATATAGGCTAGATGTTTGTTTTTTCTATTATTAATAATAAGATTAGACGAGAAGCTATCCTCCTCAAATTGAGACTACAAGTAGTCAGTCTGCTTGTGCCACTTTTACTTTTAAAACTTTGCCAATATAGTTTTTATAAATATCGCAAAAAACATATTGTTACGGATTATATTAACTGATCGAGGAGCATCTTAAATACTTCGCGCCTTTAATTAACTCATTATTAATGCTTTATTTTTACAAATTTCAAAACTTGAATGTAAAGAGAAAAAATGATATTAACATATTTATCTTGCAATGAATTGATTACCTTATCATAATAAATTAAACGCAAATTCAGGGTGCAATTCGTTTCTTTTCCAGTTTATACTTATTAATAAAATGAGAAAATTACTCTAAATCTACTCTAAATAATTTTCCCTCACGTCGCCTCCGTGTAGACGCAAAATGTGCTATCTGTGGCGCCATCTATCAGAGAGCGGTTAAACACTCCACCGCTCCGCAAATGTTTTTAACTGAGAGCAGTTTTGCTGTACTTAAAAATTTTCTTTTTTGTGACTTAGAATTATAATGAATTAATTGTTTGTTTTTATATTGCTTTCTCGTTTAGATTACGGTCATTTTAAAGATTGGATACGTTGCGATACTTGAAAGTTATTTTGTTAAATTGAACCTCAAATAATGAAACCTACATTTCTTTAATATATTTGTTAACACTAAAAAATGTTTAAAAGTGAAATACATTCTTAATATTTATTATATCTAATAATAAATAAAATTAGTTTAAAAATTAGAGGTATGTTTCCTTTACGAAAAATAACATGTTAATATTATGGAATGATTTGTCATTTCACAATATTGAAAATGATTTGTCAAATATTTTTAAATGAATATGATATAAATCGAAGAAATAATAAGATTCATACAATTTTACGTAACTCCTGTTATTTCAATTAAATTTCAGCAAAAAGCTCGATGACATTCCCATGCTTATTTTTTTAAAAAGTCTTATTTATAAATACATTATGTCAAAAAAACATAATCCGAGTAGTTTCGTACGTCTTTGCTAAATAAGCATGTTTAACCTTTAATCTAAATACTTCAAAACATTCGTCTTATTATTTCATCTACAATAGGTAAATAAAAAATAAATTACGTTTTTTGTCCTAATATACACGATGTCAAGTTTACCTCCAATATTTTAATCCATAAGCTCGTTTCTTAATTTTATGGTACTTTGGCGACGAAACGACAAGAAAAAACGGGAATTTATATCCCAAATATCTGCTTAAAATTACGGAAATATAATAATTGTTATACCTGAAAATCGGAATATATGACATGATATATAACAAATACTTCTATCCTCTTTACTATTCCTCATAAACGTTATGTCTCTAAAGTACCTAGTTGTAACGAACCAGAAAATCAATAAAGCAGTGTAAATGTTTATGTAGCATTTCCCAGGTATGAAGTAATACTTTCTTAATATACTTTTTGGAAATTAAACTGGAACAAACATTTCCTACTTATCAACAAATGAAAGAAGTCAGTCTTGAAACACAAAAAAGAACTTTTACTTATATCAACGATATAAATAAAAATAAATAAAATATTCAATAGTTACGATTCTAAACTTTAAATATTGATAAAACCTTAAAAAATAAATTATGATGCATATTGCAATTATCAAATCAAAGGAAAACAAAAAAAACTGCTTTTCATTGCCAGATTAATATGATTTACTTTACAGGTTATAGGCACGCAAATGTATGTATGTACATACTACCAGAACAATAAGAACAACTACTTAATCTTTAGAAGCATGTGACAAAATCACGAATATCATAATGAAAATATTCAAATTGAGTGTACATATCAATAGAGAGACGTTTATAATTATTCATAATTTGTTATGCGACAAACCCGTTATTTTCTTGAACTGACTGTACTGTTGTTATTATTTGATTGTTTTTAACTAATATAACACGTACGATGTTTTTGATTTTAATTATGTATGCTTATGAGCTAAGTCAAATCATGGAATATCCACCTAGCACAAAATTTCCTGATGCCCATAATTTTCTATACTTGATTCGTACCAATATATACACTTGCCGAATTCTGCTGATAATTCTTGTCAGCTTTTGATGTAAGCCGTACAACATTGATAGTATCTTCAGTTATCACTGTTGAGGGATGTCCCTCATACAAATTCGGAATAAACTCGAAGCAAAAAGAGCCATTTGATCCCAAATGAGGTTTCTCAAATGTATTTTGAAAGTCTTTAAATTTAAAGAAAGAATGTTTTTCAATATTTTGTAATAAAAAGTTAATTTTATTCGATCGCTTCTATTTAGTTCATACCAAAATTGAAACACTAAAATACTCAATTGACACTCAACGTCCATAATTTAATTTGTAAGGTTTTAATTTTTTTTATTGTACATTATGGTGAGAACACGTGCCTGGTTTTATTTTCGATTTTCACAAATGTTCTTTTGATTTTTCAAAAGACTGTTATCCTAATCTTGCGTGCATCGATTGTGAGGTACGCGCGAGGAATATTATTACGATTTATTAAAAAAATTACATAATAACTAATTGCATATAAAGTTTGTTAGCGACATTTTTGATGTATGTAAAAAAATGTAAAACACCAAATTTCAATATGGAATTACAATTACAAACTTCTCCAAAGCGTAATGGATTTATTGTGGTACATTTAATCATTTTTTTAATATCAACTTAATTACTTCAGAATCCAACTCATTTTTTATCAAATATTGTTATATTAACACTCTATAATCTATTTGCAAGGCTGTATAACAGGAATAGAAAGCATATAAACAATACTTCCCAAGAAAGGAATGTGTAGATGCATTTTACTATTGACAGAAATTAACATTTCCTTATTTTAAAGAAAATAATTATTACTTTGGAAATAAAAATTGCTTTTGCTTACCGATATAATAATTTTAGTGTGACGTAGCTTAAGATGGATACTATGCATTAAAATCGCGTATAACTTAAAAAAAAGGCATTCGCCACTTGCGAACCGTGGAAAAAAGCTCCCTGAAATAAAAATAATATTAAAATAATATAAGGGGTTTATGGTTTAAGGGATTAGATTTCTTTTCATTTTATTTTTAAATAATTTTTCGGAAAGGAGTTCCGGTAAAAGTTCTCCTTTGATGTCCCGTCGGCCGGAAAATGATTTTAAATTATTTTCCTCGAAGGGAAAAAGTTAAATAAAATTAGAATTAATAGATAGAAAAGATCTTTTAATGTGAAGATTTACTGGAAATTGTTTATGGTCACACAATGCCCCACAAATGAATGTAAATTGATGAAGATATTATTGTCTTTTAATTTGCTCAGTAAAAAATAAATCTTATTATATTTATGATTTAATAGAGAGGGAGGGACAGAATTACATGTTGTTCATTACACTGTGAGTGTGCAAACGGGAATATATTGACACTTCTCCAATAGGATATCTTTGGAAAATGTTATGAACGAAACCTAACATAATTGATGAAACGTAAACAAAATTAATGTTATTACATAGTGTTCTAGGATGGTTTCAAAATATAAAAAGGTAATATCTGGTAAAATGAAAAAAATTCACTGTAAACCATACAAAAAAGCAAAGGTTAATAAGTAACTTTAACCCAAATGTGGATAATCTAAAATTCGTTTAAAAACTTTATGCAACTGGTAAGCTGTTATCAACTGCGCATTGATTCACAACTCCCAAAAAAGGTTTCAGTGAAAGTTGCATCATCAAACAAAGTAATAAAGTTTAAACAACTGAGGGGTAAGTAAGAGGGTTGAGTTTGATATTGATGGATGATAGTTGAAGCGTCTTCATCATGGGAGGACACGCATGCAAATCATGCGTAGGAGGAGTTTTGCCATAAGATGATGTTATTTTCAATATTTAAATATCTAATTACTTAGAGATTTGAATAATATCTACTTTGGACTTTTTTTAATCAATCAAAATATACTATATAATAGTTCTAACGTTTTTGTAGTTTTTGCATGTCCTCAGTCTTAACCAATTACAAATAAATATTTATATGTACTAACCTCAGTCGATACACGAGAGAATAAAGTAAGCAGCAAACACGAACAATTATCGTAAATTTTTATTACAAAAACGACTATAGTTAAAAGTGGATATAGAACAACTTATTAAAAAAACCGTAACTGTTTTTCTAAAGTCGAATCAAAAAGAATAGTTTAAGTTGAGATGTTAAGCTCCGCTTTGTAAAATCAATCCGCCAATGCACAAATTATCAGCGGCTTTCTCGGCCGTATAAAATAGCCATTCATAAACTATCAAATTAAACATGTCTTTTTCCAGACTATTTAGATGTAGTAAAATCGGCCATACTAGTCAAACCCGCGTGACAATGATTCTTGATGTATGATATATTCTCCTTTTTAACCTTGAAACTGTTAGCGACTTCATCTTATTTATAGAGAGTGCCAAGCATGTAATATAGTAATTACAAAAAACATGAGGAGATCGCATAATATCACGGAAAACTAACTGAAACTGGTAAATATATTGGTATTTTCGGTTTTCCACGTTATAGCCCTACGTTTAGTCTCATAGCTGAAATTTTATTGGCTATAACGCTTCGACTTGATTCACCTTTATTTCTACGATCTTAATAGCTTTCTCTTTCTGTCTAATATAGTAGATCATTAAGATCACTCTTTTTCTCTGACATGTTGCATAACCGCTATCTTACTTCTGTTGATTATTTTGTGGCAACGAATTTATCGTGACTCTCACCGCCACTAAAGATCATTCGCTGATCCTCCGAATTCCATTTTCTTTGAATTTTCAGAAATCATATTTCTAAAACTACTTTATTATAACCACATATGCATTTGATCAAAATTTGTTTGTGAAAATTTTGAAAAGTTACAGATCTAATAACATAGATACACGAATTGACAAGAAAATGTTACCATACAATTACAAGCTACCAAATTAGTTCTTTTTAGAAACATTTTTGCTAAACAATTCATAATAAACCTAAGGATCAGTCGTGATTCAATGAAAACGCACATTAGAGCACTTCACACGCGTGCGCGGGAGTTACAAGGGCCGCCGTGGCGACCTTCGCGCCGCGACGTCTAGTCAATTTGTAAATAGTAATAATTAATAAGGCGGTAGAGCGCGCGCGCTTCGAGCGAGCTCTCACTCAACTTTTCCAATTAAATTTCGTGAGGCATTAATAATTATGTAGCGGGTAGGTACATCAATTTGCTCCGCCGCGGCGTCTCTCTCGAGTGGCGGCGGCGGCGCCCCGCGGGCCGCCACGGGCGCGCCGTGGGCGGGACGGGTCCGCGGATTGCTGAGTCGTTTAGTCGTACGTATATTGGGTTTTACTCGTACGGTCATTACAGTAGTGAATTCAATATATTATTGGCCACGCTATAGAATCTTGTACATATATGAGAAATAAGAGAATGTTTAATGTTATCTTTTGCCTGGAGCTAATATTAAATTTTCATAACAAAATGAGTCTACTGAGGCGCCTTTGTATAAATAATATTAATCATTTTGTCAATTTAATATACAGATTCACATCATTTTACATTTGGTAGTACTATTTTTTTATTAATTAGTGAATAACGAACTGTTTCCGACTTAAATTAGTTTATTTTCTGGATTAAAAATAGCATTTATATTAAATCTGATCGTGAACTAAGTGTACCGCAAGAAGCGTATCCAAACATTTAGGTATGATTGAATAATAAGTATTCGACATTCTTATCGTGGTATTAATAATCCACGCCGATCAATCCGCGGGTAAGAACTTATGTGTTACTCCACACACAGCGCTATCACATTTATAATATCTGTAGGTATATTGTTCATTAATTTACGCTAATTGTAATGATAGGGTCCAAATTAATCAAAATATATTTCAGTCGTTCAGGTTAAACGTACTGTACATTTGAAATGCTACGACATAAGAGATAAAGCAATGAAAATTCCCAACTTAATTTTTTATTCTGCTTAATTTTTTTGAGAATTATAGGTATTTATTTTACCGACTACTTTTTATTTAGCCCCATTTTTCCCTAAAAAAACATTTTCAATTCTAGTCCTGTCGATTACTGATAAAACTCATGTTTAGTATAACTATGAAATAAATAAGAAACAAAATCAACTACATTTTATTTAATTTACCACGAAAATTATTAAAACAATTAAGCAATTTTTATTACTACTATAAATTTCACAGTGTGATTGACTAATTTGATTAAACAAATACGTATCAATCAAAAAACAGAGAATTTTAAACTAATTATAACCTGTTTTTCATTACAATGATATTAACCTTAATTTACTTCAAGTTCCTTAAAACTAAAATTTCTATCGAATTCCGCCCGAGAGTCGGGCCCAAGGACGCCCGCCCCCGAAGCCCGTGCCCGTGTCGCGCAGGAGTGAGAGGAATTAATTAAACTTGAAAATGAAATATTAACACTTTAACGTATAAAATTTAATACCGAGTTGATATAACGTGATTATTTAGGTAGATGGCGCCGGGGTGGTAATTTGCAAAAGAGAAAATGAAATTTGCACAGCGCACTCGGCGCGTCGAGAGTTTCGCTTTGTCTCCGCGCGCCGCCTTAATAATGCGCGAAATGAATCCCTTACATCTTTATGAAATTCAATTATAAACATTTTAATATATTTCGCGAATGGCTTTGCGCTTCCGGCGGAACGGCCTTCGTACCTGCGTTTCGTTTGAACCCTCCCAAAATACTATTACTTTATATTTGTATGTTAATGTTTCAATATTTTGCAGTATGTTTTCACAGAATGTATTTTAAAAATACATAAAGTGATTTAATTCACATCGATGTTTAAATCTAAATGAAAATTATGTCAATGTACTTTTTTATTTGGCAACAGTATCATATATTTATCTTCTTTTATTTCAAGGTATCCGATGATGTCACAAATTTCACAAAGAAGCTAATAATACTTAAGCATAATAAACTATATAAAGTCATGTTCCGCCATGTTCCGATATTTGATAAAGGTTCTATTATTATTAATGATTTTAATACTAACTTATTTTAGCACTTGCATCTAATATTCAGTCTTCATTTTTTTAAATGGTTTATGTGTCTATAATAATTTATGTGTCTACGTGTTATTTGTCATTTCTTTCTTTTTTACGCTATCTCTCAAAATATTTATAATTTTCCTTGATCACATTGTATTGGCATAATTTAGGCGTCATAAAGAAATATTAATAAATAAAGTAATAAGCTATCATTTGTCAGTTCATTTTAAACTATCTGTTATTAGCGGCTTCACACTCGTGGTTAATAAGAAAAATAAATATTTTATTATTTCTGGGTGTTTTTTCTATTGGTCATTACTTATATTTGCATCCTAGAAGTATAATTGATAAATATAACTTAAGTTTTAGCTGCGACTTTGAAATGAACCGCTGTAACAATTTCGGCTATTTACATTCATGAATTCTTAAGCCCTTCCTCACGGAGTTTACTATGCACCCTAGATTTTAATCTGAAACTCAAATATCATCCTAATGAAAACTCGTATCATCATACAATATTTTCCTAAAGTATTAACACTGAATTATCACAAGCCGAACTAACAAGCAGATAACTACAAACAGGCACATGAATATATTGACAGATACGACGATTGATAGAATTTCAAAAACTATTGCAATTCTATTGTATTACTCATTTATTGTCACTGAAGTGCTTTTCTCCCAAAATATTTTATGTACAATGTGTTTCCCTTTACCCTAACATAATGTAAATAAGAAAGTGAGTGACGGGAACTGGACAAAATTGGGACCAAAAAAAATATAGTTTTTATTTTAAACTATACTACTTAGTAAAGGGTTGGTACTACTTAGTAAGCGGTTGGTACTCGACACCAATCTCGATGACCAATCGAATAACTACAAAACACACACTATCGGAAATTACCGGTGTATAGTTTAATAAAGGGACAACAGATAAAACTTTTTAAATGAATCGACTCGTATATTGTAACGCTATAAACATAATCAGTCAATATAAATATATAATCAGTCATATATCATTCCAAATACCAAAACATATTAAATTATTTTATATCTAAATTGTTTTTGGAGTTATCAATAATCGTGCAATAAATGATATAGGCTAAGAGAAACCGAAAAGAGAACCTGAAACTGCTTTATGAAAATTATAATCTTTAAATTCGGTTAACGAAAAATATAACACATATCTTCCGGTTCAAAATATCAGCTGCCTACTTACTGTAATCATTTTTACGTTTACATTTGGCTTTTCTTACATCCATTTCATGCTATTTTCGTTAATTGTTAAGGTCTAACATTTGTAGTTTGTATTTTTAAAGCTCCCCAGCCAGTGAGATAACGGGGAATTCGATAAACGAAATTTTTAACCTTTTACTTTCTAGAACCGTGAGCTTACAATTGTTTATTTAATATTAGGTAGACAATTACAGGAGCTACTCATAATTCATAACATCATTAGCGCTAATATTGTTTATGACTGAATATTATTGTTCAGAACAAGTATTCACTCAAATGTTATCAAACCATTGCAGTTACATGTGTCCTTACAATTTCTTCTTCATCATTATTTCGCACAGAGGTTTCCTTACCCCTGTCAAGGATACAATCGTTAGCTATTAGGTGTAGTTACAAATCAACACTACACCGTTCTACTGCAACCACAATCAACTCAATCTATAAGCCCCTCATATCGGCGCGCAAAGCCAGTCACCATAACGCCACACACAAGCCGTGCTGCAAATTAACATGAAAACGACATCAGGCCACCAAAGGAACGCGGCGCCAGAGAGAGAAGGCAGATATGATAAATTAGTTAAAATGAAGCCCGATATAAAAGTTGGATTAATGGTAATAGGAGAAGCGGTACGGTGCGAAGCAGAATGAGATTTAGCCGCGCCCGGGGGATGGACGATTTATGCCCCGCGATGATTGGGGTAACTATCGACATCGATCGGGCCACCGCGCGACAGTGCCGGCAAGGCGATGACCAGATGCGCACATGACGTGGGCGAAAATTCGAAGGATGGTAACTGAGATGAGATAATATTTTTATCAATATGGAAAAAAAACAGAATGATATGCTGAAATTCGTAATGTATACAATATAATGGTGAAGAAATCGGATATTAAACAGAGTATTAGTTATATTACAAACGCATTATTTACTATAATAAATATGAAAGCGGTAAGATAAACAAGGTAAAGATAAACATGATTTATATTGCTGAACCCAGGTCGAGCACAACTTGTACCCAATACAATATTAGTCGCAATGATAAAATTAATATTTCATTGTATACATATCTACATGATTATGATCTGCAAATGAAGGAATCAGGGAAGGAAATAATTAACTTTTATTTTTTTCTCAAAAACTCGAAATGTCTAGAAATTTCTTTTACTTTTCCTGATACAAATAGAAGATCTCAGAATAAAATCTAAGAACACTATCAGTCAGTTGGAGCAAAGGCGGGGGAATAGCTTTTCCACGTATTTAAGGTCATAAGTCAAAAAATGAGTGACGTAAAATTTAAAAAAGTCATATTGGAATATGAAAACAAGCCGTTTCGATATGATAGCCAACTTGACCTTTTAAATTTCAATTTACCATTTCCAAATTTATTTTAAATAAACATAAAAGTATTTCAAAAATTCTTTCAGACTTTAAGGTCTCACCAGAAGACTTTCGTTATTACTTTTTAGGTACGGAAGTCATTAGCGAAAATTAAAAAACTTGACAAATACGCAACGGGATAATAATAGCGTAAAACCAACGATTTATCGTTGGTCAAAACAATAACGTAGAGAAAGAAAGAAGATTTATGAATATCAAAATATTAATTACGTGACAATTAAAAACGATATTTAAGAATAATTTAGACACACGAAAGAAATTGTTTAATACTTGATAACAATATATGTTTAATAATTTATTATGTCGTCACCGTGGTGTATTGGGTTGATCACAAAGCATACGGCATTTGACTGCGAGGCACCCCGCGGAGATCCGGGTTCGATTCCCGGTCGCTTGACGAGCGGTGTTGGACTGATGTTATGGTTGGCTGTAAGATATTGCTCTTATAGCAATAATTACGCCATATGTATTAATTAGATACATTCAGGTACAGAAATAAATAAATAAATATAAAACAAGTTATGTAACTTACAAATAAATAGTATGGAGTTACCGAGGAGATAGAGCGGTCCACTTCTTCAGTTGAGTATTTCTTGATGTCTTTTCATATCTTGTTTTCCTCCTAGATTCAGTGGTTTTCAAACCATTATTAATGATATTTAATTTAAAAACTCGAACTTTTTAATCCACAGTTTAAACGAATACCTTTAATATCTAAGTGTATTTAAAACTGTAGGCGTCTTCGAACTTTTTCTATACAGTTCGACTTAGTTTTCATCTTAACTTTATTTACTTTTTATTGGTCATTTTAACATGAATAAATCATAAATGTAGTCATACAACATAAATAATTATGATCCCATATCGAATGCCACTTGATAATTATACTTTCTCAAATTAATTTAATAAAATATAATTATTCATTTTACAGACAGAACGCAATCATTTAAAATTTAATTGATTTCTATAGAATCAAAAAAATAAAAGATAAAAAAATAGCAATAGAAAGAAACTCACTAATTTTAAAAACGAATATATTACAATCATAAATTATATTTATCAATATGAAAACTATAATGACTAAAATGAAAATTATATAAAATTATTATTTTTAGTCATAACCGTTATAAAAAAATTCTTTGAATAGGATATTTTTTAAATTTTTAATATGATAATTCATATTAAAAATTTAAAAAAAAACCTATAAAAGAGCAATTCTAAAAGATAAATTTTGTCATAATTAATGAATATTTTCTTTTTCTAGTCTTAACACTTTAGATGCAAATATCAATATAATCTTTTATAGTTCACCTACATATCATATTTCCATCTAGACCTTCCGCGATGCGAAACCACAAATAATAAACACTAAATTAAACGAAAAATGTATAATTTAAATAAAACTTTTTTATTTTGTTGAAAGTCTTTAAAAAAATTTCTTAAAAAAATTATTGTCTCGTAAGTAATTTATAAAGATTAGCCTAAACAAAGCAAAAAATATTAACATAGCTGTTATGCGGTTCATTAACACAAAGTTCATCATCATACTCGTAGTTTGTTTTACTCCTATTTATATATAGATTCATTCATGTTTATTTGGGGTTCTTAATTTCTTATTGGAGCTCTCTTAAAATATAATTACTTTCCCGATTAAAGATCATAACTTCAAATATTTATCTATTTTTACAGGAAAATAAATGGGCTCATAATTCACTTAACTATTAATGTAAGACTATGTAGGGTATGAAGTTGAATACGACAAAACCGCGAAAATATAATTCTCTTCAATATCCTAAATGAAAACAATGAAAACAATTTCCCGAAATTCGCGGTTAGTTGTTCAAGTTTAATGGTTTTGCAAAATGATTACCATTTTCTTTCAAATGATACCGACCGAAATCACTTGCCTGCTGCTCTCTTGTTTTCAACTGTCCACCTATATAATGTTAACTTAGTAGTAGAGTTTACTATGAGATTTCCTCTAGAAATAAATAAAGATCAGAAATGATTATCATAAATGAAAAAAAATTATATTTTTTAAGATCTCCAATAACAAATTAAAAACTGGGAAAGAAGTGAATGAATCGATCGAAGCTCTAGTAAATTAGATACTACCCGAGGAATAAATGGCGTTAGAAATTTCTGTAAAAAATTATGTGCTTATAATGAGATTGTGACTATTTAATTTTTGTTTGTATAATTTCATCAGACGATATTTTGGTGACATAAATAACAAGTAAAACAGCATCAGATTCATTCCATGTGTTACTATAAATAAATTTCAGATACAAATTATAAAATCGTCTGAAATATTTTTTCCATAAAAATTTAATAAATCATTTTACCTGAACATCTAGTGCACTAATAATGGCAGAAAAAAATACAATCACCGCACGAGTTTGTCCGCACCCAAATACACCAAACAAAAAAATTACTCCCGAAAGTGTAGGTATAGAGTAATTGAATTTCAATTTTATGATACAATAATTTTATTTACATTCAAGTCACTTCAATTCTCATTGTGTCTATTGTCAGTGTTCGGCGAGGATCAAGCTTGTCGTGACAGTTTACGCTTGGATTAGCTTTTGACATTAAAACGCACCGACGGATTTTATAAACTTATTTGTTAATGTAAAAATATCGTGTAGAGCAAAAAAACGTCCCATTATTCGTGACAATACGATTTGCGGGACAATGTGGCCCATATTACTTGCGGGCTTGTTGCTAGCAAGCATACGTATAAAGATCTAAAGATACACGGACGCTTACATTGTATCTGCAACCGAATGATTCAACTTCGTATAAGTAGCATAATTTAACCTTGTCATAATTTAATGACCGCCCATGTTACTGTTAAAATTTTAGATGCACACACACACATATATATGTGTGTGTATGTGTGTGTGTGTGTGTGTGTATGTATGAAACTACAAACCATGGCAAACAATTTAAATCAACTTTAACCGTTTTCATTTCCAAAAGACAATGACACAAATATGGCATTCAATAATCTATACAAATATTTAAAGTAAGTTAAAAATTATCTATCCTTTTTGTTATAAACGTTCTTAGTAAAGAAAGTAATCGTAAATACAAAGAATCTACAATGTTTACTACAAGTGATGAAACTCAGTGTCTCCTTCATGAAATTATCGTCTCTCACCTCTATATTAAAACATCTTCTATTTATGTATCTTCTAATAAACACGAATCTTCAATTATTTTATTATATACTTTCTTTTTATTTCTAAACACGTTTTCTAAGCGTTGACCCATAATTGAGATATATTAAAATAATATACACGACAAACCAATTACGAAAAATAAATTAAAATATAGTACAATTTTAGTCAAGTTTAGTTTTTAACATGTTCGTGCTGCGTGTTTCTTTTTTTAATTCCTAAAATGTATTAGTGTCTCATATTGTTTCTTGTCTAAAATTTTCAAACCACATACATTGCATCAAATTTGACATGATTTTCACAATAAAAATAAATTAATTAATTGACATTTATTTAATTAAATGTATATATATATATATATATATATATATATATATATATATATGTATATATATATATATATATATATATATATATATATTTATTGATTGGAAATATTACAGTCGTGTTTTCAGTCAACACATCGAACAGATATAAAGTAATTACATTTTTTTGTTTTACGTGTATTCAAAAGAAAGTCCTTTACATTAACATTTTTGCGTATCTTCTTTTCTTAACATTCGGCTAGGTTGAAAATGAATATAAATTTCGTGTGCCAACTTATATGTTGCTTCGTGATATTCAAAACAATTGCTGCGCTGACTTTGATGTAGTTAAAAAATTTCAAAGCAAATTTATGTAATATGTTAGTATATATTCATTTATTGTATTTACATATAATTGCAAAGACAGTACAGTCGTGAATCTATACATTTATTATAAACTAATAATGATAATAGGACTAATTTTATAAATTACTAGCTGACCCGGCGTACTTCGTACCACCATATTTTATTTCTCTAGTCGCGACTGAAGAAATATAACCCTTCCAATAAAATCAAATAAGCTCGATTTTCTATAATTTGACATTATTTTGACTTACAAATTATTTATTATTTAATGACGAAAAATTAGACAAAATCTTCTGTTTACAATACGACCATATAATAATGAAATAAAATTATAATTAAGTAATTCGACCATAATTATTGGAATGCCTTGTAATGTACAATATTTTTCATTTTTCCTTCTGGAGAAAAAACAAATAGCGCCGATGGTTTGCAGATTCTCGAGCACGCAACGTACAACTGTCCATGCGAAAAACATGACAATTCAAGATTTATTCCACACACCTCTAAAGATTGACCTTGGGATTTATTAATAGTCATTGCAAATGCAAGGCGTACTGGAAACTGGACACGTTTATTCAAAAGGCTGACTGTTCAGTTGGTATTAGTGGTATTCTAGGAATAAGCACGTCCTCGCCTTTGAACTTTCCTATGATTACAGTAGCTTTAATCAAGTTTTGCATAATTTTTTTTACAGCGAGTCTTGTTCCGTTGCACAATTTTGGTCGATTCAGATTTCGTAACGTAATTATCACGGAGCCGACTTTGAGCTGTAAATTGTGTGGTGGTAATCCTGGAAAATCCAATGAATTTAGGAATTCAATCGGATAATTGACTACTTCATTTGGATCGATAATTGAACCGATTGACTTAAATGAATACATTTGTCCATCAATTTGACTCTGAATTTTTATATTTAAATCATCTACGTCCTTATTTTTCGCTGCTAAAATGACTCGTTGGCTTAACCAAGTATGCTTTTTTATAATTTAGAGAAATATTTGGGAAAACTTTCAATATTAATTCTTCCTTTGACGTTGTGAATTGACAAAAATTTGGTGGCAACGAAATGAGGCCAGTAGAAGAGTCAAGTTGAATTTTCCCATTGCCAATGTCTAATAATGTATTTGAAAACACTTCCGCCGATATGTCATTTTGTAATGTCACTCGCATATTCATTGTTAACTTGAGGTTTTTCTTGTGTCTCCATAAATTTGATGCTTTCAAACAAGCATTTAATTCATCAGCAGCTGTTGATCTCGGAATGACTGGCAGCGTTTGGCGAAAATCTCCAGCCAATAGTATCATTGCACCTCCGAAGAGATTCTGATTGCTACGCAAATCTCTTAATGTTCGATCGAGTGCCTCGAATGCTCGTTTGTGTGCCATCGTACGCTCATCCCAAATTATTAAGTTGCAGTTTTGAAGAACTTTCGCCATTGCTAATGTTTTGGTTATATTACATGTTGGTTCATCTATTATCTGCAAATTTACTGGCAGTTTGAGCGCAGAGTGAGCAGTTCGTCCACCTTCTAACAAAGTAGCAGCGATTCCAGATGACGCTAGTGCCAGTGTTATTTTACCTTGTGAACGAATTGTATCTAAAATTAATGAAATTAAGAATGTTTTACCAGTTCCGCCTGGTGCATCAAGGAAGTAAAATCCTCCATTGCCGAAATTAACTGCTTTCATTATTATATCGTAAGCAATCTTTTGCTGCTGATTTAAAAGTGGCACTTTACTTTGTACAGATTGACTCAAAGCAATTCTATCGTATTGCAGTTCTCGTTCTAATTCTCGATTAAATGCATCGTGCATGGGACGATTAGGAGCAGGCATTTCTAATTCGTGCAACATTTTGCCGGCCATCATCACGCATAAATCCTCTAAAGATATCAATACCTCATTATGTATCTCTGCACAAATTTCAAGTTCAGGCTTAGCCGTTGTTAAACGTCTTCGATGAAAAATGTCCTCAGCTATATTGTCTTTGTATTTGTTCCATAAATTATGTAGATTCGATGGAAAGCATGTTGATATTAGGATTGCAAAAAGTGATCGAATTTGATGTGAGGTAGATGAAATAACAGCATCAGCGACTGTATGATCCCAATAAACATCATCTTCCAGTAAATGTAAACGTTGACAGGCTTCTCGATATGTTGCGCATAATTCACCATCGATCGTTCGTATACATTCGAATGAAGTTGATCCACGAACATTAACTAATAACAAACGCAAGTAAAAATATTCGTCATTGCTTGGATGAACTGTGTAAATGCGCCCCAATGCATACGTCGAATATACATTCTCATATCCTGGTACAGGCTGTCCTTGTTTCCAACGTTGAAATTTTTTGGATGATGCATTCCATGTAAAATATTTTGGCATTTCCGAGTAAAGCAATGTTCTTGCAAATGGATCGTTTGCACATGTCTCAAATAAGCTTGTCAGTGTTGTCGCTGGTGGCCGTTACGCTCTTTGCATTGCGTTTTCTGCCGTGAAATAAACTCGTTGTCCATTCTCTAGGTGAACAGCTAAATGGACTACGGTGGGATGACGTTCATGTATAGAAAATGAAAAAAATCTCCAAACTGCCTCATTGCTACTTACATATCTTCCCATCTGATAGTTTAAAACTTCGTCATTATTATTTGAAGTTGCAATACCAAATACAGCCATTTCGTTTCCTTTTGTGACGTACTTGCAAACATATTTAGTCGACTTCACCGAATTGCAGTACTCAACATTACAGTGTGCTGTAAGTGTTTTCGAAAGTAACGGCGAATATGGAACAATCCAGCTGTTGTTAACTATGACATCCTTATTTTTGACTTGCAACATTATTGTTCTTCCGTTATCTTCTACAGAGCGACGACGATACAGAGGGTAACCATCATTACCTGTAATTGTATCAGCCAACCAAGCACGCGGATAACGCTTCGAGCATTTGTTGTCGATTATGCACGGTGATTCGCGATTGTGTACACTGCACGGTCCATGAATCATGTTCTTCTTTACTATTTCATACAGTTCTGGATCTGCCCCCGGATCAAGGATTTCTGCGCATATTATAGAATCAATTTCATCCGGTCTTATTTTTTCAACCATCCACAGGAGAATATGCGCATGAGGTAGTCCTCTCTTCTGCCACTCTACAGAATACATCCAACATCGTACCCCTCCGAAGACATTATATTTTACAACAAAGTCATGAGCGCTTTGAGTTTCTGCTTGAACAGTCGTGCTGTTATGTCGTGGCGATCGCTGGATGATTGACATTTGATACATACCAGTTGTTGGATTAATCATCTTAACCAAAAAATGATACCCATCCTCTCCTCGGCAAAATATTAAAGAGTATTGTAATGCATCATAGGACCGATGCATTTCGCTAATACGCTGAAGGTTGCCACAATCACGTCGTTTAATGACAATATCGCGAGACTCCATATTCTCTCCAATAATCACAATGGCAACTTCGTTTAACATTGGTGTGTTGAAACGTCCCTCATGTTCTCCTGCAGGTCTTTTATCTGCTCTGATCACTATTTTATGATCGTCCGATGGCATAATTTCCAAGGCTGTTTTGAACAATTGGATCAACTGATTATGTTCATGTAAGAGTTGTTGCAGCTCCATGATAATCTCTCTCCTAGCTGAACGATTGATAGCACAGCGTCGATTTACTTCATCTTCAGAATTTCCCAGAAAATAAATTTGAAGAAATTTATATTCACCATCAACTGTAGGCAATAATGCTCCTGCACGATGGTGAATTTGTCCTTGAATCTGTAATAAAACAATTTTCATATATGTTTATGTTGCATTATATGTGTATAGCAGTGTTAAGCAAATTTTAATTTCAAAGACTGGACAATTGATCAATTGTAAATATTTAATTGTCCTAACAATTAAAATTTGCCCAACACTGGTGTATAATGTGTGGTGTGAGTCACAAAATAAAAAGATAGTTACCTTAAAAGTTGAATTGAAACCACGTTCTTCAATTATATTTGCACCAAATGACGTCATTTGGAACACACTGTTGTAACTTTGAATATTTTGCATGAAATGCTTTGATAGAGGTACTTGCCCTGAAAGTAATGAATTTATGAATTCAGGTGGCGTCGTTAGCTGTGGTAATTTGACTTTTCCATTTGCACAACATAATCCTTGCGGTTCAAGTTGAAACCTCAAAGCGTTGCAATATTGACAAATAATGCTCATTGTTCCAAAATCGACGGATTTGTGACGTTCATATGTAATTGTTACGTTTGTTCGTATATTTTGTTGCCTTGCCCTTAAAGTCGATGCTATGGATTCTTCCGATGTCGTGTTATTTCTCGCTTGAGAAATTCTTATTCTGTTTGAGTCCAAACGCTGCCTGCGCTCTTCTTCAGTCTCCCTGTTTCGAAGATTGTAAATACAATTTGCATTACGCGTACTCCGACCGATATTTGAACGCCTTACTGGTGGCTTTTTCTTCTTAACACAACTATTATCCTCTAAACTTTTATCAAAACACACGAAAACTCTGCACGGTCTGTACTTAAGCCAAAAATTCACTTTTTGTATTAGAAGAAAATCTTTTTTTCTAATTCGTTGCGTAAAAAATTGTTTTGTTTTGTCGATCTATCTGTCATACATTTTTTTTATTTCTTTTTTGCTAATAAAGAACGTGCAGAACGAAGGTTGACAGTGACATTTGTACTGATTTGTAATAAGTAGGTAAACTTATTTAACGATACACTTAATACTTATTTAGTTGTAATAAGTAAACAAAATTAACGATTCACTTAATAATTATTTATTTATTCTTATTATTTATATAGATTATATGTATGTTTATCCGTTACCCAGTATCCATAATTCAAGTCTTATAAGCACGTCTTTGTGTGAAAATTACTATTATTATTTTCTAACCTTTTTAAATGTAGAAAAAAATATCTTTTTTATAATTTTTTTAGATATGAAAACCTTGTCCTGACAATAAGGAACACATAAAAAAAAGAATCATCCAATTTGGTGCAGTCGTTCTGAAGTTATGCGCGTACATACATTTCGGCGATTCATTTTTATTTATATAGATTTTACATCATAATATGTAACGACTACACACATCTAGAAATATATTTTCACTGATCATAAACAAATCACACTCTGGTCTAAAAATGAGGCAAGCAGATAAAATATATATTCTACATGCTGATAAGTAAAAATATCTAATCTAAATCTAATAAAATATTGAATAACCTCTCATCCGAGCGCAGGAAGTTATCAATACTTTATTCAGAAAATGAAGATATTATCACCATATATCTATTACCATCACCATATGTCCGTAATATATTTTCATTTAACAATCGGAATAAATATTAATAAGTATAATTATCTTTCTGAGTTAAAAAAAATATAAATCGAGTATACCCAGGAGAAATTAAATAAGAAGTAGAAAAAAGAATTAATCATACTGCCTTGCTTTGAAATACTTAAGAAATGTCTTTTGGTTACACGCATTCATAAAATTTTACAGTCATCACTCTCTTATAGATTTCGAAGCATTAACCTGGCTGTTAACTTATTTCATACTAAATAGATGTGGAATGAAAGTAAATACTAACCTGTAATCATAATAAATATGAATTTTTAACTTCCAATTTTTTCTACAATATATTCACCCTTACATAATTCCTAGCAATTATAAGTACAAAATTACAAAAATTCAATTTATTTTTATAAATTGTCAACCCGCTGTTTTTAAATATATGTATTTAAAAACGGCAGTTTATGACAGGTTAACAATCTTATTTTTGTTTTTTAGTATAACCGTTAAAATTAATATATCAATCACGTACAACATTGTTAACTGACAGTAAATAATTACGTACTTTACGTTCGACTATTATAAGCCCTTCATGTTATCTCAGTATTTTTAGCTTATTAGCGTCGAAGGCCGGTGCGTTCACTATATTCTATTTATACAAAACTGAACTGAAACAAAAATGTTTATACAAAACTGTAAAACCAAGATTATTCATTAACTGATTAGCCAATATCAACCGAAATACCTCATTGCAATCACGGACTAAGTCAACCGCAGACATTCAGCGCGCATCCCGCCCAGCGTCGTACTTAATTAGGGCCGCGACACGGAGCGTGCGCCGCGTCTTAGCAAAGTTTTCAACTAGTCCGCCGAGTGCGAGCCACTTTATTACGACGTCGATATGCCGAGATCACTCCAGTTTACCGAAGCAATTTAAATTACGCAACTTGTAAGTAAGTACGGCCCGCGATAATCCCGGCGGGTGACGGTGGACGCGGCCGCGGGCGCGCGAGCGGCTTTGCCGCGAACGGCCCCCGAGCGAATCGCCGACATTATGAAAGGCGAGATCTTATCCAGTTTATCCTCTTTGTTTGGTAGACATTAAGAGGATAGCGGGCGGGATGATATCGAAGGTATGTAGGGATCAGGGCGTAATCCGCGGGTCGTAAGCCCGCGGTCGGTCCGTTAACCGCGCGGTGACCTCCGGCACGCTCGCTCCGGGATAACCGCTCCTTGCCACTGACGAGGGTATCTCGCAGACAACAACGACGTCTTGCTGCGATATTAATAAACAATTAGTAACGAATTTGGTCGCTTGTGTACGTTCCTACTTCTAATTAGTAGCATTTGTGAATAATAGTAAAATTATCTTTACAAAGAGTGTTATAGTTTGAAATTAATAAAAGAATACATAATTAAAATAATCCCGAGTACATAAAATACTTGTTAAGAAACGTATATAATTTTTTATAATCAGGAAATCATTAATTTTGCCTATATTTATTGACAGTCGTCACATATGCAAAAAACCAACTTGACAAAAATCTTTTAAAAGTATTATTACGTCGAAATACGTGAACCATAATTTAGATTGATAATACACAAATAACATAAAAAACACTGATATGTGAGCTTTGATTCCCTTTTTACTTAACGTCTCATTATTTTATTTAACGACTCCTGAGTTAGATTATAATGAGTTGATTACAAAGTTACTTATTAAACAATTTTTGTTAATTAACAAGGTGTTCAAAAGTTTTTCGGGCTGTAATCTCCAAAATTAATTATAATCATTATTTTAATTTGATTCACGTGTCAACTTAGAAGTATACCCCCAATATGACCTCGTGACGTTCGCACAACTAATTACAAACAAACTCAAAGTTTCTAACAATAATAATATTAAACTGAAAATTTTTTTTGGTTTTTAGTAATATTCAATCAAAAAGTTTTTGAATTAATTTCTTTGTCTATTTTTTTATATTTAAATATCAGAGTTTAGACAAAGGACATTGACAGATAGTAGATCAGGACAAGTTTAAACGCGCTTAGATTAGAAACATTTTTGTCTCTCTCCCTCTATCTCAAAAATGTTTATTTTTGAGATAGAGGGAGAGAGACAAAAATGTTTCTAATCTAAGCGCTTTCTGCATTTGCCATCTCTAGTCAAATTGTGATAGATAGTGAACTTGGAATTACTCATTATATCTAACTTTTCAACGTATCTTATAATCCCGGCGAACAACATTAAGGAAAACAATTTAATTCGCTCCATGTCATTGCAATTGATCCACAAGCGTCTGAATACGGCAACACACCCCATTTTATAATTTGAATGATTTCACTACACACTATATTAACGTCAAAATAGAGTGCATTATAGAAAAATTATCACATTCGTACAAAACATATAAAAAATTCTTTTCGCTTATAAAAAACTTAATTGATTATATTTTACAATAATACATAGTAAAATAATATTTCACCACTCACTACTTAATCCGAAACCGATCACTAGGGAAAATTATTGAATTATATGAGCTAAAACATTACCTACATTGAATTTAACTTCTTCAAAATGAAGAAAAAATATTTTTGGTAGCTTCCTGGCTGATAGTCGAATTAATTAAATTTATATTTTTCGGCAAAATTACAATTGCAACACAATAAACAACCCACGAGAATTATTTCGCATTTATTTCGAGCCTCTTTTCCCCAACAAAATTCTAACGCCGAATAGGAAAAATACGTTCTATAAGACTTGATTCACAAAGTATTTAATGCGGCCCCCAAATAACTCGCGAATAAATTAATCTGGCGATGTTTGGACAATTATTTTTCGTGACGTTCATCACACGCGCTGCACTCCACCACCGTGTTGTCGTTGCATTTGCATGATCGTCTACACACTTTGTTTGATGAGTTAGTTCAACACGCTGTTATTTTGATTCGCGTGAACGCACACATGCAGTGTTATAAATCGAGGGGATACCCTTTAGTTTTATTAAATTAAATTAATTTTTTCGTAACCTGTATATGTATCTTGTAAATATAAGTCAAATAAAAATAAACGAGGTTTTTAATATGTTTTCGAAACAAACTTGTTAAGAAAAAGTCTGTAAATTTAAAACATTAACCACTAAAATATAAGTGTAAGTAAATTTAATCAAAATATTTTACAAATTTTTATTTAATTTTTAGGGCCCCATTTCCAATGTCTGCCAAAAGGAGCTCTAAAAATGGTAGCACACTAAAGTTTTAAGCGCTGACTAACGGAAATTCAAATATTGTAATTAATGATTATAATATTTTATACGAGTTAATAAGTTCGGGAATGTACAATAAAATGAGTGAATATACAATAAAATGAATGAATATACAATAAAATGAATGAATGTACAATAAAATGAGTGAATGTACAGTAAAAGAAATAATATTGAAAATGTATACGAACTAACAGTAGTACATATACGACGACGTCTTCTGAAGTTTTCAAAGTGGTCGGTTACAATCTCCGTTGAAAAAGATGAAATTTAATAGTACGTGTTATGTCCATTACCTTATGTAGAACGATTCGTGAAACTATTCTTTCGACACTTTAATGCAAGAGACATTTAATATAAAAAAATGCTTTACATTTTGTATGACACCATGGTGCAGTTACATATACTCAATAATATTATGTGTGGTTAGATATTAAAGTGTATGTTAAAATGACAAGGTTTCTAAATTCGAGGCATCGATGACAATGCAAGTGATTTCGCTGCAAGTAAATTATAGCATTTTATACTAATAAGCCAACGAGACTTCATCACTTTCTGCATTTGCCCGCAAATTTGACAACTTCGCGGATTTGACGATTGCGCGATTCGTGTTGACTCTCGAAAACAAATTATAAACGTGGTTTAGAAGATTGATCAATCTATAATTCTTAACCACAATACCTAAGTATGACGGAATTAAATCGTTTCTGAAGAACTTTCATTATTGGTGTACAAGCTGTCTTCAGGAGTTTGAAGGTTATTCCGTTGGTACCAGGCTCCTTGTTGTTCTTTAGTGGATTGAGGACCATACTGACCTCGTCTAAGCTAACGTCCGGAATGTCTTCGGAAGACTGTCGGGCTTAGTTTTTAGGGTGTTTAGGGGTTTATAACTGTTTGTCGAACTTCTTGGTGGGTGGGTTAGGGGTTTATAACTGTTTGTCAAACTTCTCGAACTTCCGCAAAATCTCTGTTCTCAATTACTCTACCATTGTCCGTCTTTAGCTTCGTCAACTGGCTGTGTCCAATGGAGAGTTCTCTCGCGAATACTTTGAAGCCGTTGAATCGATTTAATTATGTTCTAAAGATTATTTAATACATTCAACATTAAAAACATGAAATATCACGTTGTTTAGATCTGCTCATTTAACTGCCTATCATATCATCTGAAAATTGTACCATCATTTCATCGTGTTTCGCCATAAGTTCGAAAATTTGGCCTAAGAGAGTTTTTTACTTTTTACAATTTATTTTATAGATTTTAGAACTCACTACACGAAAAATTTCATCAACCTGTAATTCAATTAGTCCACTTTTACGCACTCGTCTAAGCTCTAAAATCCGTTGGAATTTTTGAGCTGAACGGATTTGTATGTTTCCCGATGCTAGATCGACCGTAGATATTTTGGGATTGGACTTCTTTAGCTTGAGGTTTAAATTCATTGTGACCACTTTCCGTTTTCATCTTACTGATCACAGAGATATCATCGATTATCTGCATATTTATAATATGAAATCTCTTTCTTTGCTAGTCCCGCCGTCTTAACTAATCCAGGTTCATTTTCCAACAGTCCGCTTTTTAAAGAAGGAGTTCGTCATAAAACAATGTGTATTCTCCAAAAATTCAAAGAGTCGTTGTTCCCTCCGCTGCCAATAACCAGCCCCACTCTCAGTTCGTTGTCGCGCTATGTGCCTTGTTTCGCGTTAAAATACTAACAGTGAAGTCAGTTTTTGAGATATTTAAGGCTTCCGAAATGTCCACATACTACCGCGGTGGATATGTGCCGAGGTCCAGCAACAAATACATTTTAGTGATTCTGGATATAATTCTGAGTATAAGACTTATGGATGTTGAACCCAACATCACCTTGGGACTGTTAGTAGCCTTCCCAGTAGTAGAGTAAATTACTCAACCGGACATCCCATCATAATTTGTTTAGTTCTTTATCGACCTCAATGATCTTCACGTCAGTCCTCCGCCAGACGTCACTAGGTCCAGTTGCCGGTATGGACACCCGGATATCTGCCCTTAGTTTCATTAGATTCGCTATTACTATGCCTGCCACCGAAGGCAGGACTAACGGAGCTGGTGAGAAGTAATGGTCATGGTATACTTGCACACCACACTTACCCGAGGGTCCGTTGATTCTAATAGCAGGATAATCGGGCATAGAAAGGTGCTACTACCCATTTTCTAGGTTATTAGCCTGTTATGTCGCCTCATACGACACTCATTATAAGAAATGGATATATCTATTCTGAGTCATGAATCACAGGCGTGTGTACTGCAATTTAATTTTTTTTTTCTTAACTGGACCTGTATTACAATTTTTAAATTTTGCAAAAAAGTAGATTCAATAGAATCTTTTACTATTTTTACGTATACATAACAAAACAAAAAACAGCAATTATGATAAATCTCTTTAATCAAGAAGTAAGTTAAGAGTTAATTTTAACATAAAATATTGAAATATAAATTAATAAAGTGACTTAATTAATGTCGACAAGAATAGAAGAGTTTGAACTTATAATCGTTATGTATGAAAAGACAAATCAGTAATTTATTTATTATATTTCACTTAAAAATGGTAAAAGAAATATAAACTGCTGTAAATATATATATATATATATATATATATATATATATATATATATATATATATATATATATATATATATATCTAAGTTCGTACCTTGCTTAAAGTTGCCAACTAACAAAAAATAACTGAACGAAATGTTTGCACACTAAAAATTTAAAAAAAAATCAGATATATATAACTAATGTAAATCTTGGACGAAAATAATTCTGTTCAAGTTTGAATGCATATTTAGAAAGAAAAATGAGATTAAACCTTTATTCAAATTCGCGTCTATGAAATAAATATGAGAATTTGATACTAAGTCCTCTCCATATAAGTCTAACTCGTTTTTATTGAATGCGGCTCATAATTACGTGAACAAAACAATATATAAAACATTTTCATGCGCCTTTGACTCATTCAGTACAGTTCATATATTTCAATTCAAATCTCAAAAGCGTCTAATAGATCTGTATGATTACCTTACCTATAGGAGCGACGTAGAAAATGTTTATAACATGGTAATAACGAAGTTCGAGTTTTTCCTTTCTACTAACTAACGTACGCGTAAATTATACAAGCATTACAAAATTATTAGTTATGAAGTTATAATTAACATTAAAATTCGCACTATAAAACAATCAATTAAATACAAATTGAATTTATGCATAATTTACGCAAAAATTGAAATTTTAAATTTATATTCTGCCTAAGGATCATTTCAATAGATCTATTTCGATTCTTCTGTTCTATGACTCATGTACACAGACACACGATGCCGCATTTCTGCCTTGCATTTCATGAGAGTTTTATCCGTTTAGTATCGGCCGTGTCACCACTTTACTTTTATTATCGCCTGTGTTCCAAACATTTTTACGACAAGCACACGGTTTAATTTTTTATTATAGTTAACAAAGAGATCCTAAGGAGTCCTTCAATACTCGCTAGTTATTTTTTCGCTTGCGAATGCGCCTATATAACATATACAGCGATTATCTGAAGAGGCCTCTTTTACATTAACTTTATTTTTCCTCATTTTATTTTGAGTCAGAGTTGAGTTCTATTGTATTCCATGACAATGTTGTCACTTCTAGTGGTGCTTAATCGGACATATGCGTCATTACAATTGTACAATACAAGAGTACTTTGCTGTTCAGTCGTACGGAACTACATGAGTTCCACACATATAAGTATTTATTTAAGTTCTTTAGTCCTTAAACGATACTTTTATACACAATCCGATAAAGTTTATTTTAGTTAAAGTAAGTATCTCACCTAACATTACTTTGTGTTCAATTGAGTAAACTATAATTATTTAATATCTTAGTAATTTTTACACGCCTACAAAAGAAACAACTAATCACACACGTATCTGTCTGTCCAATTGTCACAGCTGTTTTTTTTTCGGAAACCATTCACGTAGTAACATTAAATTTTGGTATAATAATGAAGCAAACTAACTTAGAGACATATAGGTACGTCTCAATACAGGCCGCTCAAAAACATTCATATCGAAATTTTAGAGAAGCAAAATGAAGCGATCGAATTATTTTTCTACATCCTGTTTTGTGTGAGCAGTTAATGTAATAGCGACTTATAAGTATTTTCCAAATTATTTATTTTCAAATTTTATATAGTCCAGAGATATGACTAAAATGTCCACATTTGAAATAATAATTAAACATATTAACCCGGATACAAAAAATTCAGTATTTTATTTGCTTCCTCGATATCTCCATATAAATATTTTTGAATAAATCTGGTAGAGTGGATAATATGTTTAGTTTTGTATAGTTCAACGATATCCGAAAATTGATCAATTTTCAAAACTGTGTATAAACAGCTGTAATACATTTTCATTACAACCCAAAATTAATCTTTTTGCTTTCCAATTGATGCAAAGAAATATTCTAAAACTTTTAAATTTCGGTACAAACCGTTTTACACCGTCACGCGTGTTCCTCACTATTTATGATTTAATTAAATAAATTTAGACACAGTTGCGCGTAGAACCACGCCCTCCGGCCTGTTTCATGGAAACTTTTTAGGACATTTCTAAATGGTTTCAAGTTAATTATCTAGGTAGATATGTATCCAATAACATTATCAATGTTTTATATCTCGTACTGCCGTTGTTTATACTAATGGAAGAATCATTAAACATTTTATGTGCAAATGGGCTTGTTTTGACTTTGCGTCCTTGTTTACTATTGATGGATTTATATACGCAATCGAGTGTAAGTTTAAAGGTCATTTGGCGTAATCATCATTCACTGCGGGTCATATTACGGAAATGAAAAAAAAAACGGATTATGTACATAATTAAATATTATGCTTATTTAACAACATTCGCATATTTACAGTAAATCCAAGTTCTCCTTAGATTTTATTGGACCAAAGACAACAGTAAAATGTAAGTCTGCCTATTTTTAGGAATTACTATAATCTTATAGAAATCTCTCGAACATCTCTGGTAGGGCAACAAAGAGGGCGACGTTCGACCTTTAGTCCATTAAATGATTTTCGCAAGTAATCCGAATTTACTAACCGAATAAAGAAAAAAACAACATTGAAAATTTCATGGAGAAAAGTTAGAGGGCTCTTGTTACATGCATTCCATTTAGGGTGAAAAGCAAGCGAAGAAACACGGGATACATGCACGACGTGTGAAGATGTACTCTCCTTTGATAAACAAAGGTATTGTTTCCAATGGTTCAAAAAAGAAACTTTTGAACTGTCCGGTATCGTCGTCTAAAGTGATCTTGTTATATTTAATTTACATAAATTAAAAAAACTTTATTGAAACAGACCTCAGATTAAGTAGGTACGCGTTATCTGGCATAGCTACTCTCGAGTTCCCATACTACTATAGAAAACCGATGTAACGCTGTGAGTAAAAAAATCAGTTGGCTAACAGATGAACCTTCACTGATAAACTTATTGATGATCTAATAAAAAATCAACTCGATGTAGGCACATTATAACAATTAGTTAATTAAAAATAATTTATTCGCATAGTTTATTCTGTAAGGTAAGATAATTCTGGAAATACATTAGAGGACAGTTAGTTTATTATTTAAAAGCTATAAAAGTACAGAAGTTAACTATTTTGAGAAATTTGTTAAGTCTGATAATTGAAGAAATACGCTTACAGATAAATATTTTTTTCAAAGTCTTAAAAGTACAGAAGTTAGTTGTTTTGCGAACTTTTTAAGTCTGATAATTGTGGAAATACGCTGAAGGACAAACGTTTTATTATTTCAGAACTATAAAAATACAGATAATCAACCATTTTGAGAACTTTGTTAGGTTTGATAATAATGGAAATACGCAGAGGCACAAATTTTGTTTTGATCTATGGAAGTTCAGAAGTTAACTATTTTAAGAACTTGATTAGGTCTGATGAATTTGGAAATACGCAGAAAGACAAATATTTAATTGCTTCGAAAATATAGGATATATTTCTATATCACTATATAATACCCGCAATATATCAAACAATTAACATAAAATGATTTCTTCAACACCGGCTTTCAGTCAATTTAGATGTATTTATTTATTAACGTGTTATATGGGAGCGATCTCTTACAGCTAACCAGAATACCAGCGCAGCCCCACTCGACGATCGGCCGTGAATCAATCCCAGATTCCCGCGGTGCGTTTTGCCATCAAAGACTCGCTTTGCCTTGTATCAATCCAGCAGACCACGGTGACGATACGGAGAATTATAGTTTAAATATTTTAAAAATGAAATAAAAATTTAAAAACTGATCAAAAAATTCCCGGTATCCTTAGAGTTCTGAAAGATAATTAGTTTGGTGACAAACAAGTTTTAATAATGCCATTAAATATATAGAAAACAAAATAAAATTAGGCGTCAAAAGGAAATAAAAAAAAATGTATTTGGTAGGAAAATTATACGAACGAAAATGCATGGAATTTTGTGCGATTGGTAATATTTTTTCTTATTAAATAACATAATTATTGTCAGATATATTTGAAATATTGCTTATTTAAATTTATTTCTTTTGGTGAAGATATTCCTAAAAAGATTAAACAAACATTAAGCAATAAAGCCATGACATTATTGAATTTTTTATTATATTTTCGTAAATGTAATAAATGAAATCCTTCATTTCATTGTTTATCTACGTATTATTTAATAGTAAATTAATGCATTCTATCAATATAAAACTTTTACTATTAGCCAAAGAGCAAACACTCAAATATGATTTCTTTCATTTCTATACATAGACAATATTATGGATTCATTACTACCACTACCACATTACTACCATATGTATATAATTAATTATTTATCATCCAACCAAGTAAAAAGTAACAATGGGGCTTCAATGAATTTTATTCAGAAAAGATTTGCCAATATATTTTTCAATGAAATACATGAAGTTTGAGTTTCGAGATTAATCACAATAATAAATGTATAAAGACCAGTTTCCAAGGATTTAAATAACTAGAATCGTAAAATTTTGCGTTTTGCGAGTAATTATTTGTACATCAAAAATCATTAACGTAACATTTACTTGTATACACCCGATCACTGACCTTACAATATATTATTATAATTAATCAAAAACTTAAAATTGACGGAAAGTGGTAAATTATGTCAGTAAATGGGGCACTTTATATCTAAAGAGAAATGAAGATACTTTCAAGGTACGTATGTAAAGCAGTTCGTAATAGTCACATGCCGTATCGCGTGTACAAACACATACACGTTCTCTTTATGTATCGCAGATAATCACTGGCGCCTGACACAATCAAAGCGCCAAAACCGGCCGCCGCTCATCAGGCCACAGCGGCCGGCGCCTGCACGAGACGCACATCAGATGCTCCTAATTCCCTTTGCCGGCGCATCTGTCGCCGATGCCGCTCAAACACGCCTCTGTTTGCCCGCCACAGGACAAACAGAGCCGCCAGCGCGCGGAACTCGTGCGGAAAATGGAACATTTGCGACTGAAATGATATCTGGGCCGACGTGTTTGCTCGCCGCTGATTCGAAGCTCGCCCCTCGCGCCTTGTTTGCGCTCGGCGTTAGGGCCGCCGACTATTCTTTTATGATCCGATGCAGTTGGCGCGATACCGACCCCGGGGTCTAATGAGTGTATCGGTTTCACCCGACGCGGTCGAAATTGGGGTCGTAGATGAAGCTTTGGTTTTCTAATTACGAATATGGTAAGCGTAGCCCCGTCGAAGGTGCATCTTTACTTTTTTACGTAAAGTCGTCATCAAATCATAGCAATTTCAATATGGTACACAAAACTTTGCAATATAATTTTTGTTATTTTCTTATGTATTAAATATATCTAACAATCAGTGTTAAAAAATATAACTTTTTAAATTCATCTAGTAATGATCAGTACTAGTGACTGTTATCTTATAAAGCAAGAAAAACTAAGAATTAATGTATATTTTTGATTAATCCTATCCAAACTAACATTATATTTACTACTAACATGTGATGTAATTATATATAATAATTAATCAATTAAATATTCTTTATGACACCATCAATAACAAATTAAAACCAAAAAAGGGTTTCCCCAAAAGAAAAGAAAAATATTTTTAAATACTGGTCTTATCCGAAAATAGAAATAATATTCCAAGTGAGTAAATGAATAATTTTCTATAATAAACTTACTGAATACAAGAAATATATATTTATGAAATAAGTGTTTCCTTTCGAATACTTTTTTATGAAAAATCATTTCCAAAACCAAACCGCACGAACGAGTCCTTAGATCGACGCACTAAACGACTGAGACGCGACCGGGCCATCGATCGAAAGTTGGCAACCGCCACTTTGCATACAACCGTATAAGCTAAAACATTCGCCTCTCGAAAAGGCAGAGGAGCGCCTCCAGTAATCGACATTCACAAACATTTCCTATGGAATATTTAAGGAGCTCTCGGGAATCGCGCGATTTATCGCCGCCCGCTGCGGGACTCGCGAATTTTCCTTCAACTCGTTGTGATTTATGCACGCAAGTTTGGAGCTACATAAATCCGAACTGTCCCGGCCCACCAGCTCTCATGCTCCATATAATATTTCTCTCTGCTGCTTGCTGCGAGCCACGGCGGGGTCGTGCGACCGTACGAGATGTTTAGTCTTTTCATTATTGCTACGTTGCTAACGTATGTACATACTCATTCACCGTAATAGGGCTGGACAAATACCTACTTCTTTTGTATGCTATATATGTTTAACATAGATTATATTGAAACTTATCAAATGATCCTTCACAAAATCGCTCAGCAGTTGTTTCGATTAACGTTTTATGTCCCTTCAATTTCATAATCATGTGTAAAAATCAATATGTGTTATACTCGTTTCATTAATATTCTAGTGGCCCTCAATTTACCGTTAAACCCTATCTCAAATTAGTTCATTATCTCCTGATTATTGACATATTCTAAAAAGCGATTATAAAAGCTTTATTTTGTACGTGATCTATTGTGATATTTCGATATATTGCCATACGTACTATAATCATTTTGTAACTGGTTGCCTATTAATATTATTCTTTATATATATATAAATTTGTGATGCGTAACAAACTTGCCAACTTTTTGATTTTCCGTTGTAAGTTGACAGCCACCATTTTTGCATTAAGATTCTTTAAAAAAAGATCTTGGATCTTACTTGCTAAATACTCACGTTTGTGGATAAAATAATTTCGCCACTTATATTTAATAACCTTGGTGTTATTCGGCGTAATAATCAAATTGATACGTTTTCAACACACTAACATATTTTCCCCAGAAATTTTGTAAATACATTGTTAGACGCGATCGGGTGTATTTTATGTTTGGTGTTATTTTTCCTAATTCGCTGTGAATATCATTTTTTTCCAAATATGTCGATTACACCGGTTACATTAGAATCAGAAACAGTACACACGAACTTCGTTAATAAAATGCTTTATGAAATTGCAGGTGATTAATTCTTAATATATGAAAATCTTTTAAAATTAATTGAATTTTGTCGATTTATTGTGAAATTGGTTTATAATAGCTTATAAACGTGTATATTCTCAGAGCAATGAACTTAAAATTTGGTATGTAATAAAATCTATTAATCGGCACATATCTATACAGCTAACACTCAAAAATATTAATACCAAAATTTAAGGAGAGGGGGTGGGGCAAATTATATCCTCGATTTTTTATAATTCCCTGTAAAGGGGCATCGTTTGAAAGGGTTAATAATAAGAGCCTCAAAAAATTTTCATAATTTTATATAAACAATCTTCAGAGACATACTTCAGCATGTCATACTTCAATATGCATAAACTTATGTTCCCGCCCCTTATTTCGGAAACTACTCAATATAAATTTATGAAAAACATAAAGCTTTTAGAAGCCCTTGCAAAGGTTTTAGTAACACTGTGGCAATTTTCCTAGATTTTATAAAAATATACAACATATTTTACGCCTATGGAAGGTACAGTAAAAGATATAATTAAGTCGTGAAAAATTATGATGACTAAATAGTTTAATATTAATACTATGTTTTCAAGGACATTCATTCCCTTCATTGTTTTCAAGGACCTGAATATGCACAGGACTCTCGTAACTCTAGTTTTACTTTCGTGACAGATTTTTTAAAATCATTTTTATCCAAATTGACTTGATTAAAATTGTGTTACAATGACAACAAAGAATAGTACGTAAAAGTAAAGTAAAAATACATAGCAATATAGTTTACCGATTTGGATGTAAGTTTTCCATTTTATAACGACATTCTCTTAGTTCCTCATCATATCTGTAGTTGAAGATGGGAATGCAGCCCAAAAGGGCATCTTTATCAAATATCTTATATACCTACACTCATGTATTTCTTCAAATTTACCCAGAACGTTCTAGAAAGTTTTCTAAAATTGAATAAATGAATCGAGTTTTTCTGTTTTCAGACAAAAGTAGTCAGTATCCAGTCAGTACAATAAATTGGTAGATATATATATATATGTATATATATATATATATATGTACATATTATTAAAAAGTCATTACTCTGAGAATATACACATTTATAAACTATTGTAAAATAATTTCACCGTTTACAAATATAATAACTTCTACATAAATCGACAAAATTCAATTAAGTTTAAAAGATTTTCATGTATGAAGAATTAATCACCTGCAATTTCATAAAGCATTTTATTAACGAAATTCTTGTGTACTATACATTAATAATAATAAAAATTTTAGAACCGTAAATAATGATCGGATGGAATTAAGTTCAAATATATAATGATGTTTTGTCCTACCTAATAAAATATGCTTAATCTCATAATATATTGAGATGACTGCGTTATTGCTAAACAATTTAAAAGGTATACACCTTTTAAATCGTTTAGCAATAACATTTATAAATTGACAAAAATAACTATATATACAAAATAAAGAATTGTCTACAAATTGACTAAAACTAAGTACAGAAACTTTGGTACAATAACATCAAATTTCTCGTTTGAAAACAGTCACAATAATATTGGGTTTTTGATAAAAAAATTACAATGTTTCACTAAAATTCACTTAACTATATACGTATATTTTCTTTTATTAACCCAAAATACGAATATTGAATCAAATAACACCGACTCAGTCAAGAAAATTCAAATGCGGTAACCGTCCAAATGGACAACTGAGACCGATAGATAGAGTCCCGATTCGACCGGAACTACTCACACCGAGCTGTGAATCCTTTTTAAAATGCAAATTTGAGAAAGCATCTCGCAGCCAATGCGGCCAATATCCCAAAACACAATATCAGCTTGAAAGCTTTCGCAGTCTTGTCTGCGTCGTAATTCGGTTAGGTGTATAATAGTATATTCAGAAATATCTGGTGAGGTTATTCGAAGTTTTTGTACCCATTATTAACCGAAATGTTTATTTCATGAAAAAATTATATAAACTAAGTATAATTATTAGAAATTTTTATGTTTTTTGTGTCTGATTCAGACACACGAAAATCGAATTTACTTTTAACGTTTGTTACACGTATTGTTTTTCTACACATTCCCAAAAACATACATAACATTTGTTGCTTGGTTCTTGGATTCATTTAAAACTTTGCTATAATTTGTTATTAAATTTAATCATAAATGTCCCTAGGTATGAAATATGGTTTAACAAAGATATCTTACGCAAAATTCCTTTTCTTAACGACCATTAAATTTCTATCAAAAATAATTCATTCCAAAATATAATTCGTGTGGACAAATTGCCAAGGATTTTATGTTATCGAATTACCTTTGATAAATTTGAACATCCCTGTATTACAGGCAATTTTTTTCAAAGTTAAAGATATAAATTTGTATTTCAACAAATGAAAAAACCTTATTTTTCTGATGTAAAAAGTATAAAATGAATGCTGTGAATATTACCATATTTTAACAAATATAAAAACTTTATTAATACAACGTAAAAACTATAAAAAGGCGGAAAAGTTATGGTAACAAAGAAGTGATATAAACAGTAGAAGAATCTAAGGATCGTCATTGTTTGGATGAGGAAATTTTAATCAATGAGTGTATACAAATAAGCTTCAAGTGCAATGAGTTCTCTATCGATTCCGGATTTCAACTTTGTTTATCAAACAGGTTGAATATGTTATTCAGGTATTAGTTTTGATTCTGGTGTTATGTGCAAGATATCCTGATGAAGGGTACTTGCTACTGAAAGTGATTATTATCTAAAAATTAATTTTCCATGAGCACTATCAACATATTTATTGCATTATTTATCAAACGGAAATGATCTGCAGATTTTAAAACCCTATGCACGGTTTTTGTCAATAAAAAAGAATTAGTATATCGTGACCATCGCTGTATTAGTATACATATAATCTGTTTGCTGTACTCATAGGCATGAATATATAATCGAATATAGATGTTATGAGGAATACTTATCGTGTTTACCTATTTTTTTTCTAATAGAAATAAAATAAATAAACCCAAAATTATTTCATTCTTAAACCTAAATTTCTATGAAACAACTTCATCCTTATTGGACAGGATATAGTATTTAGAAATGCGTAAAAATAGCTGGAAAAACATATAAGATTATCTTATGGAAATAGTATAGAGCTGAAATTATTGCTAAAGTCGATAAGAAAATAAGCAAACTGGAAATAAAACCAACACATATGCGTAATAATTGCCCAATAGAAAAGGTGTTCGAAGTATTCGTCGTAATAATTGTTGTGATTGCTTAAGTAGTAGTTGAACCGCGGATGCTGTTCGTATTTTCTGCAGTTGTATTTAATTATTTGGTTTACCTTCACTATCCATGTTAGACGTATTATTTGCCCAGTAAGAATTTCAAAAAAAATAATATTTTTAAATTGATTTAAAATGGATAATTTACAATTTTTCCGTAAAGATATAAAAGCTATTCATTAAATTTATAATAAAGCGAAAAGTGTTACTTTTTTCATTAGTTTGTCCGCACCAATTTCTGGAACCACACCTCTGTTCTTCTTTTATTAGAAAGCCACAGGAAAATTATAGTTCAAATTGTCGTCACGTTAAAATTTAAAGGAGCAGAAATGTGGTTAAATATATAACAAAAATTAAAAAAAACACTGCTTAAAGGGTGAAAGGTAGAGAGAGACGAGCTTGATCATCCCGAGTACTCCCGGTGATATATATCCAATGCCAAAGGCCGATATCGTTTGACGAACGGAACGAAGGCGGCAGGTGACCGCTGGGGGAGGGTAGCATAAATTGAAATAATTCTACGCAGGTGAAACTGCGGGATACACTATTTATTATATAAAGTATCCAGCTGACATAAAAATATTGTATAACAACTGGCGCTTGTGTTTCATTATAATAGAATGAAAAAAACTGATTTTAATTGATTTGTACAAGAATTGCCGCTTAATATATATATATATATATATATATATATATATATATATGTTATATATTTATACCATGGTTTTAGGTGTTATTTACGAAAATTTATTATATAAATATTAATTTATATAAAAATAAATTTATCACTTTCCGATTTAATCTATGATATTACTTTAGAACATTTACTATTCAAGTGAAATTCTTAATGATATAACGCATAGTTTTAAGTGTTAATCTATCCATTTTATAATTTGATGCATAATTACTAATGGGAAAAAACATTGCAACTATTTGCTCCACTATTTAACGTAAATCTTTAATCGTATTGAGAGGATGTAGTACGGTTTCAGGTGTTAATTGTCAATATTTTTTTTAATGGTACAAATTTTTTTTTTTGAATTAACACTTCTATTACTAGAAAAATATTTTATCATAATTCTATACATCTTCAAAATTAAGTAGAATTATCCGCCCACGTTTCAATTGATCTTTCACGTCCGGATTTAGCCTCGAACGGGAATATATATCGAAACCTAGTCTCGCTCCCGCCACATCGGCCACAACTCTTTTTTTTACGTCGTCCCCTCGCTATACAATATTCACGCGATTTTTATTCTCTGCACCCCCACAATATAAAACACGAAACTTACTCGCCGGGTCACCCGACCGCGCGTTCGCGACCGCCGCCTAAACATTTTATATCTGCATTCCCTTCACCCGCGCGCCATCTTATTTATTTATCCGCCACAACGTGTTCCTTATTCAAAACAATTGGCGCCGTTCGACGCCGCCCGCCCAAATTGAAAACGCGGCGCCGCGACGCTTTTGAGCGCTCGCAATTGATTACGGTTACGATATTTGAATTTAGAACGAGCGGGTGCTGCGGTACTCGCTTGTTTATGTGCTAAAGCGGTCTGGTTGCAGGTGAGCCACAAGACAGTGGCTTATTGTCAAATTTAGGACTGCGGCCATACTAGAATACAGCCTTGAAACCTCTTCTAATAAAATTTATTTCATCCGTATTTCTCCAATTTAATCAGTACTCATTAATTTTATCTATGTTAAACCCTACTATTAAATTTCAAAGTGCAGCAGTGCTGCATTTAAATAAAGTTATATGTATCGCTGTCGATTTCAATTTTTCTATCGATATAATCCAAAAACTTTAACAAAATTATTTACACAAATGTCAGACTTTCTCTGAAAATTAACCTATAAACATCTAAATACAATAAGTCCATATTCCTTTGTTCCTGTAAGGTAACTGCCCACACTCAATTACATAAGGCATTGGTTATTGCTTCAAATACATTTACCGCAAAAGCTAATTCTATTTAACTTTTATTTTAATTAACCAAATTAAACGTATGTTCTAATGTGACATTCTAATGTGTTTTGATTAATTGGTCAATTTCATTCATGAATATTTTTGATGACAATTAAATGATTAGTGCTAATGGAACAAATAAAAGTCTTTTTAAAAATGCGATAAATTAAACTCTACTAATTAACTAAAAAATTCGAAAAAAGATTTTTATTTTTAACTTTAAATTCAGTTACTGATGTAAATAAAATGATTATCCAAAAATTATCTACTACAACACAATAATACAAGATAATATACTTTAAGTATATAAAAAAGTATCAAGCATAAAAAACTTTGAAGGTCACATTGAGGAGTTTCGTTCAATAAAAAAATACCCACTCCGAACGTCTGCGATTAAATTCGTAGCAACCTGTTCGAACATAACTCAATTTTACTCCAAGGTTTTGTTGTGCTAAATTGAATTCATATGCGTCTTCAGAAAATTACACATTATAATTCAAGCATTACTTGATAAATATACGAGTATTCACAATATATTATTAAACAAGAATTTATGGTATTAGTGAAGTCACTGCGCTGTTGAGAGTCCCTATATTGCACTTAATACGGTTATCGAACCTTTATTTTATTATAATTGAATAAAGTTACTACTAAAGAATTAATATTCTATTTTATTTGTATATTAAGCCTTGGATTTGAAAATTGATATTGGTTTTGTAGATTTTATTTAATTTGTAAACAAAAAATAAAGATCAAAAATTACCACAATTACATGATATAATTATAATAATTACCATGAACTCAAAATGATTAAATATATACTGAAATACAATATTCAAGTTTTCCATTAATTTCAATTGGGTACAAAAAACATTGAAACAATAATAATCTTCATTTACTCAAAAAAAGTAATGTTTTCGAGAGTCGATTTAAGAAATATATTACTTTGATGACATGTTCCATATAAAATGGCCTTTATTCATAATTTTTTAATGAAAATGAGTGTAGTTTAAATAACTTCAAACTAAAATAAGTAAATGTATGAAGATATGTTAAAAAAGCAGTTTTACCCTGAAGCAGTTTTATGTGGGTATTATTCAAATCAACCCTGCTGACTGGAATTATTTAACTGTCTCGTACAGACTAACGTCTGTACAAATTGAAATTATTCAAATCTAATATGCACATTATTCCTAATCTCATTACCAGCAGTCTATAAATGTGTGTCACATTACTTTTAGAATCTATAGGAAAAACGTGTGTTTAAAGGACCTGATCTCTATATATAATAAAATATTAATGAGTCCTTGCCTGTGCCCGTATCACGCAAAAACAACTTTGCATCCTCATAATGAAACTTTAAAGTTCATAATATAAATACTTATAAAAAATTTGCAATAGAAATAATTATTCAGCTCTGCTACAACTTAATTAATAACAGGTTACGGCTGAATTAATCAACAACGAAATCGTTTCGTTTACAAACCACTTTCATAAGTAGGTACTTTTATGACTATCCGTTAGATGACGGTATTTATCTTATTTTTAACAAACGATTTTTTCAAATTTTATCTATAACGTATTTATGTGTATATCTTAGTAGGACTCAGTGGTAGGAAGTTTGAAGAATTACAAAAATATGTGATACAACACATTTTTTCCACATCAAAAGTGAACAAAATTGCTAATTACTAATGTACCAAACTCAGTCATTTGACTGGGATATAACCATGTCGTAACCTAATTTCTCTCGAACTTGATAATGATCCCCAGTTTTAGTATTTATTTTTTCTCTCACTTTAATGAAAAGATAAGAATAAGCATGCAGAACTATAGTGGCGTATTAAGGCTAAGAGCGGCATGCAGAGTTGCTTCATGAGACGGCGCCGCGTATTTTAGTCGAATTAGAAAGTACTGTAGCGAGGTCAGCGGGAGCGCGCCTCATGCATAGCGAAGCAGTTAGCGCGCGAGTTATAGTACGCTGCTGATTTGTGGCGGCCGCATCGCGCGGCGCGCCCACTAAATCCTATCAAGCTCCAGCCATTCTTATAAGATTTGCGACTGTTATTTATCTCATTTTCCACCCTTTAAACATTACCGGCGGCCCTGCATTTGTTACGAGCCCGATAAGGCGTTTATTGAATGGATTCGCGCGTAACAATAACCGTTCGATACTCGGCTCTTTTTGTGAAAACAAAAGTTATCGCGTCGGCGAGATCGTTCACCATCGATTGATGGGCGGGGGGTGTCGGCAGGCCCGACGATACCTTTTTTATCGCTTCTTTGGAGATAATAATTATAGTGTTGAGATTTATAAACGGAATGTTTAATTGAACTGACGTTCGAAACAGTATGAATTGGCACTTCACATTACGAAGATAAAACTTCTTATTTTCTAAAGTTTAAGAAGTATGAAGAAATGATTCCAACTACCTTGAGTATAGAAATTAACCCTCAAATATCAACTTCTTCTTCTTAAAATGCCTAATTTTTACTGCTTTGAAAATAGGAAGCAGAACTTAGGTATTCTGAACCAGAAAATTATCCCAGATGCATCGAATAAATGCCGCCATAATTATTGATCTTATCTGTGATCTATGAAAGTATTGTTTAGTCATAAATTAATATCATATTAATTTATGATTAAACAATACTTTTTATGATTTATTTCGAAATAAGATTCACATAAATGGATTTTGTTTACACATTAATTTCAATGACTAAAAGTTCAGAAACATTATATTTAACTAATAAAAGTTACAAGGATTCTGAAACTGTTTTATGATTTTATGTAAAACATTTATGAAGATATCGTTGAAAATGTCTCATCAATCATTTTTTTCAGAACTGCATGTTGGATATTTCTAGAGATATTGTTGAAAATGTCAATCGAAAATGTGTTTTCTTATTATAATGTCAATCGAAAATGTGTTTTCTTAGAATTCTTTTGACAGAGAATCTTGAAATTAAGCATAGTGATAAAATATATTAATACATTTAAAATATTCTTATGCAAAGTTAACTGATGTAAATCCCGTACATGATTTTTTTGCATTTCATGTATTATGCGAGACATAAATTCAAAGTGGAAGATACAAAGATCTTAAAACTAATTTATTTTTTCAAAACTTTATAATTGATAGCTACAAATATACGGCTGTTAATATCCAAACTATAGAAATAATTAGAAATTAGTAAAAATTTATCAAAATTTTTACGAAAACTATTATCTGCGATTCTGTAATAATTTTTTAATACCCGAAATATTCGTCATATTTTTATGCTTATAAAATAACGCTAAGCAATATATTCATATGATTAAAAAAAATTGATTCTCAAAAGACAATATACGACGATTCACGACAGCAATTGTGAGATCTCTATTTTGATGCATAATGATTCTAAAAATGAAATACAAAAATGAGTATTTTTAAGGTTTAAGATTGGTACCTCAAAAAAAGAACCCACTGCAAGATAACTTACAAGCTCATGCGACTGTGCGTCACGGACGTTTCTTAAAGAAACTGTTGGACGTGGAGACTCGAAATTTGGCATGTCTACAAAATATATTAATCTTTATATATTTGAATTGGTTTGAAACTCATTCAAACATCATTCATACGGACATATTACAGGCATTAAAGTTTAAAAAAATGTTAAATTTATAGCATTCTGTTTTTCCGAACTGTATGCAAAACAGTTTAGGGTTATTACTTTGAGTAACCGCGAAAATACATACACCCGCCCACCCCTATTTTTTAATCTTAATCAGATTCAATTCATAAAATCAAATTTATAAAAATAACAGCATTGTTAGCAGTTTGTCTAAAATTTAACACAAAACTATAGCAAAGATACTAAAATTCGTAATTTACTGAAATTCACAAAGTATTTGTGCCTGCAAAATATATACTAGACAATACAAATACATGGTAAAAAATATGCTAATATTAATATTTATGATAATATAGCTTAATAGAAATTTCTGTATTGTTAAATATTTATATACACCTAAATGTGTACGCAACCGTCATTGTGTGAGTTCTACTTGTACTTAATAAGTTATTTAAAATAAATTTGGATAAAATATTTACTGAAACTTATTTAAACAATATCTTAAAATCACATCATAGTTAATGTAAGAGGACAACTGAGAAAAGGGGAAAATAATAATATGATCATGGCCCAACCCATAAATTTGACTTATATATAAGCAGAGCAAACACCAACTCCAAAATAGAAAACAAAATTTAAGCTTAGCTTTAGCTTGACTGTTTAAAATTATAAATAAAATTACTTGAAGTAACGTGAATCTTAACATTTAGAAATAAGTCTATACTTTAAAACGTATTATTAAATAGAGAAAACTTAACTTCTTGTTACTTAAAATTAATGGCAACAACTTAAAGTTCTGAAGTAACTGATAATAAAAGATATTTCCAAATGTTTGCTAGGCAAGAAACGTTAGGACATCCGCTTGGAACTCGAGAACCGACTAAGATAAACCCGCATGCTGTTTACTGCCAAACAGTAATTAAACTTGTTCGCGAGTCGAGGGACATTCAGTTACCCCACGAAATACAGCCTTATCAGCGACCTGGAGGGTCTCTGGCTGTTATAATTTTTGCAATTATCTCAAGGCGGGCGGCATCAACGTCCGCCCGGACAGGTAATTAAGGCGGGAACTTCGCCGAGAGCCGCGTAGGTAAACGAATGACTTGCATATTTTATGCGGAGCTATTAGGTGAAATTATTTAATCTCGAGCCGAAGTTGGTCGATTATAAGTTTTGCGTGAAATTAGCGTTTGGCCGGCGCGGGTGGCGCAACGCGATACCCTCGCATTGCCGAGCTAATTTAGTTTGTTATTGGATCGTCATCTGCTAGACGAGTGCGTAACTTTGGCCCAACTTTAAATGAGTTTACTCTAGAGAGATATTGGATTCTTATAAGACGATTTATGAGGCCGCTCGCACGGGAGGGGTTCGCTCGCCCGCCACTGTGGACGCGTGTGTGAGCCACGTGCCACGAATTCTTCCACTAATAGTGCTGAGAGTGATTTGCCACAAGCAGAGTCGTACAATTAAACTCGTTTATATATTGGTTTTCAATAATTTTGCTGGATTATTCCGGATATATTACTGAAGATCAAAAAATAATTAATCTTCATTATAAACTTGCTGATACAAGATGTAGTAACTCAAGTTTTACAAGGCTTCTTTACAACATCAATTCAAACGGCATTATATAACTAATCATGTTTTAAGGAAATAAATAATTTTATTTTTCTTCGTACAAAAAACTGTACCTGAAAAATAACTCTTTTTACGTTTGAAATAAGAAAGCATCTATATTATTATTAAAAATCGTCTTAAACAGTTAGAATGCCTTCAAAATTTGTGTATCCTCTGCGGTTTTGTTGCAAAAACTATGAATATATTTCTCAATTCAGAGTACAACTTCAATGGGTAGAAGTCCGCGGTCGGCATAATCTACGTATTCTTATACTTATTTATAATATTTTGGACAATCTTACTTGTCCAAGATATCTTAGAAGCAAATTTAGTTTTTTTGTCTGCGTTCAGTTTAGAGCTGCACTCAGCAACTTTTTTTTCGAACAACCAACCACCGTATATGAAACGTCTTTCGCTATCCAAGCTATAAAACTCTGAAATCGAGTAGTTCCGGATACTAGAAACTCGCCCTCCATAAATGTGTTCAAAGGCCGTTTGAAAAAGTACTTCTGATATAATCGCTTAGACCTACCCTTACATGATTCCATTCTGTTCCCCTTCCTTGTTCCCAACTATGCCATGTCAAGATTTGTAATTATTTTTGTTATATTTAGTTTAGTATTTGCTTATTTATTTGTTATGATTTCTTTTTGTTTATTATTGATATTGTAATTAGTCTTTCCTATTTCTATCATAACATATTTTATAATCTTCTACATTACAAAATTTTCATATTTAACTAAAATAATTTACTGGAAAAGATTGTACGTTTAACAATAAGTCAGTTAAATGAAAATATTTATTGGTTTGATAATAAACATCCAATGTGGTAACTAAATTACGTAACTTTTGGAATTTAAATCTCGAAAAGATGAAAAATTTAATTAAACTCTGGCAATATATGATTTTTATTACTTTTACTCAATAATTTCGTTGATAAAAACATGATATTAATTATCAAACACTATTTAAAACTTTACTCAAAATCTTATTAAGTAACAGCGATATATATTATACTTTTACAGAGCGAGAAGCCTTTGTATCAATATTTATGAAATAAAGATAGTTTCATCGTTAGTTTTAATTTCGAAATTTGTGTTTATTTCTTGATTGTTTCCAAATTCATACTTGGCCCCAATTTTAAGTTTTTTCTTAAAATAATACGACATTAATAAGCCTGACACTCATGTGAGACCCACACAAACAGAACCACCATGTGTCAGCATTAAAACACTATTTTCACATTTTGAAATACGGAAGATGCAACTCGTACAAGTGGCTCGCATATGCATTTTACATCAGTATCTTTTTAGTTAAAAAGGCACAAGAAAATAAAGATACCAGAATCCCTTTATAAAAGTTCCTTTTTCCCGTTTTGGAATGAAATTACAAATACCCGTATAAAATATAATAACACTATTCCGTCCGGTGACACTATATTAACATTACGTGGAAAATTTCAGACAAACGCAAATGACTCTACTTTTCTGTCACATGAACACTATGCTGATGCTAGTGATATCACGTTGGTATCACATGCGAAGGTATTAAGCATATGCTAGTAGTTTTTCATTTTTTATTTACTATAAAACAAGAATTGTAAAATGCACTAAGATCATGTTAGCACATAATAACGTTTCTATTTTATTTACAAAACAGTCAGTAGGATCTATGCGAGACCAGAAAAAAAAAACTATTTTACAAATGCAACCGTCAAAGTTAAAAAAACATAGTATGATAAATTTTAAACTAATGAAATTCCAGATTACATGTTTTTCAATGTTTTAAAATAGCTTCGATGATCCTTTAATTGCTTTTATTCAATGCCACAGGTGTAACCACGTGGTATATGCATAATAAAATCTGAACTTTCAACCATTTTGTATTAACATTTTTTTAACACCAACAAAAATCTAAAGGAAATCAACAGGATGAAGTTGCTCACTAAACATATATTCACATAGTTGATTTGAGATGTGAGTGATCCACAATTTTATCTTTCTGCTAATAATAATTAATGTCATTATTTGTTAATTGAATTAAAATAACGAGTAATTAAAGAAATACATAAATTATTTATCAATTAAATAATTAAAATTAAATAGAATGCACATTGCGAATAAAAATGAAAAAGTAAAAAATATTGAATCATACATTCTTAAGATTTTTGCATATATTATTCAAACTACTTTTTGTAAAAATCGCTCTTAAAAACTTTTGGTAAAAATCGATCTCAAAAATTGTACAATTAACATTACAGGAAAAGCAGTTATTTCACCACACTTTCAATTTTATTTAAAAAAAACTCGTCGAGCGATTTGCCTAAAAAACTAAGTCAATGTAAAATGATCTTATATTATATTTGGAAACAAAATATATAGTTTAGTTTTGGTAAAAATCGCTACCAAAAATTGCACAATCAATATTACAGTTAAATACAATAGTAGTTAGTAGGTAGTAAGCAAATTATCATAAATTATATACTCATAAATTGTACAATTAACATTACAGGAAAAGTAGATATTTCACCATCTTCAATTTATTTAAAAAAAATTGTGTGTGTCAGCTCCGACGCGCGACTGGAATTTACTCCTTAAGTAGGATTGGCTTGGAACGTGTAAAAAAGGTAACACCGTACATAAATATAAATATTAATATTATTAAATGTAAATGGAAAATTCTTTAACAAAAAAATGCTGACAATATAATTATTTTCAAGTAAAACACAACTGAACAAGATCAAATATATACAACAAAATTAAAAACACCTAGTAACGGCAGACTGAGAAGATAAAATTAAAAGAGACTAAGGAGACACCAAATATTCACACACAATGACATTTAATGATTACATCTTGATATAAGCGAACGATAGTAAACTATGTGTGTCATACTCCGTCATTGCGATTACGCCATGAACATATTGGTAGAAGAAACATATTGGTATCTCACTCTAAAGATACGCATAAATGTTGCGCAGAGAGATCACCTAACGGTTATACTTTTTTAACGTTCTGATCTTCGTACGATCGGAACTTAACGGTTACACTTTTTTTACCCTCTGAACTTCGGACGCTCTAAACTTCTGAGTTTACTCTTCAGAAAACTTCATACCGGGCGCTACATATGACAATCGATTCTTAAAGAATAAACTCCAAAAATTCCCACCATTTTTGTGCAAGACCAAAAATATAAACATTTAATATAAACACTTTAAAGGTGCACAGAAATGTTGCATGAAGAGGCCACCTAACGCTTACACTTTTTTTAATGCTCTGAACTTCGTACGCTCTGAATATCTGATTTTACTATATATGAAAATCGATTCTTGACGAGTAAACTCCAAAAATCGCAATAAAAATGCAAAAATTATTTTTTATTCAAATTGTTAAAATGATATTGTATAAAAAATTTGCAAACAAAAATAAAATAATTTTCAATAAAAATTTTATTATAATTTTTGGTTCTTACTATCACACGATAACTACTTTAAAAGGAAATATTTTCGGACTTACGAAACCGCTCATACATTCGTTCACGAGCTACGAGTAGCTAGCATCCAAAATGTGTTTTTTTATTTAATACCATGTAACTCCGTCACAAACAATTGTAGAACAATAAATAAAAACTAAATTATATTGAGTAATAAATACTCTAAGAATTCAATAAAAAATATGAAATATAAGGTTAAAATAATATTGTTTTATTGTAATCGAACTATATAAAAATGGTCCAATATTTATCAAAATTTTCAATAATCCTTTAATTTTACTCAATAGTTTAATATTTATAGACTTAATTTTTCCCTTGTTATATCACATAATCTGAAAAAGGCCAAATATTTTTTTAATTTTCCATTTTTCCTCTTTAAGGGAAATTAATTCAAATTCTCCACTATTCGAGTAATACATAGAGAGTTATATAAAAAAAAACCTGTCAAAGAAGAGAACTCGCATTACGAGAGTTCCGTACGCATTTAGGCACTTATAATGTTATAAACATAGTATTTCTATTTAAACTATTTAGAAATATTCATTTGTCAGAACTTAAATATATTTATCACTACAAAACTAAACTAATAATGAAAATGTATAAAGTCACATAGAATTATGAATCGTTGATTTTTGAATTTTTTCCTTTACTTGTGCTATAAGACCTCCCATAGGCCGACTTTTAAGATACCAGATCAACCGGAAATACCTTATAGGTTTTGATGATCAGTGAGTAAGACTATTGAATAAATAATCAATATGTTTTAAAGGGGCATAACTTTTCTTGCGTGAACCAAAAACTTTGATTTTAATTTCTATAGCAATTTTAGGTTACAGGCCTCAGCATACGATATTAATTTCAATTTGAAGAGCTTTGACAGACAGACGGACTGAAAAAATTAATTGAATATCAAAATATGAAAGAATAAATCTGTTAAGTACGAGTGAAACTCACACTACGAGGGTTTCGTAAACATTTAAGTGCATATATTTTAAACAGTTAAAGGTAGCTGCATAGTATTTATATTAAACTATTTACAACTATTAATTGCAATTTTTCACTAAGTAAGGTATGTTGTTCGTTATATCATTTACAGACGTAAGAGAAATAACTTATTTGGCTATATTTCCTGAATTTATTAATGCAATATTCCATCATAACATTTTTTTAACTTTTAAACATATGTGGTTAAATAAAAACATATGTGGGTATCGGGATACACTGTGAAAGCATTTATAAGCTCACATCTTGGTAAGAAGATGTCAAGTAAAAAAATATCGCTTGGCATGTTAAGAACCTTTTTGATGATACTCTATTTCATGAGATCGTGAGACAAAACCGTCGCCTTCATCTCATGTTCACTCTCGTATCTCCTTTCCCTTAAAATTTTCTTCAGATTATTGAATAATGAAAGTAATTATTACGAGCAGATCAGGATTTGAAAGAGTGTGCTTAACTTTTTACACGCTATATTGTTTTGCAAAACAAAATTTCTAACAAGTTTACCGCTTCTTTTGCCCTAACAGCTTGGCGACTCTTTTGATGGAGACTTGTGTTATAACATCCGTCATCAAAAAAATGTTGGTAGGAAATTAATAACAATTATCCTTTCATAATTTAACGACTTTTCCACTTTAATTCCTTTGGAATTTTCCACACTTTTTCCTGACGATTTGAGAACAAATTTTGTCCAAATTGCACATACTCGCCTCTAGAAACACTTTCAAAATTCCAACACGATATTGCTTGTTGAATGGCCTGAACATTTTTGGAATGCAGCATGCACGGATTTTTTTCATGAGCAAGTGACTAGTGAAAATATATACTATTAATTTTTGCCTGATGTGCAGTTTCTCGGCTATTTGTCATATATGCATTTTGCGATCACCAGAACGAATTCCTTAACTTTTTCAATATATCACCCATTGCGGCCTGGACGGTATATTCATTGCGAGTGCAAATATCGTCACATTTTTAACTTTTCAGACTCATACCTCTTCTCACGCCTTTTTGTAAAATTCCATTACAATCAATCTAAAACTGAGAGACCTTTGACGTTGTCAGACACGGAAGGACAGATGAACTTTTCAGTCTTTGCAATTTGTCTGCGCAATGCTAAAAAAATGATGCAACGTATGTTTAGTAAATGTTAAGCTCTAAAGTTTTATAATAGTTATTTTTGTTAAAGTTACGTGTTCCCGCCTCTTACCAGCTAAACTGCCATTTTTTAACATGTATATATATATACATTTATAATTTCTTCTTTAATAGTTCTTCCATTACAACAAGAATATAAGTATTTATTAAAAGCATTCACGAGTTAATGAACTTTTTAAATTCCTCTAAATCTCAATAATTACTTCAATGACGAGATACCCACAATACCCAACTAGTACTTGAGCAATTTCTTATTAAATGCTGTATATAAATGTTTTACAGATTTTTTTTTATTGGAAGCCACGTATATTTTATTTTACTGAATTTCTCTGATGTTGATGGATTTTGGCTAATTAAACTTCTGTGCTATGATACCAAGTACCACAATTCGTCCACATCCGCCGACGACATCAATGCGAAAATTGGCATTTCGAATTGTCTATTTTTCAATAAAAATAAGCTCATTTTATTGATTAAAATTGTAAGGCATTTCAGAACATTAGTAGAATCTGTCTGAACTTAATCACTATTTATAACACTCAATTGAAATGTCACGTAAAAAACTAGGTCCAGATAATATTTATACCACTCTATTGACCGTGTGCTCGGCGGCCGAATTTTATGAAACTATTGATAATTGATTTTTCATGCATTATTTAAATCTCAAGCCTTTTCAACTCATCTCCAACCCCTACCTAATCGTATTGTACTAATTTTGCCAAAAGTATACCAGTCTACAGACTTTTTTCTTTTCTCCACCTTGTTGTGGTTAAATAAAGTATACCGATTAACTTGAGCAAAACGGACCTATTTTATTATAATATTTAAAGACGGATAAAGAGATCCGCCAACATGCCAGCTACTACTTTTAACAGAAAGAGACAATAAGTAGAAGATAAATAGTGTTACCAGCATTATAACGAAATTATATTGCCATATTTTCTATCTAATTACATATCTAAATTCAACAATCAAAGAAGTAACTTACACAAACCTACAATAAGCCACCTTTCACTCTTGTACTCTTACATTTGTTAAAAAAATGTTAGTATTCTACATTATTTATAGCACAGTGCTTTAAAAATTGTGTAATTAACTCTTCAAGTTTACCAGCTTGCTTTATGTTGATTCTTCAAGAATCAACATATCTGCTGGTAAACTTAAAGAGTTAATATATTTTATTATATATATTTTATTTTAATATATTTTATTTTATACATATATATATATATATATATATATATATATATATATATATATATATATATATATATATATTACCATAAACTTACTGCTGCCTAGCTCCAAAAAAGAATATCCCCCCCCAAAGCCTAAAACAAAAAGGACTAGATACAATTAAAATTAATCACAATGTTAACAGAGGCATTATTACATCTAACTTCACCAGTAAATTCTTAGCAATTAACAAAGCCCTCGCCTTAAACCTATCTGATTCACAAGCTATCAATTCCACAGAGGGATTACTTATCCTCTCAGATTCCAAATCTGCCTTGGAAGCTATTAGAAAAGGAGCGACAAATATCACCTCCGCAATTAATGCTCTTCTCGAACAGCTGTACTGCAAGGAAAAATCCTGTACGATGCAATGAATACCTGCACACGTCAATATAGAGGGAAACGAGTACGCTGATAAAGTAACTAAAGAATCCAGAGACCCCGATCCATCACCACATTTACGTAACACCATCACCCTTGCAGATGTTGACGCAGGTGCAGGATGTAGAATTTTGACCCACACCTTTAAGAAACCCCTCATTACTGATCTCAACTGTCCTAGACATATCACATCTACAACAGCCCGACTAAGAACTAATCACCTTAAAGGCATGAAGATCCACCAAGACAATTCCAGAACTTATATTCATTGCAAGAACTGTCCCGAAGTCCAGCTCTCCCCCAAGCACATCTTTGAGTGCCCAGCTTTCACAGCAAACGAGGCACCGAAACTGGCAGGAGTTTTAAAAAGCTTTTCAATTGAAACCTCCTTTTTACTCCTTTTACTCTTATTTATTTTACTATCTATGTGGAACACGACAACAACAACATATATGTATATATATATATATATATATATATATATATATATATATATATATATACATGTATATATATATATATATATATATATATATATATATATATATATATATATATATATATATGTTTACGAAAGCCTTAAAATGGAAATGGTAATGTGTATCTATATGTTTCGAATACCTAACAGTATCAGTTCTTGCCAATGACATGGCAGACTGATTGTCACAATAAATTATTACAGGGCATACATTTTGGAAACCAAGTTTATTTAACAACATCGCCAACAACAATCAGCCAACAAGCTTCACTAGTTGTCATCATCATCGCAATTTATCAACGGCCTCTGTTGAGGACAAACTTACAGACACTTAAACAAGTAGCCTGTAGTACATTTTCTATCCTTGGTATCCCCTCCCCAGTCAGCATCACAATAACCCTCCAGAAGTACATCTTCACACTTATAAATTAATTTATAGTGCATAGTATGTTTAACACATCGTAACACTCTTTTTAATGCAATTAATAACATCTTATTAGCACATTTTTCATACCTATTTAACATAGATATAGCAAAACACAAATCAGATCTAGTGCTAGATATAGCATACATGAGAAAACCTATAATTATAATCCTCAGATATCTATAATTCTCATTTACTTTATGTGTAGTGTCATTATCATTATTAAATATTTTCACGTAAAAATTCCGATCCATGGGCATTAACAATGGCTTACAAATTTCCATTTTAAACATTTTAAGAACATTTTGTGAATAATTTCTTTGTCTCAATTCAATGATACAAGTTTGTAAATTTTGTTCAAGGTTTGTACCCAAGAAATCAGATACCAATCCGAAATATTTCATCTTAAATTCTTTCTTTAGAACAATTTTGAGTTGAATAGTTTTTTTTAATTGCAAATATTAAAAGATCATCGACACATGACAACACCTAGCTTTGATCATTGCTATCACACTTTTGTATACATATTAGAATTACATTTTGACCTTACAAAACCTTCTCCCATTATAACAGAATTAAATTTGATATTCTAACCTGTTGGTGAATTATTGAGACAATATAGTGATTTATTTAACAATATTATTACTACTATCTAAATAAACTCGTTCTGGCAATTGAATAAACACATTTTCATTTATCTCACCACATAAAAAGGCTCCTATTACATCCATTTGATAGATTCGTAAGTTTAATTTATTTGCAATTACTACAAAAAGTCTAAAGGTTGATAATTTCGCAACTGGAGCTTAAATGTCATATAAATCTAAAATATTATCTCGCAAAACCCTCTAGTAACTAACCTAGCTTTATACTGAGTAACATTATTAATTCCCATTTACGACTATGTAAATACCCATTTACGACTAAATACTTTCTCATTTATATATACATCACTAAAGTTCCAAGTATTATTCCCTTTTAACGCTTGCAGTTCTGTATGTGTGGCATCACTCCACTTATCAGCATCTCTTCTCTTCATAACCTCCTTATACGTAACTGGCTCACTCTCCTCGCCATAGAATTCATTGTACTGATAAAAGTGTGTTTGCTTTCTTACACGACTGCTTGGCTCTCGTGGCACAGCGGTATCATCCGCGTCGAATGAACTTCCATTGCAATTTTCACATGGATTGTAGTCACTTCCAGATTCAGTCTGACTCTCAGCCACATTGTCATCGGAACCAGACAGCTTAAGTTTTAACTCATCGTGTGGTTCACAACTCCTATTTGCCTCGTCTTTTTCATTTTCTCTCAACCGATTCTCCAAATCAATATTAATTGAGACATCTCTCTTCTCATTATAATCCGATGAAAAATATATCCTATATCCTTTCACATCCTCTCCATACCCTACCATTAATCCCTTTTCGCCTTTATTGTCCCACTTTCTCCTGCTTTCTTTCGGTATGTGTAAATATATATAGTAGCTTATGAACATCATAACTTTTCTTCATCCATGCCTTAAATGACGATTTTTCTTCCTTATCCTTACTATTTTCTGTTTTATTCAGATCAAAATTTGTAGTATGTACCGCTTCCGTTCACAACGCCTTTAATATGTTTTTAGCGTATAACATTCTTCTTCCTTATCCTTACTATTTTCTGTTTTATTCAGATCAAAATTTGTAGTATGTACCGCTTCCGTTCACAACGCCTTTGATATGTTTTTAGCGTATAACATTCTTCTTCCTTATCCTTACTATTTTCTGTTTTATTCAGATCAAAATTTGTAGTATGTACCGCTTCCGTTCACAACACCTTTGGTAAGTTGTTAGCGTATAACATTGCATCCTTGCAGCTTCGACTAATGTGCTATTTTCTCTTTCAGCTTCTCCATTCTGCTCTGGGGTCTATGGCGTAGTTGTTTGATATATTTTTCGGCATTTCGAGAACATGAACTTTACCTCTTTGGTTATAAGTTCCAACACATCATTACTTATAAACACCTTCACTTTGTTTCCAGTTATATTTTCAGTCTTATTTATGAAGTTTTCTATGCAGTCCTTCACTTCATGTTTATTTTTGACAAAGTAAACTTATATATAGCAAGTAACATATCTATAGTGATCAGGTGAAGTCGTCCTTCAATACCAAGAAATACCTAGACCCTCCAACTGACATTTCCTCGAATGGGCCACACGTATTCGCATAGATTATTTTGCATTTTTTGTTACCTTTTCTCACTGTCATTGAATAAAAAATGGTATATCTTCCCTTGTAAACAACTTCCACATTTAGAAACAAAAGTTTGTTTCGCATTAATGTTAGTTTTCGTAAGTATTTTTGCACGTGATCAAAGTTTTCATTTGTACCAATTTTTCATGCCACTCATTTACCTCATTGTTTACTGTTTTTGCAACACTGACCACCACCTCATAACTGTATCAAAAGTCCATGTAATACAAGCTTTCATTTCGTTGTACGACCACACAAATATTATTATTTTTATAGAATTTACACAAATTGTCATCTGTCACCATGACATAACCTTTGTCCGAAGCGCGATTAAGAAGGGAAAGGTTTGTTTTCAATTCCGGAACGAATAGAATATTGACGAATGTAATGCCAGTCCATTCCCTCCCATGTGTCTCTAAGTGCTATATGTTCATAACCTAACACACTAATCGCCGCACAATTACCGACAATCACAAATTTTTGCGTGACGCTACTTAAAGGTGTAAATATAGCGCAATCATAGCACTTGTGTCCAGTGGTTCAAGAGTCCACTAGCCAATTTAATACTTTTCTTATTTTCGCTGTTCTTTCTAAACTTATACTGCCCTTTTTTCCACTTTGCTGCAATAAAAAAGCTTGTTATTGCTATTAATGTTTCTTCCATTTTTTTTGTTTTTACTCCTACACTCACTTTGAAATTGTATAGATCCATTACATTTAAAACACTTTACGTTCTTCTTATCGTTCATCACAATAGCCGATAAAGATGATGTCTATTGAAATATTTAACTCTTTTCCTTAACCCTTTATTATTCCACTAGCAATCTTACCGCTAAATTATCAATAGTCTACTGATAAAAATGTTTGTATTCATCTGGCAACGACATTAAAATTTTAACACTGACATCTCAATACTTTTTTCTTATTTGTACTGAATGAATACTTGCTGTACAATATAAATACTGGTCTCGGTCTTCTGTTCATATACACTCTGTAGTTTCTCCACACATCTCCAGAAGTTGTATAATTAATTATGTGCAACATGACCTTCTCCACCATTCTTGTAACCGACAGCGTCAGAGCCTTGGCATCGTTGGTCTCCCATTTGGCCAGTTCAGTAGCATCTTCAGGTTTTATGTACCTTCTCTCAATTTTATCTAGCCAACCTTGGTTTCTTAATAGTACAGTAGTTCAAAACTTCCACATATTCCAACTACTGGATCCTTCCAGTCTGATCGCGTTGTTAATTCCTTATATTACGCTCTTGCCTTGTTCAATCACAAGATCAAGTATCCTTCTCGCCGATTCAATGAATTCCAGGCGGTAATTAAATAAATCTAACCTGACGCCGATATTTCCGCTTGACTTACTTTGTTATGGAATGTTATACAATCGGTACACAGTATAACGAGCCTGTGCCTGCCTGAACCCATTGTGATTAAATAAAGTGTACCGATTAAATTGAGCAAAATGGATTTTTTTTATTATAATATGTGAACGCGGACAGAGACATCCATCAACGTAACACTTACTACTTTTGACAGGAAGAGACAATGACTAGAAGTTAACAGTGTTACCAGCATTGTAAATAAATTACATTGCCATATTTTTAATACAATCTAACTCAATTTTAACGACAGGTTCGTAGCCAACAAGAACTTTAACAAACTACTTATTTTCCCCACTATTTGTTGCGCGTACGCCTACTGAGTGAAACATGCCGGTGGAGAAAATAAACTCGTTTACTTCCAAAACAATTATAATACGACATATAAATAGTCTTATTTCAAATCGATATAATATCTGCCTCCTTCTTTTGCGATTCCTTTTCGAGCAAATCTCTCGTCTATTTACCATGAAAATTAGAGCAGATAGAACGATCAACGAGACAGTTACAGCCACCGTTATTGTCATCTACCCTTCCTTCTTCCTTCGAGCCTCCCGCAGCGCTACCCCCACACCTTAATGAGCCGTAACTAAATTGTCTCTCCAACTCTTAACTTCATGAAAATTTTCCTCCTCTAATTATTTTCCGACATTTCAATTACAAAAAGCGGAATGATAAAATTGTACACCTGAGTCGTCTTCATTATATTTATGTTCGTTTGGGTCGGTCGCGTCCCGATGTGCGTGCAGTACTGCAAAAAAAGCCATAATGTCTATTGTTAGAATTAAATATACAGGTAAATAAGGTAAATTCATGTTATCGTATCTAACACTTGTACTCATGCTTGTATACAGAATATTTCCTAACATTTCAGATATGCTTTAACATGCCCATTTAAATGTTCACTTAAATTATATTACGGAAATTCTTTCATAATCAGAACGTTCCATTGCTTTCTAATACTTTCTCACAGTATTGGAAAAAGGATAAGAACAAGAATTTGTATGAAAACCGCCCTATAGAAAGATAGATTTAAATACATATCAATTTAAGAATTTGTTTTTCATCTCACGTAATATTGATATTTCATTGACATAATAAATTCACAACCTACTGAAATTAAAAAGTATAACTTTCATGACAATAAACTGATTTTTAAAATAAAAAAAATGCATTGGAAGGATGAATTATCAAAATTAGCAACTACGACCTGTATGTTTTACGATCCGATTTCACAACATGTCTTCAATATTATTCATATCAGTGAAGTTTATTTATATTACAAAATACTCTGTCTGGTCGCCTGACTATCCATATATCGGGGAGTTCAAGAAGCCGAAGACCATTTCAAGTCGCAGGATAGATAAAGTAAACAAGTTATGGCAGCCTTAAAGCCTACAATTTTTACTCTGAAATGCAGCCATTCAAAAAAGTGAAATGAAATTATGTTAAAGGATGAAGATCATTGACTTATTTATTACACAAATCCAGTTTATATAAGCCAACTATGTCATTAGGTCAAATATTTTCTTAAAATACGAAAAAATTACCTTTTTCAATTTTTAACCATATTCAATGCTTTGGGAAATTCGCTAATTAAATAAAGTGTTGTGTAGAAATTATTACAAACCCACTGATTAATTTATGCGTACAAATAATATTTTGAAAAACTAATAAATCGTGCCATTATATCAAAACTATCTTACAATAAATCGATAAATAGAAATGCAATAAACGCGATCATATACATATTCACTCTTGAAGTTGGTCGTTGTTTATGACATCTGCTGAAAAACAAACAATTACAATAGTTCGTACTTACAGAGACAGTTAAGTATTAACACACCTAAACTTGTGGATCACAACAAAGTTTTATTCGCCACCTTGACGTATGTGTGACATGTGTAATAATAAAATAATGTTTTCCGTCATTTTTGTAACATATTTTAGTGTAAAACATTTGTTTTGTTCACACATCCAGTTTACGGCTAACGTGAAGAATATACTTTGCAAAATTTATTCACAACTCACTAATGAACCTTCGGAACTGTCGATTAATTTTGTTTCAAACTGTATTTGTAGCACCTACACCCATCTTATGAGTTCTATTTAATTAATTGCTTGCTTAAACATAATTTCTTCTCATTTATGCTTATTTAAATTAATCAATAAACGTTCCAAAAATGCATTAAGGAAAAACTATATTTTCACGTTAAAATTCCAATGAGATTGAAATTAAATGGCATAATGATTAATGCATTTAATTTCAAACATTAAATGGCAAACTTCATAATATACGTTTGAGTGCGCGAAGTAACTAAATTTGCCACGAGCGCGATGGCGCTCTCAAAATCAGTTGCTGTTTAGCGCGCGGTAGGTGAAGGTCGCTCGCACGCATCGCTAAATTTTTATCTTTCTACGTGTTACATAAAGTTCAAATTATAATTTTATTCGTAATTGCAATATAAAAAGGATCCAGGAAAAGAAAATGTTTAACCCATAATGTCGGAATAGGAAAATAATTCGAGTAAAAGTGATCGTTTTTATAGTTGTGAAGAAAGTGATAGAGGGAGTGACATTGTGGTGCCCTCACAATTTGGCGTAATGCAAATGTTAAGTGATAGTGATAATAGTGACGATAACAATTATTTTGCTGATACGGAGGATGTACCGGACTACGAAAATGAGGATTGATTTCAGTTTTTGTTATAATTTTTGTCACAATATATATGTCCATAATGTTCTTTGTATTTTATTATCCTTGTACAAGTTTTTAATTATGAAAACACCGAAAAAATTATTAAAATTGGATAATTTTTGGAAGAGATACAGTTTTTTTTTCGAGACAAGAGTAAATGACATCAAAAACAAAAGATTTCTTTGGCATTTTTAAGTATATTTAAGTAAAAAACAATGACACTAAAACGGTTAAATATGAAGTGTGCCATTTAATGTTTGAAATTAAATGAATATAAACATTAAATGGTAAACTTCATTTCAATAGCATAATAAACACTAATTGATAACAACAGAAAACAATCAATAAAGTGTGAAAGAAACCGCCCCGCATTCGAACCTGTTCAAATTGTACCACCTTAACCATTTATGTACATAAAAAATGGCTGATATAAGTCGAAACAAATTTGTTCATCGTGTTCACCCGAAATACGGCGAAAAAATCCGAATTAAACGCTTTATTTTATAGTGAAACTCCATTCCCAATTTACTACTTCTTTTGGACTGTCCCTAAGATGACTTGTCCTATAATAAAAGAAAATACGAGAAGTTTATTTTCATGTCCATTGCTTTCTAGAAGTAAGTGAGTTCGCGTCACCGACGTGCTTTATTAGCAGTATATCTGTAGCTATAAGGGTGACGTGTACATTAGTGCTGTAGATAGATATACATCTATCTATATAAATAAAGTTGAATTGACTACGTGGAAAATTCAATATGTTTACTGTGCGTTGTTTAAATTATGTTTTAGTTTATTATTTTAATTACGTAATTGTAGAATCACTGTGTAGTACAACAGTGAGTACTAAGTATGTTAATATTTTTATATATCATTTTAATTTACAAATTATGAAATATTAATTTTTGATACTATAATTTGAAATTTAAAAAAAGCACTGTTATTTCATAGTTTTAAGTTGTCACTTCTGTCGGCACTCCCCATGACAGCCCGTCCCTAACTCATAAATTCATTCTGTTTGTCCGTTTAAAATAACGATATTTTACTTTTAGTAACCAGATATGCAGATTAAATAATTTTAGAAAATTTCTTAAATCAGGTGAGCATCCTTAAAAATTAGTACGGCATAGTGTTATTACAACTTTGTGTCGTATAGTAATTAGTATAATAATTTAACCTGTTTCAGTAACTTGGTACAAAAATTTAAGTTAAAAAGTTTAAAAAAAATTTAAAATTACGTAAACAATTATAAAATAAATAACTTGAAAAATACATGCAACAAATATTTAATTTATTTTCACTTGATGATATAAACAAATTTTATTTTTAATTTTTATGTACGAGAATATCACGATTGCTTTCTTTCTGGTACCTATTTCACCTTCCCAATATTTCTAATTTGTTTACCTCATAACTAATATGTAGGAAAGTCATTTAAAAATATAACTCACAATGAGAATCCATACATATATCATCAATATTAAGGTAACTACTGCAGCATGACTGGTCCTTAACGTAATTAAATTTTAGTCCCTTAATTTACTTTATATTGTCACATAAACTATTATTATAGTCTGATAATAAAATTTTAATAATCGTTTAATTATAAAATTTTGATAACAACTAATATATAACTACGTCCAATTATAAAAACGATGCGGAGAGCCAATTTTTAGTCTTGGTACACCACAACTAATTTCCCAAAAGTGTTGTACGTGCTTAGAATCTCAAAATGCGAACTCAAGTAATTTTAGTTATAAATGAACTGAGCAAAACCTTCTTTCACGCCTTGCCAAGCAATACGGGGGGACGTTATCCGTTGCATATAAATGCAAATAACGTTGACATTTTTATGTAATTTAATTATATGTACATATATATATATATATATATATATATATATATATATATATATATATATATATAGCCTAGCAGAGTCAGTCTACCCAGCCCCGTTCGAGTTGACGCGAATTCTTATTCTAAATACTCTTAACATTATTCAGTTTCGTACGTGCTACTCTGCTACTCTGAAACACTATTAAATTTTACTTTAATTTATTTTCACAGCTTACTTCTCTGATTATAACTTTTAAATTTATTACGTGTTTTAGCTTACAATAATTATAACATACTCATTGTAACAATGTATTGTTATAACAATTATGCTAATTTCATGCAAATAATTTATGCTAAAGTTAAAAGAAACCTATAGTGATTGTCAAAATTCCAAAAGTGTCCCAAACATTTACCATATCATTAAAATTGATGTTAACAGAATGTGGTTTATATCACAATTGATGCAAATTACGTGGCCTTACTTTGATGGATGATCTGACGGTGACATGCCCATGACGATCTTCACAAAACCTAACGTCATCCTAACATGGCTCGATTTTATTGGTCCAAATATTTAATAAGGCGATCTATTGGAGCTATATATCCTGATTGATGCCATTAGAGATCAAAATTATAAAAAACTATGAAAAAACACTCGCTACGTCGGCACTAGCTCGAATATGTTAAAAAATTATATTAACCTTTCTGTTTCACTGATTTAATATATTACATCCATTTAGAAATAATGTCAGATTGATGTTTTTAATTTTTTCAATTATTAAAAAAATATGCAATCATAGAATTCCACGTTCAAAGATACCTCATTCAAAAGAATAACTTTTTGTACAGATCTCTCAACCATTTTGTCGGTGTCTCCAAACTATTGGATACGCTATAAGTGCCGGGATGTAACTAAAATATTTTTTTCTAAACATATAAAATTACAAACGCATACAAAAATAACAAAAATATCACAAAAAATAACAAAAATATCATAAAAAGAATTAATTTTCATCTCCAAAAACCGCACGTGCTTAAAATAACGATTTCTACATGTCTTCTTTTGCTTGTGTTAATTAATATCAATGTAAATGTGTTACATATACACCAATTTTAAAAAACAAAAAAATATTTTTATTACCGTACAGCTAATTACGACCAACCTATTACACAGTTAAAGTTTATGAGTAAAGAAAACAAGTGACTTTTACTGTTCACCAAACAGGATACTTTTCGGTAATCACGTAATTACACCAATTTATATCAAGCTACGCCTAATTACACAAATCTATATCAGACTACGGTATATGAAGTATATATTTATAACATTTCTGGCAGCAAGTGGCGAGACAAATCACGACAGAAGGTCAAATAGGAGTCGCTTTAATTGGCCCGGAACCGAGCGGCATAGCGACAGTCGGCGCAAGACGGGGCCGCGATCATTATATTGGGGTGAAAATATTTCATATAAATGAACGGAGGGGGGACGCGTATTAGTGGGGTCGCGACCCTTAATAAATATTTCGTGCCATCAATGTACACAGAGCGGGGTGTCTATTGATAGGCGGCGGGCCGCTCTCCCCCAAATGTTTTCCTCGAGCCGTGTTCCCATTATTCCCTTTGTCCGTTCTATGTGTGAAATGTGTAACAATATTGCTTGTAACAAAATTTTCATTGTGATCGCTTCGCGCGCCGCCGACGTCGAATGGCGGCGAGATGCGAGAGTGTATTAAAATATTTTCATTACTTAAGTGCGGCTCGACAATGGACCTCGAGAGTTGTCGGATGCGCGCCGCATGTGCATTCGCCGCTCGCGGAGATACCGTTAAATTGATAAGATGAATGAAGCGGTGTCATCATTGTGATGAGCCCACGTTTGTAGATACGTAACAGGAAAATGGTTCGAGTGTACGTTATATACGAACAGCTTTATAACACACAAAATAATAAATATAGCTCTTTACAAAGCTTAACAATGTTAACAATATTACAAGTCACAGACAAGGAAAATTAATATGAAATGAATAAAAAATTCTGCGTGTCAGCTCGGACGCGCGACTGGAGTTTATTCCTTCAGTATGATTGTCTTAGAAAGTATAAAATAGGTAACACTATATATAAATATAAATGTCAATATCATTAAATATAAATGGAAAATTCCTTAATAAAAAAACGCTGACAATATAACCATTTTCAAGTAAATCACAAATGAACAAAACCAAATTTGTACAACAAAATTAAAAGCATTTAGAAACGTCAGACTAAAAAGTTAAAATTAAAACAGATTTTTAAATTTTTTAGAATAGAAGACACCAAACATTTACACATAATATTTAATGATTACATCTTGATATAAGATAACGTTAGTAAACTATATGTGTCACACTCCGTCATTGCAATTACGCCATGAAAAAATGCCAAATAAACATATTGATATCACACTCTAAAGATGCGCAGAAATGTTGCGTGGAGAGTCCACCTAACGGCACACTTGTTTTAACGCTATTAACTTCGTATTTACATTTTTTTTAATGCTTCGTACTCTCTGAACTTCAAACCGGGCGCTATATATGAAAATCGATTCTCAACGAATAAACTTAAAAAAAATTATTAAATTTGATAGCGGTAAATATTAACTAGGCTTAATTATTCAGCTAACAGATACAATACAAGAGATAAAACCGTCAGTTATTCAAATTTGATAAAACTTAATTATATATCTATTTATATGTAAGCTTTAATGATAAATAATATGTTAGTACCAAATATTGAATATATTTGGCGTTAATTTTGTAGAAATGCATTATTCACAATAAAATGAAACTACGTGATGTACTATTATTTCTATAATTTCTTTCTTTCTTAATTTCTTTGCCACGGCCTAGATTTCGTTGTATTACAACATCTTCAGGTGGGCTATTAGCAAAGATCTTTGCTAATATCCCACCTGAAAATGTAATACAACGAAACGTGGTAAAGAAATTAAAGAAAGTAGAAATACTACTACATCACGTAGTTTCATTTAATTTTGAATGTTAGTACCAACTAATAATTTTACCGTAAGTAATATTAATTATTTTTCTTTCTCTATATCAAACGTGAGAAAAGGAAGTAAGATGTTGCGAAACTTAAACCTATGTAGTGTACTGATGATGTCGTATTTTACATGATAAGTACCGTTCGTAAAGCTTATTTTATATTCTTTTGCTTTTTCGCTTTCAGCCATCTGTTATCATTGAAAGAGATATTAACAATGCATTTGAATAATGTATGGAGACCATTTGTATACCAAAATATATAGCTTGACAATTAATAGAGTTTCGTGCCATAATGGAAAATATTTATTAATAGATATTCTCTCCATTTTTTCAAAACATAGAAACGATATATTATTGAATATAGTACCAGTTCTTCACTATTTCCTCTTTAAAATATTTTCAACTTTAAAAAAATTAAAATGACATCGTATTTTACTTTTCTAAACGTATATTATGATACCAAACGTATGTAGGCTTATGTATCTAAAAAAATCGTATAATTCACGATTCTAAGAAAAAAATTTGTTTCCAAAGTGTTTACGTATAGAAATGGCGCTGTATATGAAATTGTTTGAAATACCAAATAATTTCACACCAACTTTACATTTTAACCAATTCTGTTTACTGTATAATAATTCATTCAGTTTGGAACTTGCAACTTGGCACCAAAAATATCGTGCAAGCTAATATAAAGTACATAAATAATAAAATCAAAACAAATATTCATTTAAGTATAGAATATAACAAACTAAATGTGAACATAAACCGCCCAAGTGTTTCACGGCAGTAAAATATAATCTTTCAAAATATAATCTAAACAAGCCATAGTATCGATTGTTAAATAAAGTCATGCGAGATATCGGGGATCACAAACGAATTTTAAGAACAATATGCAAAGTATGAAATCAGTTGTGTCATTTCGCCCACACATAACAAAGGTTTTCTATTAACATTCGTATGTACATAGATTTCAAATTTTTACTATTTAGCGGGAAAGAGATTTTGATTTCTAACTTCTTTTTTTTAATACAGATCCGACATAAATTCATACCCTCTTGACTAAACCCATCCTTCCAATTCAGGTAGTTATACTAGAAGGAAGCGGAGGATGTATCGCATCGACGCAGCAGCTGTCTGATCTCCTTATCCTTAATCTCAAATGAAAATGGTGCTAAATGGGTTTTCCCGTTTTCACCCTAAGATTTCGAGATTCCCCACATACATACTTAAATTACAACTGCAAGTATCAACGAAAGGAAATTGCAATGCTGCGCGATGAAGCAATTAAACGTGTTATGTAAAGTTTGCTCATTATTACTAAACATTTCTGAAACAAACTAAAAAATATGCTTCTTTTAAGGGTTCCGTATTGGAATGACAAAAATGGAACCCTTAGTCTCAAAATTACATCATGTAAATAGGTCTCTACGTTTGTCCGTGTTCATGTAACGACATTATGAGTATTTCATTTTGAGACCAATTATGATGAAATTTTACAGGAAGACGTAAATAAATTACATATATATATATATATATATATATATATATATATATATATATATATATATATATATAGAAGACATGTAGAGAAACATTATCTTTTTAATTTCTTTTAAACTACCTCCTAATATATTAGATTTAGGAAGCTTTTTTCCACACAAATTCCATTAAGTAGAATGTCATCGAAGAGATCTTTTTAAAACACAAAAGGTTAACAAAATATAAACTTACTTTTTGTTACCCAAATCTCTTATTTACACAGTATAAATTCATAGTAATATTTTTGTAATACATTAATAGAAATACTATATACCCTTAATGTTTCAAATTTATACATTGCTTAGTAATCCAAATCTCGTGTATCGGCTAAACTTTGTGTATAAACTTTACCAATCTTTAACAAGTTTATTTTAAAATGCAATCATGAGTCACAAATAGACAAACTTAGCAAGTATTAACATCTTAAAATGTTTTAAGTTTGTAATTTGGCTGGTAAATAGCTTTCACACTAACAAATATGTAAGTTTTCATCATAAACATGATTGATAGTTTTAAAATAAACAGGAAGCTACACAGCCAGTACTTTGTATGTATTTTTATATAATTACTCTTGCTATTAAATTAACAGTACCACAAATCTTTAATCGAAACCTAGATCGTGGTAAAGAATTTAAAGTAAGTAGAAATAATACTACATCACGTAGTTTCATTTAATTGTTTATAGTGACTGTTAAACTATTAGCAAAGATTTTCTGTTAAATTTTCTGTTGTTTTCTGTTCTGTTAAACTATTAGCAAAGATTTATGTACTATTAGCAAAGATTTTCTAATAACCCACCTGAAGATGTAATACAAAAAACCTAGCTCGTGGTAAAGAACTTAAAGAAAGTAAAAATAATACTAGATCACGTAGTTTCATTTAATTGTGAATAATGAATTTCTACAAAATTAACGCCAAATATATTCAATAGTCACTCTAAAGCCTGGCTGTGAAATTTCTCAACGACAGCTAAGCATATGGTTGAATATGCCGTACAATCTTATAAATGCAGACGTCTCTAGATTCTTCTCCAAATAATGGTGAATAAATTTAAGTTTATGATATTAAGATAAAATCTAACCGTCTACAACAGAAAATATTTTTCTGACGTATAACATTCTACTCGCGCATTTCTCGTCACGAGTGAACGAGGTATTCGCAAAGATTTGCTATTGTCTACAAATAAGTAATATGAGTAATGAGTAAGAAGTTTTGAGGGAATTAGATACCAAATGAACTAACAAAATCAACTAAACCAATAATAAAAAACATAATACATTCCCCAACAATGCTTCCAGTTACAATGCCCGCCCTACTTCGCGCCAGGTAAAAATTATCGATCACCACCGCCCTCGCACTTAATTACGCAGAATAATGTAACGATAATTTAATCAAACACCGGGAGAATAAGAAGAAAAGAATGAAAGTAGGCAAAAAATAGAAGAAAAAAATAAAAAAACAAGGTTTCCGATGAGTCAGTGCAAACATGCCGGATATTAAATTTTCATGGGCCAGGGGGGAGGGAGCGGGCGGCGAGCGCGGCGTCATCGTCTTGCCGCCGACATCGACTCGGCTGTAATAAAATTTGCATACTTTTAATCAACGAGCGTGTCACGGAGAAGTTTGCCAATATAGCGAGGCGCGGCGGGGCGCTGATCGATGCCGCCCGCCCGATACAAATTTGTCGGAGCTTTATTGATAATTAAGCTCGCGAAGCGACTCGGGTGGCGGGGGTGCATGAAGAAAGATGGGTGAGCAGCCCGCTCCAGACAATACGCCTCGCATTAACAAGGTATTTTTTAAATTGGTATTCGATAGTTTTTACTATCCCGTCGGTGTGAGCTTCGTGGTGCGCTGGGGTCAAACAAGTTAGAAGAATGGTAGTTAGGTTAGAGCACGTGACTCTGACCAAAACATATAGAACTCGATGCTTTCTTTGAGCACGTTGCCGAATTTGGAAAATTTCTTGCCTACCGATCTCGCTATCGGGTAGAGCGCGTGGCTTACTTTGTTTTGACATGGAGCATGATTAATGACGACGGTCCATTGTAATTTGAATTCTTAGTATACGAAACCCTCTTTTCAGAAAAAGGACTCGCTTCAGAGATTATTTATGTCCACTGACTTGATGAACATCCTCCGAGCCTAGGGAAGTGACCACTTCCCCGGTGTGTCTGAATAGCTGAAAAAACTTAGCTCAATAAGGACTATAATACGAGTACGTTCAAATTCTTGCCTGGGCATAATATATTTCACTAACTTAGCTAACTATATATTGCTATAAGAAAAATCGCCGCGTTTTACTGTGGTCACGAAACGCAGGATACGGAGCATTTTCTATTTAACTGCGGTAAATACAGCACAGCGACTTGCGTAGAATTTTGTTAGAGACGGGGTATAATTACAGCAAAGTGGGATGACAAGAAAGTTTAAGACGGGGTATCTTTATAATTCCGATCTTTCATCGCTAAGTTTAATCTTAATAAAAAAAGAGTGTTATGTGGCTCATTGCGTAGGGGCAATCTCTTGGTCTCTGGTGGATCTTCTTAGTGGTAGGATATGGTACGCGATCCTTTCAAAACACCATTCAGATGGTCTTTCAAAGACCCCAGAAGAGATTCTTAGACAACCTGGGCGTTGATTGGGAGTAGTTTTTGCATATCAAAATTAAGCGAGTCAAAAATAGCATTTTGACAAGTATTACTTGACATGCCCATAGACAGATCAGAAAATACACATCCTACAACATACATTGCTTACAAAACTTTCGAGGAAATGCAGTATACATACAAAGATTAGCTTCGATTTCCTGTCGTCAATTAACGAAGAACAGGTACGAAAATCGCTCGCAATTTTCCGTTCCAATCGTACGTCGAACGTAATCTAATTCCCGTCCAATATAACGTGTCGCGTTCTTCATCGTTTTATCGCTTCCATCTATATTCAGGTCGCGCGCGATACGGCCCGAGGAATCCGATCGGCGTCGAAGCGGACGCGCGCGCTCCGATCGCCGATAATAAATTAGCTCGCGTCTAATATAAAAAGACGAAACAGCGTGCGGCCCCATCGGCCGCGTCTCGCGCCCGTCGCATTAATTGTGTTTAGTTAACGGATATCGGCGACGCAAATTCAAATGCAATCAAACGAAAGCGGAATCGCAAAATGGAATAAAAAGTCCGACCGACAGGCGTCAGACGGGCGGGCGGCAAGCTCGCTGACCGTACTTACACGATTTTAAATTGTACATATTCCAAATTCCAATCTGTCACGGCGCCCGGACGCCCCTCTATGAAATGAAACTGAAGCGGCGCGACTGGCGGGCAAAAAAATCAAAATCGTAATGAAAAAGTGTAATAAAAAAAGCGAGCGTCGGAATCGGTCGGCGGGCGGCGGACAATAAAGCGGATCGGCGGATTGATTGGAGCGGGCTACGGCAGCGCCTCCTCGACATTAAGATTTTAATCGGTTTACCTGAGCGAGCACTCGCGTCCGCCAATATCGCCCTTGTTTATTCACATCCGTTCCGCTGGGCGCTGGACCGTGAGCGACCTCGCGTGCAGCGGTCAAGTCATTGTTAGTTTATGTATTTATCATCTTATGTAGAGCGGATTTTCCACCATTTAAAACGTACATTTAAAATATATATAGACACTATGTATTTATGATGGCCGTTTCTGTCCTTTTTTAAGCTTAATGTTATTTATGATTGAACCTCAATTTTTTTCTTTGAAAAATATAATAAAACTCGATGAACTTCCTCCGATTCCAGGAGAAACTCAAATTTTCAAAACTTTATATAAAATATTTGCTATAATTGGTGTATTATTTATGAACCATATACTGTTCATGACAGAGTTTCGACCTAAAAAAATTATAAATTAAAAAAAAAGAATATTAGATGATCTTGTCACCTTTTTCCGTAAAATTACAAAATTCAAAATATTTTTAAACGAATAACATATATATATATATATATATCATTACTCTCATTCGTACATTTGCTACTAACCTGGCGCCATTTAAAAAAACATGATAAAAAAGAGCAGCAACTTTTGCTAAGTCTTTAAATAGTTTTAACCATAATAATAATTGTCTCCAACCTTAATTTACTTTTATTGCTTTGATGTCGCACGTGCATTAAAGAGACTAGTTTCAACTAAAAATAAATCGCATGGATTGTAAATTCTAATGATCAATCATGAAATGGAGATACCAAACTACATAGTTATTTTTTTATAAAAGTAAAAATTATTTTTATTTTTAGAAAATAAATTTGGTAATATTACAAAATCAGTCACGTCACAGTGAACACCAATCAGAAAGCGTTACGTCACATCACGCAAAATACCATTACTGGATTTACATTTTTGTATACAGAATAGGTTATTTGATTATTTTGTTTGTTTTAACAACTTTTGTCAAGTTTATACAACTGTCCTCAATTGCACCTTAAGAGACAGGTACAATTAGCAATGGAATCAAATTTTAGCAAAGCAAACAGTAGAATTTGCCTAAAACTGACACTTGGCAGATTTTTCTTGTCAAACAGTAAGTTCTGTTCATCAGAATTTCGGAATCTCAAATTTCACTGAAAGTATACACAAGTGTAAAATATTAATTTTAAGCTGAAATAGTAATATTTCAGTTACATAGTCAATAACCGTTTGATTTACATTACATACGTATTGTAAGTTAATCGATACTGGCTTTGAGATTAGATTTGAGAAGTATAAACATAAACTACTTAACCTCAACTCATGCATAATTATTTTACCATGAAACTTGTAAAAATAGTAACTCTGCAAAATTCATCAATCTTGTTTTAAATTGAGAAATAAATTGTGTGTAATTCATATTAATTTGCTAGTTTGTAATTAAATGTATTAGCTTAGAGCTTCGAGATGTTTTTTTTCTATACAAACACAAATCGAAATCATTGTTTAAGATAGGACCACAATCACAATGATTTTGTAGTGAAAACACAGTTTATCGAATAGAGCCTTCTACCTTTTTTTTTAAATACTTACATCAAAATGATCTTCACAAAAATATATTCTTGATTTTCTAGATAAACTACGAGCTCCTTGCAAGTTTTAGTCACTTTTTCCGTGTTTGTTCATTGTTTGTAACATATATAAATAATTTATTTGGCATTTTAATAGTTGTGCTTTTATACTGGGGCATTAGATAGTACTTTTAACAAAACAAATTCATTTTAAATTAAATAAAAAAAGCAACCGCCATACACACCACAATTGTTTTGATTTGTTTCGCGTATAGTGACGTTCTAGACACCGTGGCGGTATTGAGATTTTCTGAGGTAAATTTAAATTGGTTTTTTAAAACGCAAAGTTCATAATTTAATTTAGATTTTTAGACAAGTAGCATTTTTTTGGAGTAAATATATATTAAGGTAAAGTTTTCACCACTTTCTCCAATTTAGTCAACTAGCCTATTGCAGTCAGTTTGAACATTTTTTATAACGAAAATTAAAAACTTTATTTTTGGAAAAAATTGTTTTTTTATACTATATTATAATTTTTTTAACTTCATTGTTTTCGAGGAATATTTAATTAATTTACACGAAAAAAGTTAAAGATAAATATATTTACAAGAAAATTAAAATATAGGATAATTACCTCATCATTTTAGTGTGATTATATTTTTTATAGTTTAAGGCAATAATATTTTTATTACTATAACTTTTGCGTTACATGCATCAATTTTTTCAAATGTTTTGCCAGTTCAGAGCAATACATTTTTTTCCAGTACAAACAATTGAATTTGGGTGACGAAAATTACGAAATCCTTAAAAGAATATTTTTTGATTGTTTTTTTAAGAGAACCGTATTAGTTGTTATAAAATATTTTAATTAATTCAAAAGATATATTACTCAACTATACGAAACTATTAATAATTTACAGTCGTGGTACCTGAAAGATCGATAGTGATTTTCATAAATCTTAGAAAAGTGGCTATATCTCGAAACCTAAAAGATTTTGTTAAGGGCAAATTTTGTCAGTAACCCAGTCATATCTTGTCCTATCGCTTTTTAACCTTTTCGGTTGGTACATGACTTACGGGATAACCTACATAGCTATCATTACAGATTTATAGGATAATTAAGAGACTTTAATGATACAGTGTTTGTTCCATTTGTGCAGCTCCCGGAGCAGTTACCAATATACACGTAGCACGTTCGATAGGGTACTCACTTTACTTAGTAAAGTGAGTACCCCTACTATTCTTGTTCCCGGTTATTCATTATTCGTTATTAGTTAACATCAAGTAAAACAGTGCCCTAAAACTGTTATGAAACGCGCGTATATTACGAATTTTCCTTAATCTAATGAGTAACACCACAACGAGCGTGTTAACATTAAAACATAGAATTTAACGCGTCCTTCAACGCCCATTATCAAGCGAAAATTGTGTTATTTTGTATACGAAACTAACCTTCTGCTCTAATGTCACTATCGTCTTTAAAGGAGATTAGCTAATATTCACTTATCCCTTTAATTCTACATATATATCTGGGTATCTATATGTATTTAAACTTGTATAAACTATTGAGAGATATTTCGGGTTAAGTTCAGCTGACATATGCTAGACGTTCGGCTTAGACGTTCAGCTTAGACGTTCAGCTGACATACTAAAAACAGTCGATGGAAAAAAGAGATTAGATTTTAAAACGTTAACATCAATTTCTTTTTATCAATCTCTTTGATTGAAATCATAGCTATCAGTTGTGAGCTACGTCAAGTTTCAATAAAAATAAGTACATAACTTTAATACGTGTTTAATCTATTTATCTTTGTAGTATTTGTGTGTGTATGTATATATATATATATATATATATATATATATATATATATATATATATACAAATATATGTATATTTATATATATATATATATATATATATATATATATATATATAAATATTTATTCTAATTTCATTGTACACATTTCTTCTAATTTCATTACGTATATTATTGTGAATACTTTTTAGTTATTCAAAAATAGCAGTTTAGCTGTAACAAATGACTAATAAAAATTACCACTAATGAGGAATATTCTTTAAAAATAAGTACAAGAGATTTAAAGGAAAGTGAATTTTGAGCACCCTTTTCTAAAAGTCAGAATTCTTTTTATTTTATCTAACTTTTACTTTAAAAAATTATAGGGGAATGAACGTTTTTTGAAGCTGTTTTTTTATCAACAGAATTCGTGAACCACGGAAATATACCTTGAAAAAGAAAATTTTAATTTTTTTAAGTCATTTTTGACTTACCGAATCGTATAACTAGTCGTGAAAATTTTCATGTTTCTACTTGAAATAATTCATATCTAATAACGATAGAAAAACGACAGAGGAAGGCAATGTAAAAATCGAAGCATATAAGATTTTAGTTATAATAGGCAGGCTAGAGGAAAAGTAATTTTTTTACTTGGCTTTCGAGTTCACCGCAAAATAATCAATAGTTTCACGAAATAATCGATTTTCTTATAATCCTTCCATTTTAGGTAATGTTTAAAGTTTTGCATTTAATTTCTCTCACCTACACCATTTTTAATCAAATGGCTAAAACGGAACCTTTTAAATTTCACAGTACCCTATTGTATGTCACATAACTCTCAATTGAAAACGGATTTTGATAAAATTTTACAAAAATATGTGGCTAAATTATGTAGATACGAAGCAATAAGCAAAAGATATTTCCCATTTTTTTCTCTGAAGTACCTCTTCACATATTGAACTTGGGATAAACATTTTTTTTTCTCACAAACCCCATCGAAAGAGGCATCATTTAAAAAAGTTTGGTTTTTGTTTAGTTTTCGCAAGTTATAAGTATCCAAATCGCTGATAACGCAGACTCGTTCGAAGGTTTTGAGCCCGCACAACCAACTGCAAAGAGTGCGGGGCGCGTAAGAGTACGTGCCAGTTTCAGTTTTACAAATTTTGACCATCGGTCGCTTTAAGATTTTCCAGCAACAGTTTATGGATAATCATAAATGGATCACGGTAAAATCCTTCATATGTGCTTAGGTGTGTAAGAAATCCACGCAGTGCGAATTCTATTCGCGCTTAAAAGGTTTGTTTCTCTTTGATTATGAAAGATTGATTCAGAATCTGGGACGCTTGAACTGACTACATTACATTACTTTATTCATTAAACAATTTAAATGACGTATTTTGACAGAATCATTGTTTTTTCAAAAGCCATTGTATCATCAGAAAATAACTTTCATAACACAGACGGTAAAAATATATAGAGTTTAATACGAAATATTTTCAGTTTTTAGTTCTGCAATTTAGAATATTGACAGGGATATATTTTCAGTTATACAAAATTTAAACTTTTTATTTTAAGTATATATAAATTGAATTCAATTCAAAATTAAATTTCTTCTTGATTAGTTTTCTATCCTTTCGATTCAGACGGTTATCAAAAAAAGGACAACAGAAACCAATAATATGTACTGCCCTCTACACGATCAAGTTTTAATATAAAATAAAATTATTTATAAAATAACTTTTTAAGATGAAAAAAGATGAATATGCTATATGGCGAGGTTTCGGTTTCTATCTAGATTCTTGTCTCAGCAACATTTATTCCCATCTACTTAAAATTTGGCCCAGTTATAAAATTGGTTTGTCTGAATTAAGGTTAAGGAATTTGGGAAACAACCATAGTTTTATTCAGAACGCTGTCTGAAACTGGGGGTTGAAATTTAAAAGTGAAACAAGGGTGAAATTTGTCAATTTGTTGACCCTTTCAGTTAACACTTTATTTACATATTACAAAACTACATTTCTTTTTAAGTTTATGTAGTATGGTTTCTTTTTTATGTACACATATGTGTAAAAATAATTCCCTTCTATTGACTAACAGGGTTTTTTTAATTGATCATAACTCAGTTGTCAACTATTTCGTATGACTCATTGTCTCGTATGTAACTCCCTTTGCAGAAATATTTTTGGGATTAAGAAACTATATCGTTACAGCTACTCAAAAATAATGTGCGATAAAATTGTAAACGGCAATAAAATATACAAATATTCTAGTATCTATGAAGCTAGCTACTAATTATTATAAATTAGGTGATACGAGCATTTGTTGTACAAAATTGGGCGGTAGAGTTCCGTAATCGACTAAAACGTACAATAACAAGCTACATCGTTGAGAATGAAGTCAACAAATGAACCGTACATAATTCATATATTAGATTGGCAACTAATAAACTCGCCATCAATGTTAGCTGATCGCGCTACGTGACGATGCGCTGCTCTGTTGCAAAAGAGCATACCTTTACCTACATATCTTAGCGTATGTATTACAGAGTGCTTTGTTAGCTATTCACCTTAAATGGAATTTTCATATTTTGTTCATTCACCCCTCGCCAAAATTCATTTGTTAACTGTGAGTTCTTCACTCGCGGAAACCCATTTGTTAACTATGAGTCTTTCACTCAACGAAACCCATTTGTTAATTGATCAAAATATCGAAAGTAACGCTCTTTATATGCCTTATACGAGATGTTCGAATTATTTCTGTAATATTTCATAACTCACATATTTATTATTTACCAAGCTAATATAAAAAGTAGTTACATATAATGCCACTTTTTTACCCGCAGACTGGGCAAAGCCAAGACAAGCATCTAGTAGATAATAATAGATGAATACAGTTATTCAAAATATGTTATTTATATCTCATTCATCCGTCTATCGGTGTACCTAATATGTTTAAGAGAGTATTTTGAATTTGAGTTTAGAATTTTTAATTATGAATGTAGAAAATGGAACAATATTGGACCATAGTCATATTTTTAGGCTTTCGTACCTCAAAAGAAAAAATGGAACTCTTATGAGATCGACAAATGTGGATCTGACTTTCTGTCGGAGCAATCTTTCTCAGAAATTGTTCCACGTAAAAACGTAAAATATGACACAATAACTCGCATATTTTTCAATAAATAACACAGATATTCATATGGAAATTTTAAAAATAAAAAAAGACATACAGAAAAATATGCAAAAAACGTGCACAAATATTAAACAACGTGCACAAATATGCGCAATGTGTGCAAAAACGTGCACAAATATGTAACAAATATTAAATAAATTTATACACTTAACATTTATTTATTTATATACTTTAATGTACACAATTCATACATATGGCGCACCCATTGGTACAAGAGCACTCTTAGAACCAACCAGAACACCAATCCACCCCCTCGCGATGAGCGACCAAGAATCAAACCCGTGTCCGCGCGATGCGCTAACTTGTGACGAACTCAGCACACCACGGATACGATGGTGTCTTTTAATATATTGTAATAAAGATAAACAAGGCACTATAATAAAAAAGCGAAACAAAACAGACACACCTCACTCTGCAAAACTATACGCGACATAATTCCCAAAACTCATCGAATTTCGTCCTTATCTCCATCCATTACGCCCGAGCTGACACATAAAGAAGTTTATACGGCTAACATTCAATAAACGCGACGAAAACGTTACGCAAGCCGAACGTGTACGAACTAATGGAAAGGCCGTAGGTATATGTGGAAATGCTTAATATGCGCGCAGAACAGAGGCTATAAAAAACATGAACGCTCCTAGCCCGTCCGTTTTATGCGAGTAAAAAGCAATACGAAGTCGTTGAAACATTCCGCCAGTACAATAAATTGCTGATGGTTATCGCCGGCGAACACATCGCGTGGCTGAATGTAACAAAATAATACAATCAAAGGATGATGAAAGCGAATTGTTTTCCAAGCGGGCGAGCGCGCGTGGGCGGCGCGAAAATGTACCTGAAGGGGCGAGTACTGTCCCACTTATCAATCTGTAGCAACGAGCCATCTTTCACGGAAATGGAATTGTTGTTACGATGCAGCCACAAATCAGTTATGTGCCACAATGAGATGAAACTCAATCTTCCGAACCTAGGCTAATCAGATGGTTTTCAACAAACGAGCCGTAACATCGAAAAACTAAAACTCTGATTATATTAACATATAAGGGCTAGACAAAAAATTTACTTATTATTCGCTGAATACACAATAGTCTTTAAAAATGAGCATACCTCTCTTTCGACTGATATGAATTGTGAAACATTGTAAGGCGTATTGAAAACAAACGGTAATATTGTCTGCGCGATAGTGAGTCGTGAGCGATAGTGCTTCGGACACTTCAATGTTCTTAATGTCGGTAGCGACATGAGCTATAGTGTTTGAAGCAAAATAAAAATTAATAACTAACATAATTAATTCCATTCATTCCAAATGGCAGTGAAAAAAGAATAAATTTAAATCTTATTGTTTTTATGCTTAATAAACGAAGTAAAATTATGCGTACACACGATTTTGTTAAAAAAATAATCTACATCATAATCTAAATTTCCCTAAGCAGATAAAATAAATATTAGATATTTATATATATATATATATATATATATATATATATATACATATATATATATATATATATATATATATATAAATATATATATATATATACATATATATATATATATATATATATATATATATATATACATATATTTATATAAATGTATTATATATATATATATGAAGATGAATCTCCAATAAAAATAAATTTAATAAAATTTATTTATAGGATGCACTGAACATTATTTTTTAAATTCACTCAAGAAAAACCCGAATCACTCAATCCCTTCATACAGGTAATTTAATAAGCGCACGTTGCAATACCGAAATTATGCACTTACGCATTACTCGAGACGATAAACGGCTCAACGTAACCCATACGGATGACGATAAAAGGGCCATTATAAGACAGCAATAATACGCAAACGACTTTCGAAGCAGCCCCCGGTGCCTCCCCACATTCGCACGACAAACTTCGCACAGCAAGCAAAACATGGATAATTCCCATTTAACTTCCGTCTCAAACTTATCGAATAATTTAACTTTACATTTATTTTTGTGCGCTCATCAATCAACCGATTCATCTCGAGTCGGGTGCGGGCCCGCTTCGCGCATTTCTCTCGCACTCGCCGCACGGCCCGACGAACGACTGCGACCGGTTCCTAAAGCCTCCGCTCCGACGTCGAGAAATGACTCGGCATTACATAAATCCCCTCGGATGATGAAAAGTGAAGTCTAACAGATAAGAACCGACAAAAAGTTGCTATGAGAAATGAATCGCGATTTATATTCCGCCGTTCTCGTCTCCGCCCGCCTAACGACCGCGCCGCCCGCCCCCGCGCCGCGGATTTGAATGAATAAAAAGTGATACCTATATGAAATATATTCGCGCTCTAGATACATAGCAATTCATCTGTTATCTTGCCGCTTTCGTGTGTACTGTGGAAGCTGAAAATTTGAAGTGTTTTCCACGAATTTCGTTTATCCACACATCTAATAAATTTAATGTATGCAACACCGTTATAAATAAAAACCTTTTATAAGGCTTTTTTCAAAACTTTACTATATATTTAAAATATTCTCAATGATTTTTATATAAACTCTAAAAATATTTCAAAATTCTGTTACAAACTCTCAAAACCCTGTAAAAATATACGAATAAAAAATTAAACTAAAATTAAATCATATACCGATTTTTTCCAATGGTCTCATATATAATGAAAGCGTTTACTTTGTATGGTAAAACAGCGCAAGCAGTCAGTGAAGAATGACTGCGTTCAAATAATTACATGACAGGTAAAAACTGCTCAACTTTTGTCTGAACGTGAATAAAATAGGGTTCCGTTGTTGTGTGCGTGTCTTAAAATGTTTGATAGAAGATAACCGAAATAATTTAAATAAATTATTAATGCCTATAATTTTTATGTCACAATGTTTATTACTTTCAACCTTAATATTTCATAAACCTGAAATTAAAACTTAATTGCGTTGCAATAGACCTGTCCGATACGAAATGATTACGAAAATAATTATTTTATTGTATATTTATATATTAATCCTTTTTTTTATATTTCGCTTCGTACTAATTGAAACCTCATTTTGACGCCTATACTTACAAAATCTCGTACATATAGGTCTCTAGAAAATTCAAGACTATGACAGACGTGGCAAAGTTTCATGCTTCGTTGCAAAATCCTAAAAATTAGTGAAATATGGAAATTCACAAATTTAAATTCATGCATAAGTACATATATGTAATAACTGCAAGTATAAAACACAGCACCTGGTAAAGTAGTTAATTTCTTTCTCGGTTTTCGGAAAAATATAGTGATTTTTTTCTCATTTACCGCGATCAGGTACTTGGGGAGTAAATAATCTTAATTTGTGCTTTTCCTTTAGGAGACTCCGAAATTACACGACGTTGGAAGTACGCAATTTTCTTTTCGGATGAAAATTTATAGACGCCTCTTGAGTTCTTAATATTATATTATAATACCTCTATATAAAAACCTTTCAAGTACAAGTAGAACACGCTCCATGAGGATTCCGTAGACATTTAGGAACTTATGAATATATAAGGGCACATTGTATTACTATTAAACTGTTTACAATTAAAAAAATTTCACAACGTTAGTGACTACACATATGTCACAAGCGTAAAAAAAACATGATACAGAATTAAATAAAATTATTTCTCATCATGTAAATATATTCTCACTGTGTACATTTTCAAATGCAAAGTTATTTTTGGATTTTTTTTAAATTACTTGTATTGTCCCATAAACTTTTTATACATCCAAATACACTTCCTGAGTTGGCCGACTATTACTCGTAACTAGCATATCCTACATAGTAATGATAACTTTTCCTTTTGATTCCGGTATATGTCCTACTATAGTGAATACTGTTCAGACGTTCAAAAATAGCGATATTTAACTGATAGGGGAACAAGTGATTCAAACAAAAATTACCTATATCGGAAAAGTACTCATTACTTTACCTCCAACAATTATAAAAACTTACTCAAGGGTGAAATAAAAGGAACCACCCCATTTTACATGTATGGTAAATTAAAAGGAATTACCCCATATTACATGTAGAAGAGGTAATAAAAAAACTTTTTTTTAAGATTATATTTCATAATTTTGTACACGTTATAAATATATGTATATAACAATGCCAAATAAATTTCAGCGTCATATCACTAATATTCTGCGAGCAAAACGACTGTGATTATATAGTTTCCTGGTTTGGCTACGGAACCCTGAAAAGGTCAAATCTGAAAAGGTAAATCGTCATTTACTCTTCAACTTTAATGTACATAAATAAATAAGACAAACTTATTTCTTCCAGAGCAATGTCCGACGCTTAACCAATTTAATATTATTAAACTTCATGGCATTGTTGCGAACTCCAATCAACTAGGTGAATTGAGGGAAGACATTTAAAATAATTAAAATTAATTGTTCTCTTTTAACATTTAAAGACAAATGTAAATATACCATACACGAAAATATTTGAAGAAAAATGATGGAGGTAAAGATAGTACGGAATTACTTTTTGAGATGACATTTGAGCAAGTATATGATGGAGCAATTCCTATGTCCTTATTGATGTATCCACTCGTATGGGTACATTGTAATACTCATAATGATGTATTAGGTTTGAACTATGGATATTTTTCCCGGTTTTTGAGTACTGAATAAAATTGTCTCCTCGTTGTTAAAAAAAACATTAGAATATTGATATTACATATTCAACTATCACTTAACTCGTTGCATCCCAGTGTAGTCTTCTTTGCGATATTGAGGTAGCTTTGAACAGGCATTACTATTCTTTTTAAAGTAGGGGTATATTCATCGCATCAAAACGAATTCCTTTTAAGCAATGTAGTGACGTAACAGTAGGTTGGTCATCATTCCACATTTTTAAGACGGTATGAAAACTAATGATGCTAGAGATATGTATTAATTATGATTTAGAAGACAACATTTGGTAATAAGTTATTTCACAAGCTCGCTTCTATCTTCATATACAGTGTGTGTGTGTGTGTTTAACTGGGATAATATACATGAAACTGTCTTGGGCACTGTTCATTCTTTTATTTCATATATTACAAATCTCTTAGTTATGTGCATAATTCATTTTATGTAAGGCAAATAGCAAATAGCAGACAATCCCAATGAAATACTCAAAAATCTACTTCGTTACCTAATAACAGTTAACTAAGAAAAAGTATTATTATTTTGATCGCATCACCTGACTCCAGCATCTGTAAAGGTCGATTTAACATTTCAACGTTTTACAAAATTCGAAGCAGAGATAGAGACCCAGTCTAATGATTCACTTAAGATCTTTCAATAAGAATGTCGCGTGTGAATTACAACTGTACAAAATCAATTTTAAGAGTAACTAACATTCGGTGATCTACTTCTCGCTTGACAAATATTACATCCAGGACATAAAAAACAAAATATCAAAGGCGCGTCTCCCCCAGGTGTTCCAGGCGGGGTGGCACAATAGCTACGCACGCGCGCAATACAACATAAACGGAACCATGCAATAATAGCCGGTAATTGCGAGCATTTGTAAGGAAGCGGCGTGCGCTACAGCCAGTAAAAATAACAGAGGTACGGATATCACGTTCGCGCGCCGCTCCCGGGCCGATCGCGCTCCGCACCTGAATGAAGCTGAAAGAAAAGTCATAAACCTCTTCACAACATTTCTCCCGCATCGCTGGGCGGGCTGCGCACGCGGCCCGACTCCTAATGCGCGCCGCCGCCGCCCCGCCGCAATCTGCGGTCCATATTTTCCACTTTATGTGTGACAGTTGAGGTAATATCGGGACCGTCTCCGCGCCGCCATTGGACGAAAAATACACATTAAAGAAACGTGACGCTACCTACTGAACGATCCGACGCCATTTTGCCGTGGAAATTGTTGGAAAATATTGTATTCGGGTGCGGAGGGGCGCGCTCCCGCTCGCTCCGTCCCGCTCGGCAAAAACTGTCGAGTATTTGTTTTTGATGAAAACGATTTATTATTCTACGTGGGTTCGGAGCAATAAAGATAAGCCCGCCAGAGGTGGCGCCGCGCCTTATTACGACTAACCCTCGCTTTTGTTTCTTTATAAAGAATAATAAATGAGCTGGCTCCGGACGTCTGCTTTATTTACCAACTTCCTAAATTAATTATTTATATAAAGACATTGTTGATATTTACTTTACAAATTTACACAATGGCGCCACATTGATGAGGCGTTTTTGCTCATTCGCCCGCCATAGGTCGAGGGTCAGTCTCGTGGAAACATTCGGTTGTAAGTATTGAAGCGTTTCACATTTTTCTTCGAATTAATTAGCATCATAAAAATAAATGATTTATTCATTTATTTCTACACGGGAAAATAGTACACTACTATTTTTTCTGTAGCATTTTTCTTTTACCTTTTTATCGCTCTTATACGAGAAGCTCAACGAATTTATCTGAAAATGCTAAGAAAAATTTTGGTAAATATTCTAATTATTCTCTCTAATATTGTAAATAACTGTATAAATGTAATAATGGTTTTCTTTATTTACTTGTAACTTCTTCACCTAAAAACACTGAAGTTTATTTCCAATGCAATCTCAAATTAATAAATTTAATTCGAAAAAATGATATGATGATTCAATAATGTAGAATTATGATTAAATTTATGAAAAAAGTCACATATTTTTTGTGTAACATTAACTTCTTCGTAATTTTAAATCATACTATCGGAGTCAAGTCTCCAGTTCGTATCAAATGAAATACACTACCTTGATACTCTTCTTTTTCCTTGTCTGTTATATTAATTGAAAATCCTCTTTTTAATATTTTGTCAATTTAATTTGAAAGCGCCTTAGACAAACTCCTTCTTGCAACCATTTTAAAATCATTCATTCAATCATTGCTTTTGTGTACTTTCAGCCATAACGCACAGTTTTTGCCCCATGCTTAGACGGATAAATATATAAGTCCCTACATTTATTTAGAAGTATCGTAACAGTGAACCTGAGGTATACAAGAACCAAATTTATATATTACGATAATAAAAAAGTATATGCAATTACTTTTCATTGTTATATAAAACACTTACCGCAATTCACCACTTTCTGCTGTTAGTGTAACAGACTTGATTTCTAAATGCGTTATCTCGATTAAATTTCCGAAATGTATTCAAACAATCGTTTCGGTAGCTGACTTGAGTCAACTTTTAACTAAATTGACACCAACATCCCCAGTCCACGTGCTTTAAGCCGCCCTGACAAATAAGGATCAGACAGCGCAAAAAATTAAACAGAGCCAGTGCATCGAACAGACAAAAAACGTGTCGGTGATTTGCGCATCTCCCGCTGTGCGTCGTGATTGCGCCGCCCATATATTAACCGCTAGATTCATCTGAATAAAAACACCATAACCGACACGGCGTCCCTTCGCCGTCGCGCCCCATACAATTTCAATACGCGGCGACGCACATAGAAGCGAGCATTTAGGCACCCCTTCGTCGTTTCGAATCGAGAGGAAGATAATTCTTTATATTAATTATTTAAACTGACTTTCTGGTCTGCGCTTAACTTTGTTACGTTCAATTGTGGTATAATTTTAGCGCATATGGTCCAAATTAGAGGGTTTTCTTAAAAAACGTACCCCAACTCTTTTATGAAGAAATTTTCGTTACATACTAATATATTCTCATAAATCCACACGCTATTTCCATACTTCCAGTGACTATTCCGATTATCAATCTGCACAGTTTTCCGTCATACTGCGATTGTTTTTTTCTGTCACTCCGTATAAAGGTACCTAATCGTAAATAATTGTAATTTTCAATCTAAGCGTATAAATATAGCAGTCTCAATAACGTAGGAAGTAAGTAAAAAATATTATAGCCTTGCTGTGAGTCTTTTGAACTGTTACTAATTAGTACTTGAACTTTAATATTATTCGCTACCAATATGTAAGGAGAAAATTATCACATTAGTTACAAGGAGGTTAAAGCCTTAATAAGAGTATAAAGTGATGTCTCACGTGAGGTTCAATTATATAATTTATTTATTTATTTATTTGATATACGTACCGAACAGCAAGGAACGTTTAGCCAATGTGTGTTTACACATAAATAATTTAATTCCTTTATTGGTAAACAATTGCTCATGTGGATGCATTTTTTTATTTTTGAAACTAATTTTGTGTTACACTTTCAAAATTATCTAAATTTGGATCGCTGTAACAATTCCAGTTATAATACGTATATTATTACTAGAAACTATATATTATTACCACGCCAATTAGGACCAAAGCATATTTAACACAACGACATTGAAATGATATAACAAACAATTAAATAACATTGTAAGTAAAACTTATACCTCAATTACATTTCGCTTCGATTAGATTAAAAACCACTTGCAAACATAATGTTCACTTATTAAATAATTCTTATTGCAGTATCATCTTCAAAGTAGTCTCGTCCAGTTTATTAACTTAAATTATTATGCTATAGTAAGAACAGTTTTATAAGTTTAAAAATAATGGATAATTATTTCAATATTAATATTTATTCATTGTACATATTTTATTTTACGACGGTAATATAAAAATCGCGTTCCATTCACGATATATACAAATGAAACAATAACACCCAAATTGTAACGTGCGCGATAATAGCCGTTCTTTGAAAATATTGTTTTTATCAAGTTTAAAAATGAACTTATAGATGTCGTTAAGATCGCGTGATATGTCAGGGAAACGCTATCCCATTACTATAAGTGTTACATTCATTACTCGAAACAAGCTAAATTTGATTACATTAGTTCTGAAATACAAAATTTCTGTCGATGAATTCACGATCTTAAACACGCAAGGGAAAAGCGTCCAAGTTATCGACTGCAAGTAGCGTCGAATGAACAATCGTTTCATTTCCTCCGAGTTATCGTGTTGAATTAAAGATTACACTCGCCTACAAGCAGGAATTGGCCGGATGACAAATGAACGACTAAAGCGACGGTTTTTCAAAGTTAATCTAAATGCAAGTCCTCCCCTCGTCTCGCCCGCGCTTCGCCATTATTGTCCCTCGCTCCCGTGTTTGGTTCGTCATTTCGCGGGCTGTCAAATAAAAATTCGTTCCGTTTTCCTCACGTAATGAATTTGTCAATGCTCCAGCGACATTGTTCTGTGATTATCGCATAGAATGGCTATGAAGAAACAAAAAAAATGTCAAATTATACAGCAGGTTTATTACAATAAATATATTTTCAATAAACTAGTAAAAGCTGTGTGATTGCCCTTACATAATAATAAAAAAAATGAATGTGTTTTTTTTCAGAAAATAAATTATCCAACTTATGACGTGGCGTATAACTGCTAATGTAAAATGTAAGCCAAAAATAACACCAAGACGAAAACAAAACAAATAACTAGCCAACATGAATATCGGTACCAACAGGACATTGACTACCTCCATTAAAATTGTTTTTCTTTAGCCGCCTCTTAAAATATTCATGGTTTAAGCAAAATAATTTCATTTAAAGATTCTCATAAAATGTTTTTTCAAATTTTCCAAAAGCACGAATCAAAAATTAGAGATGAGACATTGTACGTTACTTTGTAACTAGCAAATATGGCTTAAAAATTAAAAAAGCGCGGAAAATTCCATGTGGATTTATTACCTACGTGACAAATGAAAGTTTTGGAAGGAACGTATATAACGTATGTAACATTGTATATTTGTAAAACACCTACTGCCTAAGCTTTATGATACTACGATACGATAGTACGGAACCCTCAGGGCACGAGTTCTACTCAAACTTGACTGTCTTGTTTTATTATAACTCGGCTATTATCGAAAAATCGAAGTATTTTTGGATTCAACAAAGTAAACCATCATAATTATATTTGAAATAATTGGACGTATCGAAATGTATAGAAAAGTTCCAGTATCTTATAGTACTATTTCATACTCGATTATGGTAAATCCAAAGTGTTGAGAATACCGTAAATAAATTAACTGTAAATAATTCTTATATAAAAAAACTGTCCCTGTTAGGCCGGGCAAATCCAGGGCGAGCAGCTAGTCTAAAATAACTGTTGATGAAATATTTTCTATAATTAATTGCGTACATAAAAATCTTACGAGAACCAGGAAAAGAAACGTCTGCATATGTTTTAAAAAGTCAATCGAAAATTTAGTGTCTCACTATCTCTAGTTCGCCAATATATCATCCCATTTGACTTCTTATTAATAAATATCAAAGTAAATATTGCTAATTTTTTTAGTCTTCCGTATTTATTATACAATTCTATTCGATTTATTATTATTGTATGAAAAAGTTAAGAAGTATGCGTGTTTTCAGGGTTAAAATAAGTGGTGTAATGATTTTATAACAAAAACTTGGTACAATATTTTATTGGCAATTTACAAAACGCACGCTTTTTGTAAAAATACATTAAACCTTAATATTTTATACAATCGTAAATTTTTTTTCCGAATCTTTATTAATGCTTTTTTTATTTTAATTTACTACGCAATTGCTATTTATTATAAAGCAGTTTATTGTTGGATTATTGCCTGAATTATAATATGGATATTTTAATTTTGACTCCGAAATCTGAAGTAGTTCCTTACAGTACATCTTTTTTGAATTTCATTAGATTCCTGCTTGATCACGTAGCATTGTCTGTAACGGAAATTCGTAAGTTTTGATTTGAGCATGTGTTAATTCACACCCATATCCCGAATTCACATATCAGAGCGTGGTGTCGGTGGGATAGCACAAAATTTATTCCTTTGATATATCGATCACGATATTAGTATTGAATGCAAATGGATGAAAGAATGGAACTGGGATAAAGTGTAGAATGGATTGATACATAAGTTACAATACTTCATTCCGCACCGCCGCTCGCGAAGTCGCCGGCCGAAGTTTATTTTTTTTATTTACAAAGCGTTAATTAATCATTTCTAATATTTTCGATAATTAATTAAATTTACATACATTTCTACAGGACAGAAAATGCGAATGGGCTATTTATTCTGTTAGGATCTACGTAAAATTATTTTTTTTTTATTTTTAGGGTTCCGTACCTCAAAGGAAAAAAGAAACCACTTCGTTGTCTTTTTATCGGCCTGTCAAAACCCTTTTTCTAAGGAACGTGTGGAGGTATCAAGTTGCAATTAATATCAAATATTTAAGTTTACGGTCCCTTAGAACCGTAAAAAAATCAAGCTTCTAAATCAACACAATCAAAAAGAACCCTAAAAATACAGCCATTTTTACCGCATATTTTCACACTCACTCAAATAAATCAAAACCTATAGGGTACTTTCCCATTAATCTAAAGTTATGAAATTTGGAAAGAAACAAAGTCTCACGGCACAAGTAAAGGAAACAACCCGAAAAGCGTCTATTTTGTAGTTACAATACGTTATTTTTTTTTAAAGTGTGCGTCTGAGAAAGATATAATAGGCAAAACAAAAAAAGATATAATAGGCATTTTAACAAATTAAAATTTTGTAAATATCTTTATAGGAATATTATGTATTATTATATGTTTATAAATACCTAAATGTGTACGGAACTCTTGTAGTACGAGTTCCTGTCGTGCTTGGCAGGTTTTTCCACTTTCAGAAGTGTCACAAATATTACGCCCATTTTTAAACCTGTTGTTATTCGAGGAAATTCCGGCTTCAGAGATTATTTCCCGCGATCGCGGTCATAGACTATTCATCATCATATGATACGATTTTAACACCATTTGAATATTTTACAATAAGTAAAAATGAAGTTGTGACAGCTTAGTAGAATCACTAGGTAACAACCAGACACATTCGAGATAAATGCTAACACAATATGCATAAGTAAACACACACAGCCCACACCAGTGTGCGAACATTCGTCATCGTTCGCTCTCCGCATTACGTAGTGAGTTGTAGCCATTTTGGGGACATAAAAGAATGCATTACACGTTAATTTCATTACGAGGGGAGTTTTAATGCGAAAATTAAAATTTTGAAGCGCAAGGGGCGAGGGGTCGCGGCCGGTGCGGCAAGTGGATTAGGTTGTTTGGCTCGGCCTGTTCCAGTATCAATATTGATGCGTACACAGACATGATGATGAAAGCGATTTTTATATAGTAGTGATGGTTAATTTTCAATTTAGGCAATGCAACTGAAAAATAAATAGTTTTAGAAACGTTTGAATCTTTTTATTATTCAAAATAGATATTAGCTACAATTTTATTTTTTTTTGATACAAATGCAATCAAATATCTATTTTTAGGCGTTTATAGGAAGACACACTTATAATTTCCTTACGTTCGTCTGTCCGTCCGTCTGTAGCAAACTAACAGTTGACGTAATAGAATAAGCATTAAATATTGAAAGTAGATTCTCCATATGGAGATTTTAAGAAAATATTTCTATGAAAGTTGCCTCTTAAAATCTTCATAAAAAATTAAGCAAAATAATTTAATTTAAAGATGTGAAAAACGCCAGCGCTTATATATTTTTTTTTTATGTTTCCAAAGCCACGAATCAAGAATTAGGGAGGGAGTATGGTGCGTCATTTTGTAACTAAATATTCACAAATGTGGCTTATAAAAGAAAATGCTATTCAGTGATACCACCCAATGGAATATGCGAAAAAGGGTCATTTCCATCTTCAAATTTGGTACGCAAGTTAAAGAAAACATAAATTATAATCTCATCATATCACAAAAAAAATTCACTCTTAAACTAAATTTCTTAACTCTTTTCATTCTGAAGTACGGAATCCTAAATATGAGTAATTTTAGTATATAGTAAACACTGTAATAATTAGCAATATATAACGTAACTTTTCTGTCGATTTAATATAATCACGACAGTTCAGATTCAACTCAAAAATGCAGATGGCATACTTCGACTCTTTTCATTTAAATCGTTATTGCCTATTATTCACAAGTTCTATTACAGACATTATTACAAACCCTAGGCTTATTTAGATACAAAAAAATAAAAATTTCGTGTTAATTGTATAAACTTTCTTTGCATTGTTTATGTTACTGAGGTCAATAGCGGCCGGTTGTTGTTTGTGTCGGCACCGGTATCAAAGCAGTGTAGTGGGTTCGAAATTACATACAGAGTGTTTGAAATTACTAACCACTTAAAACTATTTCTGTGACTAAACTATAGAATATTATTAATTGACTTTCGGTGTACGTTAGAGGGACTTCACATGGTACATAAGTATTCTTTTAATATCGAACGGTCAAATCCATATTGCATATTATGATTTACTTAGATCACGTAAAGAATTAAGAAATCTTGTTAACCCAATCTGAGCAAAATTATCAAAACAATTGCAAAATTTGTTATTCAACTCATCCCAAAACAGAAACGGTGATGACAATTTACCCAATATTTTATATATATATATATATATATATATATATATATATATATATATATATATATATATATGTGTGTGTGTGTGTGTGTATATATATATATATATATATATATATGACATATACACATGACGTGCATAACATGTCATATTTTCGAACCAGCAATGGTCATGCATGGAGACTTCGACCGAGCCCAGCGAATTCTGAGCTCAGGGATGCTTTTAGTATTTGAGACGAAAACACCGAGAGAATATTCTAAAATCGAAATATTCTCTCGGTGTTTTCGTCTCAAATACTAAAAGTAGTCATTCAAACAAAACTTGTTTCACTTGACCGCAATCCAAGTATATTTGCAGATATTCGTATATTGCATTGGGTACTCTGTCAAAGAATATTTTAAATAATATGCTGGCGTTTTGCATTTACATTCAGGATGGTGATTACGGTAAAGGTTACAGAATGATTGAATATATTACGACCTCGATTTCGTTGTATTACAACATCTTCAGATGGGCTATTAGCAAAGATCTTTGCTCATGGTAAAGATCTTTGGTCGTGGTAAAGAACTTAAAAAAATGTAGAAATAATACTACACCACGTAGTTTCATTTAATTATTACAGAATGATTTCAGATCTTCCATACTATCCAAACAAATAGAAAAAAGACACGGATAAATAGAAGCTGGTTTGTCGTATCTGTTTCACACGAGAATGGCAGCCTTTTTAAAAATAGTTCAACAGTTTGATTTTGCTTACCTGCATTCCTATATCTTATCCTCTATCAAACAACATACAATCGTAGAACCTGCTCATTTAACCTGACTGCAAATACAGAAGTGATAATATATGACTTTTAAGCCGATGTCGTTTATTGCTATTATTTATATTAACTCTGCTGTTTGGAAAGAATTGAAGAAAGTTTTAGTTCTTTTTAATTTAAAATCATTGATGTAATACAATAGAAAATAAACTATAACTTTCCTGTTTCAAACTTTTCATTAGCTAATACCATGTAGTTAACATAAATTTAACGAACAAAATAACTGCGCTACCGAAATACAAAATCTACAAGGGCTTGAGCGAACTTCGAACTAAATCCGCAAACCACAGTTTTTGCGTTCTGCTTATAACGAAATGGGATTAAATGCGACAAAACAGAAAACCGTGGTGTTTGGGAAACTTCTATGTGTGAATTATCACCATAATGATATCAGTGACAATATAATTGCATTTAAAACCCAGAATAATAAATAAATGCAAAGACAAAGTCCTACCATCAAACGATCCACAAATGTAAAGGTTTAAATATTGGAGAAGCCATCACTTTTTTCTGCCACTAGAATATTAAGCAATTATTTTCAGACGCCTATTTAAAAAAAATAACAAAAGATAGATCTTTATTTTTAAGCCTCCCATGTAGGCTCGATCTGCAAGGTAATCGAGCAAACTGAAATCAGCTAAGTTTTGGTATTTCAGTAGTCGAGCAAAATGTTTCAGTCATTCCACACCTAATTTTCTAGCTTACGTCACGAGCGTATGCAAACAACAACCTAATAACAATATAAGGTAACAAAATAAACCATAAACGAGCGACGAAATGTAAAATAGGGATTAGTCCGACAACACGAAAAACTAGAAAGTGTAAAACTCTATGTGAACTATTATTATAAACAATGTTCATCAGTAGAGGTTAAAACTATTCAATAATCTTCATTTCGGAGATATGTTATCTTGAAACAAATCACTAACATAATAAATCTCCGAAACAAACTCACACACGTCTACGACAAAACACAATTTAATTCCCCAAACAAGAAACAGTAGCAAGTGTCGGATGCCACCCAAGCGTCATCAACACAGTTATATCGATTCCCCCCGCCAGATAAAAGTTCCCCTAACCGGTGACTTATTTGTCATACCCGTGTCGTGCAGTATTTAACAGTGCACTCGTATATATGATAATACCGTTACATCATAAATAAAATACAATATGGTGAGTGCATTATGCCGAGATTGAACTGGCTCTTTCTCACCCCCGATTTTAGATGAGCGTGGCCGAACACGGGGGTGCATCGAGTTGGGGACTTATGGAAATCGTTTTGGAAAAATTGTATGAATTAGTTAATAGGAATAGTGGGTGATATGAATAAGTAAAAAATCCCTCAATAAGCAGCAGTTAATTTTGAACGAACTTTAAAAAAATGTTTCCATGCATTTCAGTGACAAATTGAAATGACTCAGAAACAATACAATTTTGGCATCAAAATATTATTAATATGCATTCTCGAATTTCGTTCAAAAGACAAATCTTAATTACACTTCACAAAAGACAATTTAGCGGATGATAGTTTATCACCTATAAAACAGATCATGTAATTTATTTAATATTTTATTATACATTCCTTAAAAATCAATGACATTACCGTTCTAAATACATAAGTCAAAAGTTTATTAGAAAAGTTTTCATAATTATAAAGTGAAAAAGACACGTTAATAATTTTCATTTAGAAGTTTATTTTTTCAAAAGTTCGTAATTGAAAAAGAGTATTGAGATGGATCGGTATCCATCTCAATACATTTTACTGAAAACCACCAAAACGTTTTTCTTGGAATCTTTCAGATGTTATCTGAGATCATTTTTGGGTTCGAAAAATAGTCAAAAACATCGCCTCGTTAAATATATAATTCTATACCCCATGCCGATATTTTATTCATCAAATATTTTACTATTTCCTGATTTATAAATAAACAGTTACAGCGTAGACTTACAAAATATCCGATAGATCAAAAGTTTACTTACAACCATTTAACAAATGTTCATCAACATTTCAACTGATATATTTTCAATTCATTAAGGGCGTGCCATTTTAAACTTTTTGTAAACTAACTATCACTACTTGAACTTGATGCAATTATTGAAAATTACAACCCTTTTTCAATTAGTATTGACACTTTCGTTTTATGATGATCGACAACTTTACACGTGGAAATGGGATTGAACCTCCCCTGTGACATTTGTACACTATTCTCCATTACTATTTTAACACTGTAACATGGTTTTCCTGCCCTGAGTATCGTTTAAGTGAAGGCTGCGGTTGATAAATGGTTATCCACGATATTGGTAGTATGTTAAAAGTAAGTTAGTACTGTTACACCTTTGTAAATTGAGAGTACAACTAAAACTCAGAGCTCATACTTCCTAATATTAACTGCGAAAACTATAAGCTAATTTATATAATGTTTTCATACAAAATAGGTTAAACAACGGTTGTGGAACACAATTCTCCTATACCGATGTAAGTTTTTAGCTCCGCTCATCTTAATATATGTTCATAAAAACTCGATTCTCTCATCATTTTTTCTGAAACTATTTTATCCATGGTTTTCGACGTCGATCTTTTAATTCCTTTTTTGAACTTCCCATTTTTGTGACTCCAACGCGATCGACTTATCTCGAAAACTATTTCTTCCACATTGTGTTCTCTTCAAATATTCTCATGTTCGACATCGTTAATAAGAATTTCTTCTCTACAACTTAATATATTGATTCATTCTCTAAAATTCAATATATTTTAATTCTTCTTTTGCAATATCCACATCTCACTTCGGGATTTTTCAATACGTCTCCGTTTTATTGAGATCTGTAGCTATCAAATATATTAATTTTTTTCGAAACACGAGGCTTTCAGCATTCATAAGCAAATCTTCCTTTAAATATATTTAGTGAATTCATTTTCGAATGCAAATTTCGTAAGAGTCGTTCATAATATACCATCCGTCACTAATAATTATAAGCATCATGGGCCTAACAGTCCTAGATAATGAAAGATCATCCTATGAATTTCCCTCAGATATTTCTCATTGTCGCAGTCAGCAAACCAATTTTTTGTGTCCAATATATAAAATCAGTATTCTTTCAATAATAATACCGTATCAATTAAATTTACGCCATTCAGTTTGAAAAGTGAATGTTCATAAATAATGAGATTTGTCATTTCGGGTATTGTAAACCTTTATCTTACATTCACGTTAGAAATTTAATATGAATTTATTTAGTATGAGTGAAAATATATTTTTATCCCAGTGTATATTTACACTGTATACTTACGTAACTTATATTATATAGGTTATATGTTTATAACCATATAAGGAAATAGGGAAATATTCGATAAATTCAGATAAGATGAAGTGTTTCGAATAAGTTAGAAGTATTAATGTTACATAAAAAAGACATACAATAAAATAATACCAAAAATTTCGATAGAATAGAGTAGATAGTAGTTTAATTAAATATTAAATGATCCAGAAAATTATTACAAAGTAATCACGAATATTTAATTTTTGAGTAATCATTAAAATATCTTTTTAAAAACGAACTAATGTATAAAAATACATGGAATGCGATAATATTTTACGGAAAAAATACACTGCATTAATATACAATTACAACACAATGAATCTGGGCTTCACACCGGTATCCAAATATGGTTGTGCCTAATACTAGTGTCGGCAAGGCCGGGCTTTTGCCGATATTACCGAGAAATAGTATAACAGAACATATTATATCTATTACAGAATATATTCGCAAAACATATTCATCATAAATCTATCTATTACATCATATATCAACATTAACAATTATTGAATCGATTTGGCGTTAATTCTGTAGAAATTCATTATTGATAATTAAATGAAACTACGTGATGTAGTATAGCAAAGGGCTATTATATTTGCTACCCACCTGAAGATGTTGTAATACAACGAAACCTAGTTCGTGGTAAAAAACTTAAAGAAAGTGGAAATAATACTACATCACGTAGTTTTATTTAATTATCAACATTAACAATGTTTATTCAGCGATGCCCCGGGGCTTATTAAATGACATTGCTCCAAGTAGATATCTTTTGACATCGTTTAATTTAAAAGTAGTGTTTTCTTTCACCACATGTTATTTCCTTTATACCCAGATCAATTCGATTGTGTTTATTTTACAGCGATATGACGGTAATCTTAGTATTTTATAGTGATATGTATTCTCGAACAGCTGTATTGATACTGTCCTTAAAACAACATTCGCCATTTTAATTACACTGATACTTAAAAATATTATACATTTAACACAACGAACTTAACACTATAAAACACATAACAATATAATAAACTTAATATAATACAAAATAATTTTATAAAACGCCAAAATTTAGAGAGCAATGTTGGAAAATGTTGTCACTGAGACTCGCGATTTGTAATCGCCATTACGTTGATAAGTGTGGCGAGCAAGCAAGTATTATAAATACCACATAACAGATAACCTGAGAAATACGTTCACCTGAGGAATATGTTCACATTTAAAGGGCCTGAATGTTTTCTGAAGCTGGTTTTACGGCTCTGTCGCATCGTTTGAGATTATCCCATATGTGTTCTATCAGATTGAGGTCGAGACTTCTAGCTGGCCAGTCTAACCGACGAATTATGTTATGTACCTTTGCGCATTAAGTGTGCCATTTTCAACAAAAACTAACTCGGTACGGTTATCTGAGTTAATACCAGCCCAAAACATTACGGAGCCTCCACCGTAAGGGATGATTTCCTCAAAGCACACTTCTGCAAAGCATTCTCCAGATCTTTGTAAGACTCGCCGACGTCGATCCACGCCACTAATCGATATACGAGCTTCATCGGAGAATAAAACACTATTCCAGTCTTGTTGAGTCCATGACGAAAAAGTTTGAGCGCATCTCAATCTGGCATCTCGATGCTCACAGAGCAATGTAGGTCCCCGAGCTGGGAGATAGCTACGTATATAGACGGCCTGAAGTCTCCTTCTGACTGTTCATAGGCTTACTCGTGTACTTCTGGCATCCTCGAGGTTCTGTTTGAGATCCACGTACGTAACTTGACGATTTCGTAGCGCTTGACTGACTATGAAGCGGTCGTCCCGTGGCTCATTGCACCGTTTTCTTCCAGAACCGGGCCTTCTACTGACGGAGCCCATTTCTTGGTATCGTTGCCAGGTCCTTTGGACGGTGGAACGGCTCACATTATACTGCTGAAACACATAACATTGGCTACAGCCTTCTTCAAGCAGCGCAATAATTTTACTAAGTCTTATCGTTTTTTTCAACCATACTGAGGACAGCAAACAGAAGTTAACTAATGCAGCAAACAGCAGAAATCTAATTAAAATTTATTCATTAAAATAAAAAACGTAACAAATGAAAAAGAACATAATAAGGGTTGGATTTCATTTATCGCCAAAAAATACGTTTTTGTCAGTGAAAGAGAATTTTCAGTCAAAAAGAATAAATTTCAAATTTAGAACATTCGTTTTTATGTGCCAGAATACACTATACCTGCCAGTAACAATTACAATTAATACAACCTCTTAATAAATAATATTTTGTTAATAATATGACAAAATGAAAAAATCAAGACTGTGTTTCCGAATATTAGCGTAGGGTATTCAATATGATATGGCCTGTCCGATGAAACTAACAACCGAAAAATTTTACCGCCTTTGGTCTAGACATTGTCAGCTAAGATTGGTGAGCGATTGCTTTTCGAACGTGTACGTTGCTGTATACATTTTTTTATTTAAAAAAGAATTAAAATGTCTTTTTCAACTTCAAAGTTTCAATTTACCTCAGATTTAGCACATTGATATTTGATCTTGTAATGTTAATATTTTTTAAATTTATTATCTTTTTACTGTTTTTTCGTTGAATAGAATAACTTCAAATCGAATAACAAATAATCAAAAAATTATAGAAAAAAATCAATATTAAAAAGCAAAAAATTAAATTAGATTGAAGTTCTGAGGAAAAAGAAACGATAGAATTAGCCAGTAAACATTCCGGTCACGAAAAAAATATACATAACTGCGTGGAATGCAAGGCAAATCACTACGAGACTGAAAAAATAGAAGATTAGCTGCAATATATTTTTGTAAATTATACCAACATGAAAATTTCACTTCACTCAATAATTCTTGCAATCTTTGTAGCAAGAAAATGGAGAAACAAGAAACGGAAAAGAAAAACTTACACAAAAAAGACAAAGGGAGAGAAAAAATGACCCAGGAATTAAATTACCATCTTATCATTACATGAGCGACCAACTTGTAACGGATATTAACATATGTTTAATGATTTTGACAAAAACATGTCTAACATTAAGACTAATCTAGGAAAATATACATCGAAATAAGAGTAAAAGCTCAATTTTTATAAAAACATTATCCTAAAGTACGTATATAATTTGTAAATGACACTGGAAAAATTGTAGTACCAATACTTATTTGAAAAGAAAATAACATGTCACAATGTTTGTTTAATTATCTATACGCCAAATATAACATAAGTATGTATATCTGTATATAATGCCACCAAGTCTAGAATATAGCAGCGTAAACTGACACATTGTCGCTATCTCATTCTAACGACTTATAAAATTAATGAATAGCATATATGCTATAGGCTTTTTCACCGTCGAAATTTCAATTATTTTCACGAAATTTTTGAAACGCCTGCTAATTTCGCCAAAAAAATGGAGGGTTGTCCATTTGATTTGTATAAAATTTCAAAATTCGTGTCAGTAAAATAATGGTGTGATATTTGTATTTATAATATTTTCTATAGTGAAACTTTTCGAACTTAATGTTTTGATTATATATATAATTTTATACTCTTGAGTATAATACAATTAATTTTATAAATTGTCGTCAGCTAATCGAATATATATTTGTGCCAACCATATTTTAGCTGTCAAATTCGATTGTATATAAAAATTCTCTCTTGAAATTTAATAGTCTATAAGTTACTATCAATCAGTGATGACAAACAATATAATTTTTTTTTAAATACTGCTATATCTATATTTAAACATAAAACTAAAAAATACAAACAGGACCAAAGTTATTACTAAACTCGACAATATATGCCATAACGAATATCAAAACTTGGCTACAAATCTCAATGAAATTATGCCCTCATTTTTAAAGAAACTCATTAAAAGACCATATGGATACATACCATATGGATACATATAAACTATCAAAAACTAAGTTAATATTTTATGTATCTGGAACTATGTACTGTTGAAGCAGATTATGTTTTTCATCTCATAAAATTTAGCAAATACTCATATTGCGGATAAGTTGTACAATCAACTTCTTAGCACTTCTCTATAATCATACCCTAGATACCAAAAGAACCTACCTCATGTAGGAAATACCCGTCCTTATTTTGCAAAACATTACTCAATTTGCGACGTAAAATTGAACCAGGCAACCTATCTCGCAGCTCGCGCGATATAATCAGATTTAATATCAGGATTATGCTTCCCGCCCTAATATCGCCGATTACTTGAGCTTGTAAGCTGTAACCACCCACCGCTGCCGATTTCGATATAATAAAATGCTTCAACGCCTTAATAAATAGGAGGCGTTAACGGGTGTCGTCCGGGCGAACGCATGTACGCATGGGCGGGCGGAAAATGATTGAAAATTAAATTAAATAAAATAAGTGGTTTCTCATATACGTAGGTTAACTTTTTTAAATGATGTTACAATCCAATTTTAGTTGACTATATATTGCTGTAGATTCTTCATGTAGTATAAACCCGTCATCAAAATATTCTAATATTGGCATCATTAAAGGAAGTCAGACTAATAAATTAACTGACAAAAATTGAACGCTGTCCCCTTTAGCAGGAAAAACCCAACTACGATAATAGAAGCTTAGGAAAAAACTTCGAAACTTTTTATCAGTCATATTTACGTAATTTTTGTCTGTGTCTCTTACACAGATATTTTTGAGTCGTTTTTAAAACTATTTCTTCATGATGCATTCAGATAAATTATATCATTTCGATTTTTACATTTGTTCAAAATTTTCGCACAAGATATATACATATATATATATATATATATATATATATATATATATATATATATATATATATATATATATATATATATGTATATATATATGTGTGTGTATATATATATACATATATATATATATATATATATATACATATTTCAAATTATTTCCGGAAACCCATGCATTTGCGTAGAAGCTTTTTCATTTTAATATGGAATAAACTAATTTTCTCTTTATTTTCTTGCGATTTATTACAATATACTAACAATTTAAGGTTGAACCAGATTTTTAATTCAAATATTACTAATAACCCAAAACCAAACACTAAGCAATGTTGCTCGACGAGGTTTAAATATCCAATAACGCGTTTCGATAAGAGATAAAAAGTTCGCGCCATTCGGCCAGCTCCGCGTCTTGTCGGCTAACAGTATTTTAAAATTAAAAGTCTATTGTCAATAGATTGTTAAGAAATATTTCTGAAATAAAGTATTTCATAAAAATTAAATAATAAAATTTAATTAATATTTTGTTATTACCACTATCTGAATATTTGTTTTTACCTTTCAATAACTTCAAATAAAAATATTTCAATAAAAAGAAATTGGCAGGGATCCCATGACGGCTCACAATTTTTTTTTAATAAATACCTTATTAATTTATACAATGTAGTGTATATTTTCTAAATGTGCCCACCAATACCTTTAATTGTATACCCACCACGATCACCTTTTCAAATTTGCATTTATTCAAATTGTTATTTTTTCATGGTAAACGATAGGTCGACCCTCAGGCATTCAATTACATTGACTTACCAAAAGACACCTGGAAGGTTAAAAACTTCTAACTCTCATTTATCCAAATTAAGTTAGAAACTCTCCTCTAGAAAGTAACGCCAGGAATCACCCATATACACACATAGATTGATAAACACAATACTTTCCTTGGCGTGCCGTAGTCAGGTAAGAAAGTAAAGCGACAGCAAAATTTTTATTACATAATGAAAAACACATCACTGTTTAGTTACACAAAAGGCACATATTTAAACATATCCTGGCATTTACAATGCTTGTATTATTGTTTATTTTCTACTAACCTCCGCTTTGACAGCTAGTACTCACTAGATGTTTTAACTTCTCGGTCTTGCTATTATACACTCTCCGAAAATGAACCTTTTTTATAACAGTCATATATTCTCCCAAACCACGATGAACCTTTCCTCCATGTATACAAAATACATAATAGTAGAAAATAACTAAAATTTCATACAACTACTAAGTAAACTTTATAAGCTCTCCCTGAATATCTAATTAACCGTCCACAATCATGTAAGTTTTATATCCGACGAATATATCCCTTGAAAACAAATTAACATCTAATAAATGTTCTCCATTAATGATTAGAAAATCGTATAGCTACGATAGGCAGAATCAAAAAAAAACACTTTAACGGGTTAGGAAATATTTAAAATAGAAAGAAATTGGCAAATCTCGTGAGTATGAAGGTCCCTAGGCATGTACATTTTGCCGTATATCACATATAAAATTAAGAGATCTGTTGACTGCAGTAATGCAGCAGTGAATTAATATTTCTTAAGTCTTAAAATTGGTTCAAATATTTCCTCCAGAGCTTTAGTTTTCGCTAAACTTAAGTTATTATTTTTTTCTTCGTGTTTATTGATTGTGTCATTAAACCTTCTGAAGTAAACATTATTTGTTATGCAGATATTTTACAAACTTTCTTCAGCACCTTAATCCCAGTTTCAGTAAACAGTTTAAAAAATGAGAACGTTAATCTAGTTAAATTCATCTCAATCTCTTCATTCAATCTTTTGTATTCATGTGATATGTGTTATTTAATCATTAAATAGTATTATAATCAATATCATTAAATAACTCCTCCTCATTCTCAGACCGGATACCGTTAGTTCTATTTATCTATGGATATTTATTTAAAATAGGGACGTATTTTTAGAAGTAAACTGTAGGGTGCATAAATCTATTTATCTATGGATATTTATTTAAAATAGGAATGTATTTTAGAAGTAAGGTGTAGAGTGCATAAATTAAGAAAATTGTCATCAAAAATACTATTAAATACATGGTTCATCCGGTAGACCTTAATAGTTCATTCGGATTTAACAATAAAGTTGTAGTTATGCAAATAACGAAGTATTTGAAAAATGGTGGAAAGTGAGTGCAATGAAAAATATGTAACACAATGTAACGAGTATGATATTAAATCAAATTAAAGAGAATAAAATCATAATTTTAAAGCTTCGCAAATTTCTGAGTAAACAGTCATTGAAAAAATAATGGTTGACAACAGAAAATAATTAGGACATTAAAGCAGTGACAGCAATATTTTTGAACTGAAATTTTGTGTAATTTTTGTTTTAAATGTGTTTTCAAGTTTTATTCGTTATTACAACCATAGTTTTAACTTTTCCCTTCTGAAGAAACCGACTTGTTAACTTTTCCCTCCCGAGGAAATCAGATTATTTACTTTTATTTATTTTAACGATCCTAATAAATAAACTTATGTTTCTTCAGTTTTTAAACGTTTTAACTTGTATAATTTTGTAAAAATATAAGACATCGTTAAGATTGCATTCAAAACACTTGGAGAAACGGCACTCTAAATGTATGTGCTGTGAAAACCACTTCATGTAAGAATACTTTCTGATAAAATTAATTTTCATATGGACATTTTAATATTGGAAAAGATTTTAAAAGTAGATATGGTCTATATTTTGAAACAAATAGTTTACTAATGATTTCTTAATTTCTACGTTTACGTTAAGAAGAACAATTAAATCATTTTAAAAATTCCAACCCATGCCCTAATGACACATATACACGACTACGACCAATTTTATAGTTCCGCCTAACCAAATTTGATGTAAATTTTGTATGCTGAATTTAGTAATAACTATAAAATAACATCCACACTGGTAATATAATCGTAAAAATAATGTATGCCATTAATTGTTATATAAGATTTGGTAAAGACTTTCAGCCAAAAAAGCAACATCGCATTTTTTTTGTTCTTTAGCCAATTTATTTACATGTATAAAAATGGTGTCGGAGAAGTAGCTGTATGTCTGTCGGTATCACTGAAAAATAATTTCATGGATTTTAATGAAAATTTTTTTAATTCTTTGCAGTTTTTCCAACATCTACAGTGTAAATTCATAATTATTGTTAAGCAGTTAAATAATATACACATATATCTTACTATCAAAATAATAGTTGTATAATTATCCACTAGCTGGCGATATTTACTTTATTTTCATTAAACATTCTTAATTTAATAACACATTTATATTTACATAATAGTAACTATTAACTACACTTGCGTCGATAAAACTCTGGAGTTTGATACACCTAATTTCGAAAATCTAGAAATACGTAACAAAGCACAACTTTTCCACACGATATATATATATATATATACATATATATATATATATATATATATATATATATATATATATATATTTATATATGTGTGTGTGTGTATATATATATATATATATATATTAATCTTGTTAGGTTTGCACGTTTTTTATTACATCGTTGTACTCTATTAATAAGGAACATATACGTTATGCACTCGCAGATTGATATCTAGAAAACAACATATATTTTAAGTATAATTGGAAGGTACCAAATTGTTTAATTCATATTAATTTAACATGTATAATTGTAAGTTTGCACGTTTTTTATTACATCGTTGTACTACATTAATAAGGAACATATACGTTATGCACTCGCAGATTGATATTCTAGAAAACAACATATATTTTAAGTATAATTGGAAGGTACCAAATTGTTTAATTCATATTAATTTAACATGTATAATTGCAAGTTTGCACGTTTTTTATTACATCGTTGTACTACATTAATAAGTAACTTATACGTTATGCACTCGCAGATTGATATCTAGAAAACGACATATATTTTAAGTATAATTGGAAGGTACCAAATTATTTAATTCATATTAATTTAACATGTATAATTGTATGTTTGCACGTTTTTTATTACATCGTTGTACTACATTAATAAGGAACATATACGTTATGCACTCGCAGATTGATATTCTAGAAAACAACATATATTTTAAGTATGATTGGAAGGTACCAAATTGTTAAATTCATATTAATTCAACATGTATAATTGTATGTTTGCACATTTTTTATTACATCGTTGTACTACATCAATAAGGAACTTATACGTTATGCACTCGCAGATTGATATTCTAGAAACCAACATATATTTTAAGAACAATTGGAAGGTACCAAATTGTTTAATTCATATTAATTTAACATGTATAATTGTATGTTTGCACGTTTTTTATTACATCGTTATACTACATTAATAAGGAATATATACGTTATGCACTCGCAGATTGATATTCTAGAAAACAACATATATTTTAAGTATAATTGGAAGGTACCAAATTGTTTAATTCATATTAATTTAACATGTATAATTGTATGTTTGCAGGTTTTTATTACATCGTTGTACTACATTAATAAGGAATATATACGTTATGCACTCGCAGATTGATATTCTAGAAAACAACATATATTTTAAGTATAATTGGAAGGTACCAAATTGTTTAATTCATATTAATTTAAAATGTATAATTGTATATTTGCACGTTTTTTATTACATCGTTGTACTACATTAATAAGGAACATATACGTTATGCACTCGCAGATTGATATCTAGAAAACAACATATATTTTAAGTATAATTGAAAGGTACCAAATTATTTAATTCATATTAATTTAACATGTATAATTGTATGTTTCACGTTTTTTATTACATCTTTGTACTACATTAATAAGGAACTTATACGTTATGCACTCGCAGATTGATATCTAGAAAACAACATATATTTTAAGTATAATTGGAAGGTACCAAATTGTTTAATTCATATTAATTTAACATGTATAATTGTATGTTTGCAAGTTTTTTATTACATCGTTGTACTAGATTAATAAGGAACATATACGTTATGCACTCGCAAATTGATATTCTAGAAAACAACATATATTTTAAGTATAATTGGAAGGTACCAAATTGTTTTATTCATATTAATTTAACATGTATATTTGTATAAGTCTATTCCACGTAAGTAAAGCTATGATTAAAAACTTAACAGTAATTATAACGTTACTAGCAACGGTATAAATTTATTATTTACAATCGTATATTCATGTGACAAAACGATAACTATTAAATATAGTATCTACAAAATTAATTAATATGTAGAGGGAACGCAACACGCATGTTGCCCATTGACAGACGCTCAACTGCATTGATGAGATCCGGTGGAAAGGCGGGCGGGTGCGACAAATCATTTTGTGGGCGCCACCCGCTCAAAAGGACCAAAGGGCTAGAAGCAAATCATTTTCACAGTCGAGTGCAGCGCCACTGTCAGCCTGCGGATAATCTTCACTAACTTGTCACACTCGGACCCGATACAAATGACATCAGGATGGTTTTCATGATTATAGCTGTCTAGACGTTTAATTCGGAGGAGAATATGTGGGTCTTGTTTTAGGAGTAATGGCGTCTCTTTCCTATAGAACCGTTAGAAAATAGTTTATTTTTATTTATTTATTATTGTTATTTATATGTTATTTTATTTATACATAAAATTTAATACTTTAAGGCTGCATATATTCTAATAACATTTAATGACTAAATTGTAGGCGTAATGTTCTTGTCGGCTCTCTTTATAATAACCTGTTTTTCATCACCTCTATTAATAATTTTAAAAAAATATTAAATTTTCTCACATACAAGTGACATGCATTTTTACATACAAGTGACTTATACGTACTGTCTGTTTAATTTCATTCGATAAGACATGTCGTATCCATTTCTCCAATTTTTTAGAATCCCTAAAAAGACAACGTCTCCGAGAAGATTTGCCAAGGACCTAGAGGAAAACCTGAACGAATCTCTTCGTAAACTGTAGCATCACTGGACGACGATGTAGTCAAACAGGAAACCATTCTTGTGGAATGAAATGTCCGTCCATCCGCCCTTGTGTCATTTCAGGACAGATGAATGTCAGATTCTCAGTAACTATAGTTTTATACCCGCATGCAAGAAATTGTAAGTAGGTGATTCAAATAGAAAGATTCACTAAAAAGTTGTTTTATGTCTTCGAGAGGTAAATCACTGAAAAGGTCTCTCAAAATGAAATATTTAGCATTTTTAATTTTTAAGCCCCGTTTGGGAAATAATACGGTCCAAAGTAACGTGCAATACGTCGTCGCCTCCAATAATATCCGCCTCTAATTTTTTTAATCATAGATTTCAATATTTGAAAAATGTTTAATACTGGCTTTTGCAGTTTAAATTAACATAGTTAAAATTGTATAAAATAAAACAACTATGAAACCTTACTTTGTACATATTTCGACGTACATTCCTGTTCTCCATACCATAGGCGGTTTTTTTTTCTACTGTCATCCTTCTTGAATCCATATTTCCTTATCATTAATAACATTATTAAGGTCCTGTTCAAAAAAGATTTCAAATTTTCGATAAATGAATGAAAATGTCCCAAAATTCAATGATGACATATTATCGACACTAAACCGACCGAGACCACCATATTCCAGGCGGCCGCACTAACCAACACGACGATCGGGTGGCCGTGGGTTCGTAACCCCTGGCGTGACAACCGGCGGCCGTACAAAGGGATCACTTAGCGGCAAATAAGAGAGGTCGCGACGCTGCCAAATCATGGTCATCGATCATTCAGAATAGTCATCGATCAGATGGTCATCGGGATAGTTATCGAATAGTCAACGAAACTTCCAGTTTTAGTAATTGGATACTTTATTATTAGTATATAAAAAATAAAGCCATTGTCTTCTGCCGACGACTATTCATTGGTAATCGAGCCAGCTCTCTCCTGACTGTATAGTCTACAGGGACAGAGATCTGGCGAACGTCTAATTCTCCAATCCAGCAACAGTCATGTGCGGGCACTGACTACTACCTGTCATCCTGCACATCGTAGGCCTCCAAGCCTGATTTAGAGGAATCAACACCATGGTCGTCACCAGGTCTACTGGTGAGAGAGCTGCAACAGAAGAGACGACGCCGTCGTCGGTATCGATTAACAATACAACTACACGTACAAACTCGTCCGAAGTAGGCACGGGTACAAACGAGAACGCCAGTACCGTGTCGCCTACGAAGGCCATTGGGCCGCCTACAGTAGACAACATCGGCCGAAACAAAGTATCATCGAAGCACAGCAGGAGTAAGACTGTAAAGTCACAGAAAGCTCGCTGTCATATCTCAACAAGAGAAGGGCTCGCACGCCTACAAGTAGAACTCGCCACCGCTCGTCTCGCCGTAATAGAGACTGAAGTAACCGATGAATATAAAACGACTCTGTTATCACAGAAGGGAAACAGCGCATCGAGTCGACACATGGCTAAGCGAAAGGAAGACTCGCCTACTGGCTATCGCAAACGAGTCACATCAAGAATTAACGACACTAACTTAATCGTGAGGCAGTAATTTACGATCCCTTTGCACAGCCAGAAACAATTACCCAAGAAAATAATGTCACCGTTCAGCGACGTACGCAAAGAACATGAGATTAAATGTCCGGTGTGTTCAAAAGTGAGACATGTCATGACAGAAAGCAAGAAGTTCAATGAATCTGATTCCATTGCAAGGTGGGATCTGGCGAAGACACATCGCTTATTCTTCAGAAGTCTACATTGCCACACTAAAACACACAGATGCCGCACGAGCACGAAGTGCACGAAGAATTCAAAAGCCGTCAGCTCTAGATGGACAAACAAGAAAACTCGCTCCTAACTAATAATTAATCCAGTACGGATCCCCTGGCGAGAGAGGCTGACGCGCACGCGTTACTCGACGACGGGTCAACAGTGGCTATTATTGTGGTCGATTTGGCCAATCAAGTCAGCGCCAAAGGCCCCGTCGACCCATTACGCATAGAAGCCATTTCGGATACGAAGATCGCTGCTCGAACATCACGATGTATTGCATTTACCATTAAGGGCGCGACTTGATGACACAAGATCCACCCACGAACCATCCATCCAGATCCAGAATCTGTAACTCTCGACCCAAAAAGTCACAGAAAAAGATATAGCCGGGCTATAAACATCTACTCGACATTCAAGACAACCTTGTAGTATAATAACATCAACCCTAAAATTCTCATCGGGCAAGATAACTGGCAGATGTTACTCGCCACAGAAGCGCAAGAAGGAAAAGTAAATCAACCGATCGCCTCTCTCACGCTGCTTGGCTGGGTACGTCAAGATGCATACACACGCTCTCTGGGGCACCTCGTAATTTTTTTGCACCACATCCAATCAGTAGAAGAAAACATGGACGAACAGCTGAGACATCGCTTTGCCCTAGAAGCTCTGACGATAACGTCGAGATGTCACAAAACCCGTTGAAAGAGCACTTAAATTGGTTAGTGATTGTGTGACAGAGATAGAAGAAGGGTGTTACCAAGTCCCGTTGTTATGGAAACAAGATAATATCGAATTGCTTAACAACTACGATAACGCGATGAAGCGACTGATAAATACGGAAAAGAACACAGAAGCTCAACAGAAATCCAGTCCTGAAGAAGAAGCACTACCAACAGATGAACGCTCTTATCGAAAAAGGATACGTCGAGCTCGCTCCAGAAAAGGAAATAAAAACAAGACGTGGTACCTGCCGCATTTCCCCATATTAAATCCAATGAAGCCAGGGAAAGTAAGAATTATCCACAATGCGGTAGCAAAAAGGAAGGGGGTCTCACTCAACCACCACCTTATTACTGGGCCAAATTTCCTGCAGTTTCTGTCGGGGGTCATAATACGCTTTAAACAGCATCCCATTGCTGTCTCTGCCGACATACCAGAGATGTTTATACGAATCAAGACACAATCGCAAGACAGGGATTCGCTCGGGTATCTGTGGCGGAGAGGTCAACACGATTAGAGCCAACCGCGAGTGTACAGAACGATCGCTCTCATATTCGTTGCGACGTGTTCACCTTCTACAGCCATATTTGTAAAAAAATTAGCGAAATACACCCTGAAGCCGTTCCCGCTATACTACATAACCACTATGTCGACGACTACCTAGACAGCTACAAAACGGTGGAAGAAGCTATCAAGACTGCAAAAGAGTGCGTGCAAATTCGAACTGAGGCAATGGACTTCAAACTCGCAAGAAGTACTACGAGAGCTGAGTCATGATACGTCACAAAAGACGACCATCGATCTAAGTGACGGAACGAGTGCTCGGCCTCATTTAGAAAACCACTACGGACAACCTCGGGTTCAAACTGGACTTGGCACGAGTACCGCCTGCAGTACTACTGAACGTCGCGCTTACGAAACTAGAATCATTGAAAATTGCTATGTCGCTATTCGATCCGCGCGGACTAGCTTCACCTGTCACAATCCGAACCAAACAAATACTACAGGAGGTATGACGACGGGGTACAAAAAATAGACTCCGACCTACCAATACAATGGAATATCACCAAACCGAGATGTAACGTGACCTACTCCACCAACGTGACACTTCAGCTTCACGTCTTTGTGGATGCCAGCGAGACCACGTACGCTGCCGCACTCTAACGGGGTGCTGTCACTCACGAAGGCCGCGCCGACGTGTCGCTCATACTTGCGAAGACAAAAGTAGCTCCACTGAAAGTTACTTCCATACCGCGGCTGGAATTACAGCCCGCAGTTATGGGAAGTCGCATGGCTGCCACTATGCTAATAAAGCACTAACTCAAACCGGAGTCAAATACCTTCTCAATAGATAGTAAAACAATGTTCACTTGGCTGAAGACGAGGTCGAGATCATACCGAACAATCGTTGCATACGAGCTTCCGCCGACAGAAGAAAACGATACAGTCAGCGAGTGTCGGTGGACGCCGATCAAACGTAGCTGATGATGCGACTAGAGACGTACCCCTAAGATTGATGCTACCTATAGATGGTTTAAGGAGCCCGTTTTTGTACGAGAAGACCTCACTACAGTACACTATAGAACAAGCCACGAAGAGCGAAAATACGGAAGAAGAGAAATCTAATTATATTACTCAAATGAAAACAATACTTCGACTGAATAACGGCACTCCCGATATCAGCCGATTTTCAAAATGGGAGAAGACGCTTCACACGATGGCCAGAGTTTTGCGATTCATAAAACTTTACCGTTCACTGAAACACAGAACTCACTACACGTGAACAGTAAAGAACAGAGAAAATGATCCCGATTAGAAGCAACGTCGTAAAAGGGCCACGCTCAAGCATATGAGACAGAGAGTGAACGCGGGAAATATAGAGTGCTACCTGCAGCAAGCGAAACACCTTCACGAAGCCGAAAGGATATTGATCCGAACCAGTCAAGAGGAAGAAGAAATAGAACACTTGAAAAATAACAGAGCTGTATCCAACAAAACTCGACTGCTCTCATTAACTGTGACCTTCGTGGACAGAATAATACAACTGAGAAGCCGCATTGGTGCGGCAGATGAAATCACGGACACACAAGATGATTAGCTGGCGTTTCATTCTGCCTGAGGCCCCGTTCATGGGTGGCGCCTGGGACTCGAGCTGTTCTTTCTGGGCGAAACAGTTCAGTCCCGACGCCTGGCACTTTCGACGACAAGTGTGTGGTTCCCGGCCGCCAACCTCTTCTAGTCGAGTGGTGGGTCAAGGAATACCTTCCCAAACTACAGCACTGACGGAAGCCCCACAGCTATCCAGCCCTGAAGATCGGCGACGTGATCCTCATCGTCGACAGCACACTACAACGAAACACCTGACCAAAGGGCGTCGTGGCAGCCACCTATCCAAGCGCAGACGAAACTGTTAGAACAGTTGATGTACCAAGGGGGTCACTCTAAGAAGACCTGCAAAGAAGCTAGTGTAGGTAGGATCTACCGATCAGGCCGTCCTCCACCAACAAATAGATGCAACGTCCCAATAGGCGATGAACGGCGGGAGAGATGTTCCAGACGGCCGCACTAATCAATGCGACGATGGGGTGGTCGTGGGTTCGTAACCCCTGGCGTAACAACCGGCGGCCGCACAAAGGGATGACTTAGCGGCATATAAGAGAGGTCACGACTATTTTACAGCAAAGCATGACAAATTTTCAAAACGTCATACAAAAATATTTAACTTTCATATTTCTTGACATTATTAAAAATACTTACAGATGTGATCTTCTTGTGGGAAAAAAATAAACGACAAAATATTATTTTAATTCAAAACCACCAAAAAGTGAGTTACAATGTTTGAAATGCGGTTATTTGATTAGCTATATAATATGTCTGCTGTAAAACATAAAAATATTTGACAAATTTTGGTTGTACTCATCATTATCCAACTCATAAAATGAAGAATGTCGAATAAGATCCTTAGAACAAAAGATAGAAGAAAGCATGACGCGCGACGTGCCCTGCCGCCTATAAACCAATATAGGTTTATAATTTAATAGCGCTGATGGACACCCGACAATATTCACTAATGATCATAACAAACGTCTCTGAAGACATTTTGCCGACACTTTTACTTTGAAAATATATAATATGGTAGCACGGTGCATGAAAACATTTTAAGAAAATAGGATTAAATACCTAAGGAATATTACAGTTCCATATCGCTGGTGGATACGTTTTATATATGATTAATAATGGAAAAACTAGACTTTCGCACTTCAAAATGACTTCATTACAACATTGTTGTCTTTATATACTAGTGACTTGATGTGAATTCGAATACCAACAACTTTTTTTAAATATTAATGGCAATATCGTAATTAAATAAACCAAAATATCTACACAACTTTGTTTTATTTAATATAAAAGAAAGTCGTTTATTAAAAATCATACCGGTATTATTGTTAACATTATTCTAGTAATTATCAGAGCTTATATTATTTTAATTTCTCTTGGTTATACAGGTTTCCAAAGGATGCGAAATATGAGTGAAATGAATTGACGCTTTTGGAAGAGTCGATTGTTTTCTGTCCAAAGGGTTTCAATGTGTTCGAAATAATTTGAAAATAATTTTAAATGTAAAATAGTACCACAAACATCCGCTGGTGATGTCCAGTTATTCGCGCATTACCTTTTACCTCAATGTTATAAGAAAAATAGGTAGAATTGAAGTACTACGATCAGATGACAATATGACGCGTTTGATGCGTTTCAACCAACGACTTTCGGGTTATAAGTAGGAGTGCAGGCATATTTTTAAACTTAATTTATTTTATTTCTTTCAAATTTTTGTTTTATTATATTTTGTGGACCTATCTTTTTTACATATACTGTCATTTAAATTTCTTGCCCCTTTTGTTATTATTATGGCATATATTGGCATTTATGTCCGAGTGATTTTAGTGAAGTTTTCAACGTATATATTATACGAATGATTTTCATTAAGTTTTCGTCATTTATTTTATTAATTTGTTTCACGCTGCATATACATTCTACAGTACCTTAAAATTTTATTTTCTTATTATTTATTATACTTATTCGATTATTTTTATAACGCCACTTGCTACATTTGTTTTAGCTTAGTCACAACAATTTCATTAAATTTAATCTGAATTGTAAATGATCTTTATGCATTTAATGTTATTATTTTATTTATATTATAAAGTTAGTAACGTTGAAGTATAAACAAACTATAGAAATATGGATATCGACTGTACTGAGTAAATAACGTTTCCTGCTTTAAAACCAATATAACGAAATGAAGTGCAGCAACATCCTGTAAATCTTTTTCATTTCCCCGCACACCTGGCGACCCATTAGAAGTGGTAGCCTAGGCCCAAACATTTTTGCGCTTATTGTTTTTCAATTTGTTATTAGTTCCATGTTCCTTATAGTACGATATGTCGACTGTAATTAATTTATACCTTACGTCAAGCAGAATATTCATTTGCTGATTCTTTTACTAACGATTTTATTTTTATAGTTAACTAACCTTTGCCGCAGCTTCTCTCATAGAATATAATATTCTCATAGAATATAATATTCTCATAGAATAGTGTAGATTTCGGCTTTTAAACATAACAGGGTGTTCTACATACTTACCATTAAGTTAATTACGTTCTACGGTTACTCCATAACAGGTTGAACAGGGGTTCCAAAATTAACGCAACTGCACATTTCACAACAGGTAGTTAGATACATAACGTTTTCACCTTGAAAATCGTGTTAGAGCCTTGTAATATTAGGATTAATTTTCTTACAATTTTTTATATATTTTTATCACGGCAAATTTGTATTAAAATTTGACGTCGATTTCGTGCCGGCGTTTTGAAATATTTGATAAAATTGCCTTTTCCCGAAAATCAACTTCTCGTATAGCTCAGATATCGATCAATGTTGTTACAATAATTGTAGATATTTAAATTCACTGTAAAAACAATTTCATTCATTTTCGTCATAGTATCAACCGTCTTCATCGTAAAGCACAGAAGAAGTTGATACTAAATAACTATGCATTCATTTCCACAACGCACCGGATGTCGATATCTACGTCAAAATCGTTGGTATCTTCAAGCACACAAATTGATGAGTGCATTTAAATATGACTGGCCGTAATAATGTCCACGATTTGTGGAACATTGCAATTAGATTTTTCTGCATTCATGAATTCCACGAACTGATTCACATCTTATTGTATTTAACAATTCATCTGGTCTTTTTCTAACCCGTCTATTACCTAAACTCGACGAACATGATGCTGCGCTGCCGCAGTCGAATGTAGGAATGGTTGGAGTTTGACTACAGGGTTTATTTTAAATTATTTAGCAAAGTTTAAATATATAATCGTATGTCGAGTATTCAACATTTTTATACTTTTTCTCTATATAACAAACATAATTGTTCGTAATTAAAAGAGTCACTTTTTATTTTACGAGGCGATTACTTGGAATTATTTCTTTCTGGCATCGCTTACATGATATTATACTTCGTTTTCTCGAAGAGTTCTTACGACGAAGAACGTAAATTTTCACTAAAGTTACGCTATTTAAATGTTCAATATGTTGGTCGCGCCCATAGATATGTCAATATGTCTGTCGCCCTTATAAATATGTCAATTTGTCTGTCGCCCCCATAGATATGTCAATATGTCTGTCGCCGCCATAAATATGTCAAAATGTCTGCCGCCCCCATAGATATGTCAATATGTCTGTCGCCCCCATACATATGTCAATATGTATGTCGCTCCCATAGATATATCAATATCTCTGTCACCCCATAGATATGTCAATATGTCTGTCGCCCCCAGAAATATGTCAATATGTCTGTCGCCCTTTTTTAAGACATCTGAACTACTTTCAATAGTAACAGTGTCACCATCCAAAAGCGGCTTGTCGAATATGAAACATTTATTAGCCTAGCCATAACTTCTGACGTTACAATCCTATATATGCTATAAAATAGACGTCTTATACTAAGTTAAAAATATCAACTTAAGATGTATTCTATAATCAATAAGCCGACAATTAGGCACATATAATATTCCGACGGCCGCTCGAGCTATGTGAGATGAGAGGGAAGTGCAAGCGTCTATTATAATTTACGAGCGAGCGAAGCAGCGGTGACGTATACGGTAAACGGTCAGTCGCAAGTGACTCCTTCTATTTAAAATATTTCAGTTTCCAGATCGATTTCTACCTCGAATTCCACTTATCCAATTTCGATAAAACATAGTGGAAATGTCTTTCTTAAAACTGTATTTTATAAACAATTATATTTCTTTGAAAAACTGTCAATCATGAGTGAAACTCGCACTAGGAGGGTTCCGTAGGCATTTAGACATTTTTAAACATTTGATGATATATAATATTTTTATTAAACTATTTACAAAACTTTATTTTTTCAGAACGTTTAAAAAAAATGTATAATTCCACATAGAATTAGAAAAGAAATATTTTTGGATTTTTTTCTTTACGTGTGCTATAACACCTCCCACTACGCCGAGGAAAAAACCTGAATTTTTGCAGGAATTTAAGTCTATAGATCTCATTACACGATATTAATATAACTTGATATCTCAAGCCGTTTCTGAGAAAAAGGACTTTAACGGACAGACGAACAGATGGAATGAAGACGAAGTGATCCTGTAAGGGTTTCGTTTTTCTTCAACTCGAGGGACGAACATTAAAAACATTACAATTTATCCGAACATTCAAATAAATTAACCAAAAAATCCAGAAATTTGGATTTAGTCTTAGAATTATTATTTATTATTCCTTTCTATATTTAGAGCAGCAAAACGAAATAGAGCAGCAAACAATACAATTTTATAAAACTAATTAGATGGAAATAAATAACTTTATTATTATAATGGAAATTGTTTAAATGTCAGTCATCACTTCACTGGTTATTCACTACTTTATCTTAAAAAAGATACAAAGATCTATTTCTGATTTAGGGTTAATTACTAATGATTATCTATTTTATATAGTTTGACGATTATAAGTGAGTTTTATAGCTACAAATTACATTTTAATCTATACGATGATGACACGTTACAACTCACGTCCCTTATGTACACAATTATGAGCTAGATGAAACTAAGCTCCTACACTACTACAGGACCTCATTTTCATTACGAATGATCACCTCATATTTAACAGTCATATTAATGACCTACTACTCCGAAGGGTACTGTACCATTCCTTCGACTTCTATGACATCGACAGTTCAATGACTTTGTTCATCACTCTAGTCTGTAATTTAATATATTGTAATGGGAATGGTCAGTTATAATCCTCCTCAACTCGGACAGAAATTGATTGTACTAATTCATGGTATAAATTGATGTACCATTAAGTTGGAGTAGGTTTGAGTTTAATAACGCTTTATGCTACTGGCTGTTTCACTAGAGAACAAAGTTAGAGCTTGTATAACTTGCCTAGAACGTGCTCGAATATCCTTCAGCATTCATCTGCTTTAAAAAAAAATTATGAAGAAAATTCATTTTTCCATACATTTTGTATGGAACAGCTTTTTTGATGATATATCGAGAACGGATTGACTGATATTTTTTTTTATTGAAAATTTATATGATTATTATATATTTATTGAATATTTTTTTATCTCGGCTTCGAGAAGTTTCCTCGCACATTGGAAAAGTAAAAAAATCACAAATAATTTAATTGTGTATAAAACGTAATATGTGATAAATGACCGAAAAAAAAGAAAAAGGTAATTCATAAATGACAGACTCGAACGAAAATGATAATTGGTTTTTAATAATTCTTTTTCAGTTTTCGACCGTTATTTTATTTCAATTCGATTAAATTAATTCTCTTTAAACAATTTTTTTCCGAAATTCATTAGCGAAGAGTGATTTCAAATAGTTGAGTTAAGTTTTATGAAGATCTTCACTTTGTGAGGTTGATATTTGTAATTGTGCGGGCATCGATAATCGCTTAAGTATGGCCCGACTTCGTTCTTCACAAACACAAGAACAAGAAAAACAGCTCAATTGGCAACGAAAAATCGTCGAGCTTATCGTACAGATTAACGACGTAATAATCTTCGACGCTCAAGAAGAAATGCTTCAAGCGTTGATTTGAATCGAGTAGCAATTCGATACAATTGCCTAATTGACTACAGCTCGTATCCTTTCGTTCGAATTGGCCCAATGGATATTGTGTGCGACCATTGCGGTGCATTGAATTAGTTCGCTGGAGAAATATCTGGATTGCGCTCTCTCAGTGGCAAGATGAAATTGCCGTTCTTGCTTCTGCCACCTGAGTCATTGCATTCATTACTTCGTACCGAAACACCAGAATCACGACATTTTCTATCGAACGTTCAAAGATACAAGGGGTGTTTCCAAATGACTTCATTTGGAGCAGACATTATCGAAGAACGCGGATTCAATCTGACATTCAAGGTAATTTCTGCTAGAAAGAACAAGTGATCATAATTTAATAAATCTAACCTCGCCTTAGCTTTTATAAATCCAAGGCCAAATTCACAATCGAATCGGATTATTGCAACCACTTGAAGATGCACAGCATAAATTCATCTGAATTTACTTCATGGGCAGCATGGAGGTACAACTTGATCGGTGTCAAAAGATCGAATCGGCAATAAAAAGAGAAGTTCTTCAAGATTTGCAGCAACTACTTCACAAATATCATACATTGGTTCGGTTGTTCATAACTGCGTTGGATCGCAGCATGCCAAGTGATGACTACAAAGTCGTGGTTTTAATGTTATTTTAATTTAATTAAAGTAGTTTTCATTTTGATTTGAACATTTATTGAATTTAATTAATTTTGAATATTCATTTTAACTTAATAAAAAACTCAATTTAATTCAGCTAATAAGTTAAAATATTTATTGACTCGGTGGCGGTACGAAGTTCGCCGGATCAGCTAGTATATATATATATATATATATATATATATATATATATATATATATATATATATATATATATATGTGTGTGTGTGTGTGTGTGTATATATATATATATATATATATATATATATATATATGCTGTAGCCTTAGTAAAATAATGTCAGCCAATTTATTTTCGCAACTTGAATTGAACAGTAACGAAAATTGTGTGGCCCCTTTGATAAAGTCAAAATAATCGACCTATCTGTATACTGCAGTATATTCTTTACTATCGTGAAAAATATTTACTCAGAGAATTAAATAATAATTACAGTAAATATTTTGTTACAACTTAACATTTCCTTATCATTTTAATAATAAAAACCTAAAATTAAAATCCTAACCCGTATATGTTTTTCTGACTTAAGCCTACTTAACGTTTTGTGAATTGTTTTTTCTCAAATTTGTAACCTAATTGCAGTGGTGTCTTTTGTAAAAAACATTTTGAGGACTTGAAGTCTGAAAAAGCCTCTCTCATATCATATTCCTATGAATTTCCTCTCCCATTCTCAGTAGCCTTTTACACAATAACTAACATTTTCTATGGTGACAGCGTTATTCTGCCTGACTAATTATTATCTTCATTTTACATATTTAAAACACATGCTATACCCAACGATACCTTGCTAAGAGAATCATTCTGCCTCACCACGATCGTTGACTGGAGGTAACGAGCATAAAGCCGCGCACCCCATTGCTTCAGCTGAGGCTAATAACACGAAATATGCCAAAAATTATAAAGCTAGGACATGTTGTTGGACCAAATATACGTAAAAGTTTATAATTGTCGAGGCCCATTTACCTAAATTTTATTCTCCATAAATGTGTTCAAAATCCTTTAATCCGCCTTAAAAATCTCATGTATACACTGCTTTAAACAAAACAGGCAATGGTATAATAACTAGTCAAAGTGGGAAACGCAAGCGCTCTTCACTATTTGAACGTTCATCAACTTCCTACTTAAGTCATTAATTCATACCACAATCTCCAGTACACGGTACTCCAGTGCAACCACATTACAACGCAATCATTTCACATGCGGCCTGAAGAGAGAAAGGCCTCGCCGAGCTGCATCAGCCCCGAGTGATTGGCATGGTAATGAGTGGCTGTACTGCATCCATATTGATACAGCAAGACCGGCGCTGCATTTGCATCTTCACACGCTTGCCCGCGCTTTGTGACGCAGATTACCGCCCGTGCAATCCGCTCGGCCGCCGCCCCTTACCCACCCTGTGGCGACCCCATTTTGAGTTAAGGGCCTTATACTGGAGGACCGAGGCAATAATACATCTTTAACGTAAGCTTAGGTACTGAAGTTTGCACCGACCGATATTGCGCTACATTTTTTTATCAATTATTATTTCAATTCTTTATAAACCACAAGTAAACGTTTCGCTCATCCTCCGACGTTACTAGGTCCATTCGCATTTTAATTTGAATATTTAACGTAGAAGGGTATACAAATGCTATAAAATAATATGATTTTATAAGGTTCGACATCACAAACGGGAAAACGGGTTCTACATAGGGTTGCTCACGTACCTTGCCGTCAGTCTATCTATCTAAGCCGTTGTTCATTGAAACTGTTGATGTAGGAACTTAAAATTTGGCGTAGTGGTAAAGTATGTAAACACTCAAAAATACATATTTTGAAGTGAGCAAATGACGCACGAGAAGACAAATTTGCAATTTCATTTGCCGTTCGAATTTATCTTATGTATCCCGTGTTCGAAAATATAAATTAGGGAAAAAACATTGCTAAAAGTTTATCTATAATCGAAAAACTATAGCAATTATTCTGAATCGCATAGTTTTTGACGATTAACGACGTAAAAAATATACGCGGAGTATATTTACGTGGCGAAAAACAATATCAATATTTGTAAATAGGTGAACAGAAATACTACGCAATCTTAAATGTTTAAATATGTAGGAAATATTAGTAGCGTGAGTTCTACTCGCATTTCACAATTTTTTTAGATTCGCGTTTTTTATGTAAACTTGTAATTTTTAAAAGGAATATTATAAACTTTACAGAATACGAAGCCAGTGGTATCAAAAATGGAATTTACTACCCACCTGAACCTGAAAATAAATATACCGCTAACTACAAGATGTCAAAACTTGCATATTGAACTATTTAAAATATATACATATAAACAGTTAAATGGTCGGACGAGACTACTAGAAATTAAGACGTTCGAATGTGAACCAATCACAAGTTTAAACATTGAACGTCACATAATACAATCTGCATATTCATCCATAGAAATAGAATTTTATGAGCATCGTATTGCTCTGTAAATTCGTAGCTATACGATACTCGTAAAATATTCCTTAAATAATAATATAAGATAGAATAGAGCCCTTAGTATGCTACGAATTTTTAAAATTTCCTTACTCTTAATCTAGCCTAAACTTAATTTAATCTTTCTTCCAAGCAAACGGAGAAAATTACACACTCTTGAAAGAAAGTTATTATCATTCTAATCCACAAAAAGGCGATAGCTCAAAATGCAAGAACTATTGCGGCATCAACTTGCTCTCAATCGTCTTGAAAGTCTTTGTAAGAATTATCGAATCAAAACTCCAAAAACATTGAGTCAAAAGGAGCAATTCGGCCACATCGCGGCTGTACAAATCTTGTCCTTATCTCAGTTTATGGAAGAACGAATAAGTTGCGAGAGGAAAAAACAAACATCATGTAACTCGATATCAAATCTGCATTCATCGACCAGCATTCTAACAAGCGTTGGAGGCGAAACTCATTCCTCGGAAAACCATAATATTCCTCCAAGACGCATACAAGAGATCCATTAGCAAATATAAAGGACGAACATATAAGTGATCTTAAAAATCCTTTTCTGGTTTGGAACCCTTAAACTAAATATTTTTTTAGGATTATAACCTAACTCTTTTTGTATGGTTGTAACTTAATTATAAATATAATTTAAAACAGTTAAATGTGTGGTTATGACTTAAAACTATAAGTCAATGTTAATATTGTAAAGTTTATTTTCTACCGGGCACCTCTGATAAAATTTGTATATTGAGGTATTTTCCTTATATTTGTCAATACATCTCCGTTATTAATCATACATACATTTATCGAAGTTCTTTAAAAATAGTTTACCCATAATGTCTAATTTCACTGTTTAACTCGATTTATCACAACAGTATAATGGAATATCATTTCCGTGACCTCAAACATACTTATGAAGAACGTATAATGCAAAGGGTCGATTTTAATTTTTCCTACTTCAGTTCGAAAATTGAACTTAATGAAATATATTCGAATAAAAAAAATAGGAAAATGTTGTGGAAAAAGCAATCTTTCATTTCAGTATATTTCAATAAGTTTTTGAAGCGTCGATACATTCGAAGCGTCTATTTCTCTTCGTATACTTTGTTCTTCAGAAAGCACAGTACAGAAACTATTCACGAAGATTCCGGACAGTATAAAAGTAACTCCAGTGCTTAGTGAGACAGTAATATTTTCGTAAAAATTACGGTAGCATAAGCATAGTCTGTAATTACGGTAGCATAAGTCTGCAGTACGTAATTTTTAACACTATTTTATTAGGCCGACCTGTAACTAACTATGTATTGGAATCGGGAAACTAAATTTCATTCCCTTCTAATTGTTGTATCATCATGGAACTCGAAAATTGTGTGTGTTGTTCTGATGATAATACAATGAAATGGTACCATTGTATTCATTGAATGAAATAGAACCGGGATTTAGATACTGAATTCGATAACGGAACAACGTATCCTAGCCGTTCTTAGACTTCCAAATGTTATATAGGCAGTGGTATATTTAGAACCGCGAAACTTTGCATCTAGAAAAGCATATGTAGCTCTAAATAGAGTAAAATCATTTCATGGATTTTTTTTCTATATTTAGGAACGTCATAGAAACGTAATTCAAATAACTGTAAAAAAAATTAAGTTGACATCTACTAACACTTTGTGATGTTGTACCTATTATGTTAATAGCTAATAAATTCACCATCTCAGGTCATCAGTGTTAGTTAATATAGTAAGCCAAATAGTATATTTCCACTCCTTCCCCACAGCATGAAGTTGTTTTTTTTATTCTGTTTTAATAAGACTTTTTATTTCAAATTTAATATAGGAGGGAAATTCAAATCCAAATATAGTGGCAGGGACAAAGATTTCAAATTTAATATAGATGGCTGGGCTGTATCGTATGAAAATACACCATCACCCATAGTTTTGCATATATTGCGTGGTATGTCGCTTACTTCTAGCCCTAAATGCAATTCATAAATTATGAGCATTCTAAGTTTGCTTCGCGAAATTTTCATATTTGTTTATTCTTTACTTGTCGAAAATCAGTTAATAACAGATTTATTAAGTGGCTCAGACAGCAAAGGTGTTATTTACCTTATCAAGTGCTACCCACATGTGTAGGAGGTGAATCGCCGTAAAGAACATCTTGGGTTTAATGGTTTAGTACCTACCTGCGGTGATAAACAGAGATAACTGGTATTTTTCACATTCCTGGCACATCTTACAATAGTTGTGCGTTACTTAGTATGTAGTCATGTTAAACTTCAAAAATATTTAACCAATTTTTATTGGATGTGGTAAATATAGCCAAGTATAGATAAATTAATGTTGCCAATTTCGTTTTTGTTTCTGCGGATATGTGAAAATATAATTTTTTATCTAATTCGTATCTAGCAGTTTGTATTAGTTATTCCTTAGATAAATAAGAAATTTTCAAACTGGAAAATTGTCGTTTCATTAAAAAAACTTCTTTCGTTGATTCGCTCTCTTGATTGGACATGCTCTCAATTTCAATATTTATGGTGCTACGCTATAGTGGTTGCCGTTCAAATATTTTCAGGCATCATAAAGTAATTACTTTCTAAAAGTACACATATTAAATAATAAATTTACCTCGCCAAAAGGTCTGAACCGATAAAGTCTTTTTTTCTGATATTTATTATATTTCTTATCATCTATGTTTTTCTGACCACAGTACCAGTATTTCAAGGAAAGAAAATCGATATTTCTCTTAGCGCTCAAAATGTCATAAAAAATTATAAAATTATTGTTTGTTTAATTGCAAATCTTTCCCAACAGCTACTTAATATATAATTTAAACTAAATATTGCCAATCTCATATCAATCTATTCAATAGATTCAAAAATAACGCCGTTGATGAATAAAATATTTGCTTCATTAATTGTATTCCAACGTCTGACAGAAATTTAAAAATCCTTGCAGTCCAAAACAGATATACTTACATATTTATTCTATTTTCAAAAAGCGACTGTAAAGACTAGATAGTGTTTTTTAAGTTTATTTCAATTAATTTTTCAATTTTATATTCGATTTCTCATTTCCATTTCGCGAAACTTCGAACTCATCAATCGTATCGAGTACATACCTTCACTTGGGCCAATAGACTGCAATAAACGCAACTAACAAACATCAAGCAACAGACAAAAATAACAGTAGCCCCGGCAAAGGGAACAAACCGGGAAACGGTAAATGAGCATTCGCGCGTCGGCCACGTGTCGATATAAGACTCAATTATTGGCGGGCGCCTATAAGCACATTTACATTCGCAAAATCAATTACGGAGGCAACCCTTTAGCGATGCGAGGCGCCGCCGCCCGCGCCTCATTCGATTAGGCGAGCGCCGGACGCTGCGGGCGACCACCGTCGAGATGATAATTAAACAAAATTTGATAATGTGCTCACACAAGCTCTATGTGAGCACATTATCAAATTCCACTGTTATTATAGACATTTGAGATAATTGTTGTAGAACAGATTTAGGAAATCGTTTGTTAGTCTGATATAATATAAGAAAGAATAAGTGGGATATTAGTTTTACACGACTTTTCTTAAACAATTTATATAATAGAAAGTATTTCCCAATATTTACTGCAGTAAAATATTAGATTGACCATTATTTTTAAATTTGACATTAGCGCTATTAGCCATTTCGCCAATTAATTATTTATTACCTTGTCAAACATCTAACCGACTAGTATACACTAGTATATACTTATAAACATTTAAGGGTATATGGCATTTCTATTAAAAATTTTACAAATGTTAATTTTTCACAACGTAAATATATTGGCTGCTAAATATTTTACAGAAGTAAAAGTTTTCGTGAAATCTTCAAGTCATATTTTGCCAACCCTGTTCTTTGATGATTTTTTATTTAGCAATTTCGGAAATAGGGGAGAGTAACATTCTGTACCCATATCCGCATGTTTTAAGAACATCTTTTTGATGAATAAAATTTGTTTTTTTTTAAACTTACTCCTTCCTTAATTCTTATATGAATATTGTTAGCTAATGTAAATTATATACGCATTACTAATTTCAAGTTTCTATATCAAACGGTTTTTGTAAAAATCGGCTGTGACAGATGAACTTATAAATCAACCCGTGTGTCATATTGTGAGATTCAAATACGGAATCCTAAAAATGCAATTTCCTACTTAAAATACATAGTCAAAATAAATATGAACTTAATAATATCTCAGCCGTTTCAAATATATAACTATTATAACTTAAACTAACATAAGTATAAAATGAATGAAAATGGAAAATTAATGTTATATTTGGAATTAGATTAAATGGACAAGAAAACAAAAATTTAAAGCTAATACTCTACCAGTTTTGATAAAACACAAATGTAGAGGTGCATTTCATTAGAAGAAGATAAATAAAAAACATCTATTTATGCGACATATATTTATTTTCTGTAAAAAGTTATGAAAATCGATTTTCTTTTAAAATAATTGAAATGAATTAAATTCCTTCTTCTTTAAGAATAAACAGAAAAATAAATTACAATTACATTTCTTTTTTCGACTATATACAAAGTCTTTGGTTATACATGTCACATTTGTTTTACCACCCTAACGATATCGGTATAAAACTACAAATATCAAAATAGAGGTTTATCGGAGTATAAGCTCCATCATCATTCGGGTTTTTTAATTTGTCCTTTTTAGAAATATCTGGCTTTTCATATTTATTTCTTTTATCAGTTCTTTCATTTTTACAAAATTTTCATGACTATCCCGCCATTCAGCGATATATTCGCGTTAGAGCTCGTATGTTTTAAAAATACTAGCACCAATTTTTAACTACATCAGCAAATATACCCAGATGTCATTTTCTAGTTTTTAGAGATAATTTAAACAGTAAAACAAACATATTGACAAAGTCCACTCACCTCATATATCTATATTATATGAAGTAATAAATTCCAGGAGCAACATGCACTATCATCGATCTTTTATTCCTTAAAATATAATTTAATTTTCTCGATATGATGCACATAAATAATGAGCGGAATTCATCTATTGTCCTGAGAAATTAGAGTATAGAGCAAGTTTTTCCCTTACAATAACTTGCCTTGTGCATACAAATTCATGGCTTTTTTCATATCTTTGCCGGCAGATACACATTTTTAACCTCTTAGGAGATTCGCTCCGATAGTCATCACGCAATATATATAAATAAATTTCAAATAAAACGTTAACCAATTTAGACAATAATTATAGAAGAATAATATATAGTTCATGTTCATGTTAGTATTCATATCATGTACTTTTCGATCTTAATCATGCGTTCGATCTATATGCTGTGTCATTCTAGTTGCGCGCGTTAAATCATTCAATGTTTCGCAATTATCTATAAATTGGTTTTAAAACTTCTATAATATTCTGAATATTCAGTTTTCCATGCTATTTTCACATATTCCTTCTTTAGTATAAAGTTTTCCAAGACTCTTATAAGTTTTATTTTATTAATAGTTTAATCAAAAATCTTCAGAATATATACTTCTCTTACCCAAATTATTTACAATATGTATTTAGGTTTAAACCCTGTGTCATTTTAAATACTATTGATATTAATATAAACCTCTAACAAATTATAACACATACTACGAGGTACTGTCATTACTCTTTAATACTAATTTACACAAGACTAACACGTTGGAAAATACATTTATTTACCTGTTTAAAAATACATTAATTTATTAATTTGTTTCGTATACATTTAGTACGCAATTTTTAAGGAGTCACTATTGATATATTTATAAATACCGATAAGTTCCTACGATGGATCATTACTGGCATTAAAATTAGTATCCTCCAGAATTGCTAGATGGAGCTATTTGTGTCATAGAATCGTATTCTATGATTCTTGTATGAGAAGCTTTATGCCAGTAAAATAAAAAAGCAAGCAAATAGCGATTAGTCTCTTAGAAGTTCTTGTGAAATTCGATTGTCCTTCAACGAAATTTATACATTCCCCTCCTACCATATTATTTTCGCGGATTTTCAAGGATAATCCTATAAAAATTATTTGAACTATACAATTTTATGGATGTCTGAAATAAATTGCCTTGGGAAAATTCCGAAAGAAACAAAAAGAATTTTACTAACTAGCAAGAATATAATAAACTTGGTCTTGTTTTACGAAACTATTTTTCGATAAACCGGGGTAAAATAGTTGCTTTTCATTTTTAAAATGATTTTTTTAAATTATTATTGCATATAATAATTTAACGTCTGATGGTTTAAAATGAAGTAACAATTTGTAAAAAAAATATTTAAAACATTTTTTTCATTTTTTATTCTCAATATTTTTAAATATGTAGATGATAATGGAGAGAAATATTTAGACGCATAATATTATTTTCATATAAAACTATATATTTGACATAATAAACACTCTTTTACGTTTAGACATACTAACATGTGCAACTAACTATTCCGAAAAACAACTATATGTTATAGTTATCAACCGCAAATCTAGAATCAAGGCACCTCTAAAAAAATAATTTAAAAACTTTCGAGCTTACGTTTCGACGTCGCCCAAGAGAAATAGCCTTCAGTTAATATGGATTATAATATTTATATTTTAAAGAAAAAGTATTTAACAAAACCCACACAAAGCTCACTACTGCCGTCCAACAACAACTCGCTAAATTAAGTTACTTATTATTCTGTTTGAATATATTTCCAACGTGAATTGCAATATGCAGAGTGTCGCTATAACAACATTCGTCGTATGTCACAAGGGCATTAGTGTGTGACGATATTCAAACTTCTTCAAAGTTATGTCTACGAGTTACATTTACAAATACACCTTCGTCTAGGCAACACGCAATTCGGGATGCAAAATAAATAAATGGTTGCAAAATATTATACAAAATATTAAATGAAAATAATGGCACGGTCAAACTCAAACTGAATTTAAAATTCTTTCCGTGTACTTAAAAAATGTATGTTATTAAAAAAGTTAATTACACTGCCATCATAAGCAATCCGGTCAACTCCAGTTACGAAACATTACTTGAAATCGACGTAAACCTGTAAGATTAATTGATTTGTACAGTTAAATGAATATTTTCAAAGGCTGTTTCCTCGAAAGGGATACGCAATATAAGGTTAATTCAATTATAATATAAGGTTATTGCAATATCCCCTTTATATAGGTTAACAAAAGAAAGAACCTAATATTTTTATTTTTCTCACCTCATTTTTATTAGCAATGCAATATTAATTAAAATCGAAACTATGTATTACTTCCATAACATAGATTCTTAATAAAAATAAATTAACGAGTAATTTTTTTATAATTTAAAAATATATAAACAATCATAAAAGACACACTAATTAACAAAATCCAAATGCTTAAGGATAAACGGACTAATTTTTATTGCGGTTCAACTATAACAATTATGATTAGTGATTTAAAAACACCATTATTTTCAAGATTATCGCGCCTTCCTTGTTTCATGACATCAGGGGAAATGCACGACGTCTGTATATAGAACTCCCCAGTAAGACTCCATGGATTGAAGATATGTGTCTTGTTTTATAATATAACAAAAGTTTGTTCACTCAATCCCACTTAATTCCCAAATCGAGCCACGACAAAATGATTGAGAACGAGCTAGACTGCAATGCAGCCTTGGATATACGATTCCAATTTGCATTCCCATATTAACACCTGACATTAAATCGTTTGGATCGACAAAATAAAACTATCAGGAGTGCAAATGGCTTCCCCTGACAATGAATTAGTCGAGCGGCCGCGCCATTATAATAACAAATGCCGCCCGAGCGTCGGCGCGCCGCGAGGTACATAAACTTTTGTAAAACTGAGAAATGGGGGTCGGCCGGGGCCCGCCGTAATGACCCCCGACTCGATCTAAGAAAACGCAATTACAATAAACTTCCATTCACACATGGTCGTTAACTTTGCAATATATCTTCGATTCCCTTCCACTCGCTCCTCGCGGGCGCGGCCGGTTCGACGAATGCGGATAATTATTGTCGTAAATCGCTTTTGTAAATATTTCCTCCGGAGCGGGCCGCGTTAATTATCGCGCGTTGTTTGTCTTTAAATGAGAATGTGACCCGTTCGGCGCCGACGGATGAGTTTGAGGTCACGACGCTAGATGCCTACTCGAGCCCACCTGGGCGGGAGATCCGCAGGCGGCGGAGGGCGTAGATCGAGTCGACGTATAGGCCCCATTATCGCCTGTACTCTATGGGCCTGTAATTGGCAATCCACATATATAATGTATTTAACTAGTTTCAAATCAACTGCTACGTATATAACAATGGATATTGTGTTATATTATATGTTACTAATATAATAAAGCAGCTGACAGAAATTAATATTTATGTAAACCTATTTTGGTGTAAGTCATTTCCATGAAATAATTTATCAACTTTGACCTCTCTTTAATTTATTTAATACTTATATTGATTCAGTTTTTAATTAATATGAAATGAAATCTGCTATGACTTTTGCGGCTATCAACGAATATCTTATTCCGTAAACATAGGAGCACAGTACAGTTAATTGAAATTATGTCAGACAATATTTTCTTTAAGGCATTTGACGAAATATAATTTTAGAAACAAGAGGACACGAATATTTAAAATTGAACAAATGTCTGCTACGTGTCGTTGCTTTTATTTACTTTTTTAATTATCATCGTGCTTCAGGAATTTAAGGTTATTTACTTTTAAAAAAGGCACTTCTCCTTTGAGAATAGACTAATGCACGTAAAAATTGTAAGCAACAGCTCTGGTCGCTACTTTCATCGATTTGTGAATTAAAAAAATTACGATACTTGGGACAGACATGCACAATAATAAATTGAAATACTCCGTAAGTATTATAAGTAAAAGGCCAGGGAAAAACATTTTCACATTTGAATTTTTATCATGACATATATTGCGAACTTTTCAAGTTTTATCAAAAAGCACGCTCAAACTTTCTCGCACATTCGAAGGCCGTACTTTCCATTACGTATCAGTATACATACGTGTATATATCATATATCATTTACTCGGACGAAACTTTTCCGCTCAATATCGCACTCATTCCCCTGGGTAAGCTATGGGGTACAAATTATCACCGAATTAAGACACCGTCATACGACCCGACACGTGAGTGCAAACTTTCTAAAGAACCCCAACCCGAAGCTTGTATCGAAAACGAGAAAAAATAATCATCTGTCGGAACGGAGAGATAGTGGGCCAAGCGGTACCTGAAGGGCTGCGGTCGAGTCGCCGCCCGCGCCGCTCCGCCCGCCGCCGCCCGGAGACAATACGTTAGCCCGGCCGAAAGTAGAGACTTTACGACCGAGGGATTAACCCGCGTAACGAGAATCGTTAATTTCTGTCGTTGAAATTTGTCGTTCGCTATTAATAAGGAAGTCGTCGTGCCGCCTGCCTGATTGCCGCCTCGCGAGGTGAGATCCACCCGACTGTCCGCCTCCCTTATTTACCCCATAGACTACATTAAAGTTTGCCGCGAGAGAAAACTTGGCCGGAACTTGCCTTAACGAGCGGTGCAACAACACTAGCTAACGACGCCCGCACCGTCTCGCTTCGGCTAGTTTCCACTTAACTCTTCGGGACATATTTATTCGGTAGCGCGAGCGTCTAGTTACTTATTCGCCGCCTACGGATTAACGTCCTAATCAAAGGCCAGGGCGGGCCGTTTGACTCGATCGTAAATAAGCAATTCCGCGCAGCGCCCGCGACCGAGGGCTATAAATGTGAATCATTGATTGACTTCATACTTATAGTAATAGCAGGCTGCCCCCGCACGCAGAATTTAACACTAACGTGCTGAATATTTAATAGAAGCTTGTAAATGGCGAGCGACATTGCAGTCGCCGCACAAAGAGGGTCCCTCTATAAAATATTAGACACCGCATTGAGACTATTGTATTCTTCATTCCGTCTTTGGCTAGAACGATTTATCTAGTGTGCTCGCGGAAAAGTAACGTGGTAATCTCATCGTTAGTATTCCGCCTCTTTATGCTACTTTTCACTAGTTATCATGTAACATTTGGCAACATTAATTAATATTGCCAAATTTTATAAGCGTGATCATTGACACTACACACCTGGTAAACTTCTATCCCGTCTATCTCTGTTTTAGGCAGTATTTCTATACGTATCCTACACTGGTTAAAACATCTTGGTGCTTCAGTTTTAATTGCAACTTTCATCATTCATCGTCGATTCAATTCAATACCAACTTTGTTTTTTCCTTAGTATGTGAAGTTTTTTGCCGACATGGAAAATCTTTAATTTATGTATGTCCTCGGAAACTTTTATGAGCACAAGTCGTACATAAGCAAGATCTACTTCGTGACATCCTTTCGCTATACCTGAATACTCATTTCACTTCCGTCCTTAAACGTCGCTTCACTTTCACTCGAAAAAGAATACATAAACTTTGTTTATTGTAAACACTCAAAAATTGCTAATACACTGAGATATGCGCATACTATTAAATAACTTTTCTCGCAGCGTCACTTTCTAAGGTGATAGCCAATTGAGCAACTTGAGCAACCCGAAATGAGTGTACTTTATGCTTTTAGGCCATACATAGCCAAAATATTTGCCACAGGTCTAAATCCTAATTATTTTGAGACTTACAAAGCAAAATTGGAGATGTCATAAAAAAAATATTAACAATGATGATTACATTCGGTATTTCGTGCAATAAATATCTTTTAGTTTTTATCGAAACAAAGATTCATTTATGTAGCAGATAAATTAGTTTACATTATTCTCTCGAAAAAGGGTTCAGTTTTCGAATGAAATACGTGCAAAGGAATCTTTAGAAATTACTGAGTACTCTCTGGTATTGTGCTTAATCGTTGCACAAATGTCCTATTATATTCATATCGAGTGATTATGAAAAATCAGAATCCAGGAGCGGCATTCTGTTGTCTCTGAATTATTTTATCACAGCAGCTATCTTGTTAAACATTATCATTTGCATAGAATGATACAAAATCATTCTACATTAGTTTAAATAACAGTATCAGTGAAATTTCTATTAGTTTTAAAGTTCATTCGGCGTATGTAAAACATCTTTTTGTCTTTGCTGCCGACATGCAGCCCACCGCCATGGTACTAAAACCACCAGGCTTTACGATCTGTAACGTAATCAGGATTGTATCCTTCTACTACTTATCATCTTAAGTAAGAAATACCAGCAAAATATATTTTTGAAGATTTAATTAACTAATATGTATTTTTAAACATGTTTATTGAAATCATTGCAAGTTAAAATTTGTACACCCGAGCTTCCACAATTAACTAAATAAATACAGAGAAAATCCACGCTAACTATTATAAAAGAGTCATTACTGGATTTTGTCATATTTACGATAACGCGTCGCTTGCACTTTAACGCGTCGCTTTTTAAAAACAAATAAAAAAATCGATCAGAATAAAGAGAAAAAATATCTAAGAGCTTGATCGGTGAAAGTTGAATAAATTCAATAACTTCCGTTAACGACAGAGGGAAACAAACACATTTCGACTATTCGATCAGCCTTTATATTGCTTTAAATTTAAGAAAAAAGTTTAATTATAAATTACAGGAAATACCAGCAACAAATTTGGACCATGACGACAATAGGTCACCCAATAAGTATAGAAAATTAAAGACTAAAGACTTTACATATTCATTACAATATCATCACGCAATTTTCTATCGAAAATATCTAAGTCGCTGTTATATATTATAATCATCAGTATTTTTACGCACGAGGTACGAGGTTTTGTTATTTCATACTACTTTTTCATATAAATGGTTGAACATTGTCTAATAGTGATATCCTTGTCTATTAGCAGTTCAATCAATTGGAAATTTGTTGTCACACCTGACATACATATAGGTATGACAAACAATTACTTTGATACGGGAAAAAATTGAAAACGTTTCTACTCGTAAACACATAAAACTTATATATAATTTGATTCAGCGCACACTTAACGATGTCCCCTTCGACCATTCAACAAAACGACAAGCGTCTACAGTCAGAATACCAAATGTAATAAACGCTAACCCAACGAGAAAATGGTTAGACGAAACCCCGGTTTATAATATCTAGGCGGGGCGGACGGCTCGGCCACTATAATTTTCCGACTAAACACCCTTCGGAGGGCGCCGAGCATGGATAATTTTCATACAGCCTTCTATTTAGCCGCTCTCCTCCCGACCGCCGTCGTTTCATACATCACATAAAATTATACTCCACACAGATCCGTCCCGCTCTAGCACGAACTCCGCATCCGAGAGGGAACGGGACACAGCGCGTATATTACCACGGCATAAAGTCCGGCACCGGGGGCGAGTAGATATGTTGACCCTTCAAGTCATAATGTACAGTCCGTTTAGGTACAGCCGAACGAGCGACTCGGCGGAAAAGCGAGAGAGGCACGACGGGAAAACTGCGGGCGAGTCGTCGCCTCGGCTGTACGCCTATGCATGAAATGCTTATTATACACCGCACGTCCGATGGCTTCCCGTTTCGAGTTGGAATCCTCCCGTTATTATGCTCCCTTTCTTGTGTGCGAGCGCGGCCCGGGCGGGAAGAGAGCGGCCGCCGCGTAATAGCAAATCGTAGATTGTTATGTCCAGCGTAGGTCGGCGAGGCGGACGTAATATATGGCCACGGTATTCCGAGCACATATATTATAAGAGCACGCGCTTCATCCATATTGCGGAGATGTGCCCTGTCCGATGGAACAAATGGAAAGGAAAATTTTAGCGGCGAATTTCATCGAGACGGAAGAAGTATGGTTAGAAAAATTGCAGCCATTTATCTCTCAAATCGAAAAATTGTTTTGCTGACCAGTGACGAACTGTCTTCGGCATATATAGTAAGATAAGGCTTTCAAACTGCTAGACTAAGTTTTCAAATGCATGCAAACTAAATTAAATACGTTGTAAATACATTTTCATTGTCTTTAAGCAACACGAAATCTTTTCCCGTTCACTATTAAGAAACAGACAATAATATCTATGCTATTTATCAAATACAATATAATTAAACAATATACCGGTTATCCAATATTAATATTATAAATTATTCTACTTCTTTGAGATCCTAACAATGCATTTTTAATAACAGGCATGAATAAAAATGTACCGACTTGTTTATTTATATCGCAGCTAATTTAAGTAGCAAAAACTGACAAACCAGAAATTCAATTTTTGCCTTTTTCACCGGAAATACTATTCCGATTATAACTAATAACGATAAGTATTCCCTATAGGCCAATACGAATAGCCTGCAATTTGTCCGACTCCGATTACTTTTGATGTGAAAAATCTATAGGCGCAGGTATGAACCGGATCGTTGGCGTGGCGACGCTTGCCGTGGCGACGGGTCGCCACGCTATACTAAGGTATATATATAGTCTATATGTAGTAGAGTGTACGGTATGGCGACGTGTCGCCATGCGCAACCGACTACGCAACCCCCTCCTCACTCAGTTCGACGCTGTTGTTTACTACGGTACACATAACCTGTGCTTTATTATTTTTATATTAATTGTAAATTAATATAAAAATAATTTTGTTCTCCTTCAGTAATGAATAATTTCCCACAAAATTTTAGAAGCAAATATAACGTTTGAAGAACTAACACTTAGAATAAATTTCATCACGAAAACCAGAGTGTTCCTTAAAGAATAATAAAACGAGCTCATTTAAAAAAACACCACTCCAGAGAGTTCGAAAAATCGGATTTCAAGTTTTGTCTGCAAATTATTATTAAGATTCACAATGCAAAATACCATAAACACGAAAATAGTTAGGAGTTTTCTGTACACCTAGAAAACTCATGTAAATAATTTTTCACGAAAATTTTGGAGCTAAAAGTAAACTTTCTTTTTAAGGTGTTATGTTTCTATAAAAATATTTTTTAACTACTACAAAGACTAGCGTGCCAATGATGAAAAAATTTGGTCTTTGTCCAAGTCAAAACTTACGGCTTTTACCCTGCCGAAAAATTTGCACTTTTTTTCATAAAATCTTATCGCTATCATTATATTAAAATTTCGCTATCCTTATATAAAAATTTAAATATAATGCAAAATAAATCCTTGTGTTTGAATTATTGAAGAGCGTTTTTGTTTTTAAGTAAAAAACGTAAATTGCCTTTATTTTTATCACAGAAATGTTGTTAATCCTTGAACAAGTAACTTTTGCTTCGAGTCTTCAATTGCTTATGATTTATAGTTATACTTATTATATTATCTTTACGTTATTATTATTATTATTTATTATATTTATATTTACAATATTTATATTTTTATTCGACCTTAAATCAATTAGTTTGCTCACAAAATGGCTGGTAATATCTAATTACATAATATTACATTAATAATACGTTATAAATACGTATAATATTTCGTTTTCACCTATCACGTACTTAATTTCGCCATTTCGCATTTCTGGCTTTGAATTTTTTCACCTCGAATTTTGTTTCATTATTACCATTTTCTTCCTTTAATCCTTAGGGTACATAATTTATTTCCAAATATACTCGTAACAAATTCAATAAACTCGTAAAAATCTTATTGCATAGTCAAGCCTTTTTGATATTCTTGCATTATTAATATTTAAACATGACTGACACCGAACATAGGCCCATAAATTTTATTATTCCGAACATATTCGTTTACCTGAGATGTATTCACGTGTTTCTCTAAATCTAAATCAGAGGGAAAATTGATCTAAATGATCATAAAATATGTCTGCCACTTTACATTCCACTTAATTCCAGTAAACGAACACTTAAAGACAAGAAACGTTTTAATGACTCAGCGTACCTACAAAACGTCCTGTAGTAAGTTTACGAGCTTATATTGCGAGTTATATACTTGTTTTATACTCGATAAAACAAAAGGTATTGCGTAGGAGGCAGCCAGATGACCACCCGCCCGCCGCCGCCGTCTGAAATCCATTAATCTTAATATGCTGCCCGCGATGCATTCGCCATTATTTACTCCTATGTCTGTCCACTGCCCGCCCGCCCAGCTCTTCCCTCCCTTGTCCGGCGCTTGTTGCGATATCCCAGAGATGGCTACAGATATATATTATATGAAGGTACATACTACAATTATATATGTAAAATAATATGTTGTGATCTATCAATAAAATATATTTTATACTTAATACATCCTGGCATATTTAAAAATATTTTTCCATTACAAAGTCGTGCTTAATATGTTGTGATTATACATAAATATATGTCCATTTTTTATGTCTTTTTTCATTTTTACTATCCTCACAGTTTGTGTAATATACACAACGGTATATAGTTTAATACTACCGTTATGTATTTCTATGTTGCTTAGTTGTGCTAGATTATTCTTTGTAATAAACCTACCGTATTTATATTTTGTATTTTGACGTTTAAGAATTATACATATTTATATATGTAAATATATATATATATATATATATATATATATATATATATATATATATACATACATATATACAAATACATACATATATGAATTGAATATTAATAGTGCTAAGTAGAAAATGATGAAGTTTCTTCATCATAAAATTTTACGACTTAGTGTAGAATAACAAGTCTATTTCAGTTGTGACAGTTGTCAGGAAATAAATTCCATATTTATAAAACTAATTAACACCAAAAAGCATTGAGACGATTGTTATTTTTTTAATTTTTGGAAAATGCCACCTTAAAAATTATACTTTGTAACTTTTGTCAAAACACAGAGAGATGTATATGTTATTCGGTATGCTGTAAATTATATTTGCTTATAAACTAATGTCCTATAAATTAGCTCCAAAAATAGATAAATAATCAGAAAAACAAGGAACATGTTGAATTTTATAATAAGTAATCTCAACTGTACAAGACGCAAAAATCAAAATGAAATATGCAAGATACAACCAATTTTGTAACTGATTGTATCATTCATGATAAAATTGCACATACAGAAAATTTGTTTAATACTTGAATTAATAAATATGAATAATAATATTCATCATCGGCTTTGAACATTGACGATAAATTTAAAAACTTGTTGTATAATTTATTGTAAGTAAATTCAAGGGAAAAAGGTGCTGAGGAGACTATAACTGATTTTTCATGTCATATCCATTATATTAATAATGTAAAAATAAAAAAATATTAGAACACTTAAAATTAAGACATACGACTCATCAAGGACAATGTCCAAAATTATCCAAGACAAGTAAATATACTGTCCTGAATATAACTCTACAATAAAACAACGACACTTTACTAAAATTGCAAACTTCTCATTTTCTATAGCGTTACCGGCAGTTTTTCTTGTGCGGGTTGCTGCAAAAATGTGTTTGAATGTTTGTCACTCAATTACGCCTAAATGGCTGGAGAGATTTTCAAGAAACTTAATGTTTCCATAGTTCACGACTAAAATTAACGTAAAGACTTTTAATTTGAAAATTATAATAATTTCTGTAGAATGAAATGGATAATTTCTACTCGATAATAAATTGAGTATTATAACATTTAAAAATATAGCACAGCGTAAATATTAATTCAGTGGCTCACTTGTCTCGAGCAATAAATTTAATATTCACGTTGTGCCATGTGCCATTGCAGATATGTGATAAAAAATTGAACATTATTTAAAAAGATTTTTCTGAGAGAGTCTCATTGGTGGAGGGATCAAAAAATGTACGCAAACGAAAACATGGAAAAAGTTAATAAAAGTATGATAGTACAATGATAATACGATACAGATGTGTCTGTGTATGAAAATTGTGTAATAGAACTTCGAAAGTTTTCATTTAATACTTATTTCGTATTCAAAGAAAATTTCCTTTTTCGATTGGTAATTGTAGTCCTCCGTCAGAAGCACACTGACTTAATTTTTACTTTTTATGGTATGAAAATGGAAAAATTGTTAAAACATCTTTTCAATAAATGTATATTAAATTATATACACTAATAAACACTAACGCATATGTTAATACATATATTAACGCTGCCTATATTAGTTCCCTAGCCAGAGGAGATCATCGGACGCTGAGTCAGCAAACAAATTTGCAAGTACGAGCCGAGCATCCGATACAGCAGATCATCAATTTTCCGGCTCCTCCGTCATGTCTTAAACCGGCCGGTGATCATTCTTCATTTGGGGCGCAATTTTCCGATGATTAAATCGATTCGGCCCGCCGACCGGACAATGCGGGACGATCCGCTCGCGGCCCGGTCCCTCCACTCATCGCGGGCATAAACGGATAATGGATCGGTGTGTCGCGGCCATATCAAATGGAGATCGATGGCTGCGTTTTATCTATTTTTCATCTTCATGATTTAACAAATTGAGTCGTCGCTCCCCCAGCCGCCAACTGCAGATGAGCGCCTACCGTAGCGGGGTCATCAGAAAAGGGGGGAAGAAAATATACAATGATACATGAATCTGCGTATATCTAATTTATTTATATCTATCTATCTTATAAATTCGCATAATTGTTCTTTTTTCCATTTTGGGCGGATATGGACTGTCTAAAAATTATATTTGTAAACATTAAAATTACCGTTATAAATTATAAATATTAAACGTGATAAGCTTGTTTTTACAAATATTTGAGTTAAATTAAACACTGCAAACGTGAAAAATAGAACGAATAATATTCATGTTTGCTTTTAAATTATGTTCAAATTACGAACGTATTTATTGCAATAAGATCTTGTATCGTTTTTATTGCAGAAATGTTTTATTAAAACTAATATGAAACTTTCAGGCTTCCTTGATAGGCTGAAAAATGTTACATTTTAACCAACCCATTGCTAAAAGTATGATATATGGGGAAGTAAAACTGTTTTCGCATATACCCAATATTAGCGATAAATTTTAAAACTAAAACTGAAAACAGAATATTCACACGAACAAAACTGTGAGCAAAAACTAGTCAAAACTATTAATCTACAACATGGCTACAATTAAATTATTAAAGGGTCGTTTGCGTCTTTATATATAAACATTTAAGTTTTAAAATGATAATAACAATGACCAGGGTGGCAGTTCTGGCGACTTTGCACTGCGGAGTCTCGAGTTCGATTCCCGGTCGCTAGTGATCAAGAACATAGGTCATTATAGGACCTCATTACTTGAAATGACGTGGTGGGAGATATAAATACTATTTAATATTTGAGTTAATTAGAATTTATAACTATTTACAAATTGTAAGGAATTTTTAAATATTATATAAATAAAACAAGTTACTGCAACATAGCTCCTTTTAAACTTGTATGCTTACGTATAATACACAAATATTGTATTATCTGAATAATGACAAAAAATATAAGAACACTCAGGTCCATCTTAAGATGTCTTATATCTAAAATAGCTATCTGGCCGAAGAATAATTTTCTTTGCAAGCAGTGACTGCAAAAGCTTTATGTAAAATAACTCAGTTTTTATATCACGTTTAATTACATTATCACATATTTGAGCAGGTCTAAGAACATTAACTTGCGTTATTCTTAATATTAATATAAAAACATGCTTGAACAGACAGATTTAAACTAGAATTTCATACGTTTTAAATACATAAATGGTCTGTTTTCGTAAAGGAAAACAGCCTTCAAACCACTATTATAATAAAAAATTGATTGTAAAATAAGAAAACCTGATTGTGTCATAAAAAAATTAATAAAATTTTAAAGCACGACTATAAAAATACGATTAGAATTTTTGTCTGATTCCCTAAACTATGATGACTTCAGTGGGAACCAAATAAAGATGATTTTTAGTAGGGGCCGTCAATGAATGATAGACTTTCGTCATGAATGTTAGACGTTGACTAATAATGATAGAAATCTACGCAAAAGTTGATCTCAAAATAAATTTTCCGGGTTAGTATTAATTCCGCCGCATAACATGGCATCACTGAATTTATATCAATGACGCCATGTTTCCTATATCATTTGAGATAATAATCGAATCCATTGATATCTCAAATGGACTCGTATAAAGGGAAACACATACAAACGACCTAGAAATATTATCCTCTTCATCCTTTCAGTCCGTTGAAAGAGACAATAAATAAAAACATTTGATGGAAAACAATTAAAAATTCCATAAATTATGACAATTAATCAGTTGATTCATATATTTAAAGGAATAATACTTTTTTAAGACTTTTTATTAATCTTTTATCGCACAGAACTTGAAAAATGGCACACGAATCATGTCTTATGTCTTGAAATCTAACTGAAATGTTAAGCATTTTTATTCACTTAATATTAAATTATAGATGCAAAATCATTATTTTTTTCGAAAAAGTGCCCCCGCTTCTACACTCAAATATTACACTAAATAACAAACATGGCTTAAAAATCCTTACTGAGTAGACAGAGAAAACAGGTTCGATAATTATTTTTTGCTTTTTAGTGCAGTATTTGTGTTTTTAAAATTTTTCAAACTGTTAATTTATTTTTAATCTGTTATCTTTGTTTTAATATTGTATCTTTTTTACTTCAGGCAATTACTGCATTGTCATCGGTTCTTGATACGTGGGCAAAATTTTAAATAATTCGGGCATCTGGAACTGCGTGAAAATTTAATTGCAAAATTGCGTTATTTTTTTAGAAATTTAATTTCATTAAATTATTGTATTGTCATTAGAGCTACATACAACGACCAAGTTTCATGATGATACAACAATTAGAAGTGTATGAAATAGTTTCACACTTAGTTACACACAAGCCGACCAAATAAAAACGTCTTAAAATAATATAAAAAAAACCGAAAATATCGCGACTCATTTCAAAAAATCCGAAAAATGCTGCTAATGCACTTACTATAGACGTTTCGTGTATCTTTGATGTTTCCTTAATAAACTCCATATACTGTTTTGAATTCATAAAATAATATCTGTTAGACCCTTATGTGAGGTTGTTAATAATGGTTTTATAGTTCCCTTTTGATGACACATGCTTATATGTTCTATGGCTGGCGCATCAGAGGACACACATTCGCCTACCAAACTCGGTTTAAAAGCGCCGCTTCAATTTTTAATAGTACCCCGCTCGACTCCTCCGCGGCAGCTTAAAAGAACGTGCAAAGTATAAGTCGGCTGCGTTTCCTCGAGGGATCTTGTCAGATTATCACGGCGGCGGCACGACGTCACTCGCCAGGATGGATGGCCTCCTGGCGAGCTGCAGGAATCTCGTTTGGGGAGGGAAATTTAGGGGTCGGATTTATACACGACTCGAGATATCTTCCATATTATCATAAAAAACAGATTTGCGATAAGTCCCCTTGCAGATGACGGGAGACTACGAACGCACTTATGCTGGTGAGTATCGATTGGGAGGATCTTATTAATCTTTTGAGTGTATTAGATTAAATTATGAATACGATTTTTGAATGAATATTTATCAGAGACTTCACGGTGTCCACTTTTCTGTTTTTCTTATGGGAATCATTAATACACGTATGTTCATTTTAATAGTAATCTAGATTGCTAGGAATTACAGCGAAATGCATTCCTACGAAGCAATCTCCGATTACGACAATATTTTCACACACACAGAGAGACTAAATGATGAATAATTTTATAACTAACAATATTACTAAAGATGCATAATTATTTGATGAGGAGGGATATCCGTAACTAAATTATGGGTTAATCTCATTCTGTATTAATTTATATTATTTTATCTGTTTGATAAAATAAACAGGATGTAATCAACGTGTCAATAACTTACAAAAAATTTACAGTCGTAATCAGGTATTTGTAAAATATACAAACCGTAAATGATAAAAAAAGAGAACAACGCTTTTTCAAATCAGTATTTTTGCTATTTTAGCACGGAATCTCCCGTTAAAAACAAAATAAATGAAAATTCATTTATATTGGTCCCATTGCAGCTCTTTTGAGACTTTTTTAGAATTGTTAGCTATTCTAAAACCAATCACAATTTTTTCTACTGACTAGGAATTTTTGGCAATGCAACCATTGTGCACGTTTGCATTATCACTTTAATAAAGCGCCAGTGTCCACACATTAATTATAGCGAAAGAAGAAACTGGCCACAACATTTAACTGTCTTTGCAATTTAGTTAGCATTTCACCGTTCGAAACTTCCTTTTGTGTAATTGCTATCTCCTCTCTTTCGTCTACAACTGCAACTTGATCCCAAACAAATGAAAAAAGTTATGTATAAGAGCAAAAATATGGTGGATACTGGAACATGGAACTTTTTAATTTCCCAAATCACTGACCGCAATACAATATTTAAAATATAATAATAAATTTTATTAATAATGTTCCCTTTTTTTAATTTTCATACTAAACTCGGTAAATGGTACAAATATTTAAATAATTTGACGTCTATTCTTCTATCAGTCTATCTATCACGGTTTTTATTCACAGAACCAAATTGACGAAATACCTTATTTATGACAATAGAAGGTAAGGTATTAATAAATATCTAAGCTTTTGGAAGTACTGTTGAGTGAACAATTGTTTTTTGTTCGAAACTCATTGTGCGAGAAATGGAACGAAGTTTATAAAAAAGCTAATCCAAAAATCTAAAATTTAATCTTACCATAAAAAAAATTGTTTAATAAAAGTAGCTAGTTATCCCATATATGTTTATAATAAAGTCTTAATATATACGTACATAATAATACCAACTTAAGAAATGTTTTCCTCGTATTCCATGGTTTTCGAAAATAGAAATGAAAAGGATGAAATTCGGCTTGCGATTCTACGCAGAAAATTCACTAATAATGAAAAATAATCTGTAAAGACTACACTTACCAGAAACCAAATCGATTATTTCACGATTGTTAATATAAAGACATCTCGCATTACCAACACGAACACATGCATTGGGGCAGACTGTGAAAAAGTGACCACTAAACTCTATACGAAAATGACTGGCTACAAAAATGACTCTGAAGTTAAAAAAACAGTGTACAAGTCACAAAAAAGACCTAGTCCAAACATTATATGTGTACTTAAAGAGAGCTTTAAGGATAAGTTAAGCTCTTTCACATTGGATCTCAATGCTGAATATTAACGTTAATTCAGGTGGAGTAAAAGATCTCACATTGTCATCAGGCATGAACATCCATGAAGATATGATATGTCCTCCGAAAAAAGAATGGGTTACAGAGAAGAAGTGGAAGGCAGTTCGGAAAAAATAGAACTATTTAACGGTAACGTCCACTTAGATCACATACAGTACCATGCACTTTACGCTAAGATTCAGCGCTTGTGTTGCAGAAACTATATCATAGATCTTTTGTATGCAGGTTTCCAGCCTACTCTGTAATATCCTATGTTCTAGACGGAGAGTTCTGAAATACTTGCCATTGAATATCATGCCCAAAGCATGAATATCATGCGTGTACAGGACACGCGAGATTTGTTCATGAAGGTCAAAAATATCACCTCTTATCTGAAACCGAAAACCCGGGCAATCAGAAATAATGATGATAACCTACTGACAGAAACACGCCATTTTTCCATAAGATCATCATCATGTTTTGAAAGCTTCTATAAATACATAATCGGAATCTACTCTAATACTAGTATACAAATCGATTGTATGGATGTCATGGACAGCCATAAGAAATAATAAGTCAATTAGGAATTTGGCATTTTAACTACATCATCAACCATCTACGACCAGCCGGTACTTAGCTACTTCGGCTATATAGGCCGTAAACAACTAAATAGCCTTGACAAACTGGTTTTAAGTTAAAGGAAAACACTCTCATGGCTCATCACCTACCCGCTAGTCCGACTAGATTAAGACCCTCGTGGATCTCTCAGTGCTTATCACCACAAGGAAGACCGAAGATATCCTCATGTAGACACAGCTTGTGACCAAACGCTAGTGAAGATGGAAACAAACTTCTGCGATGAAGTATACTATAAGGGAGAGAGAGGTTCTATGGTCAAAGAAGAGTCAAATATATGCTATTAGTACTTAGTTTAAATAGATTGTTATAATTAAAACGATTTCACAAATTGAAGTACTTTGGTAAATGCTAAAACAGACCGTCGATGGAGTATGTAACCATAGAAAAATAATAATATATCCACTCATTTATATGGAACTCTCTGTGCGAAAAAAATACCGTGTGTTTTTGAAATTATTATTTTATTTCCTCTGGTTAGATACTTGAGTTAATCGTGAGCAAATAGCATAAATTATGACTAATATATATATAAAGCATATTAAGTTTCAAGATTTAATCATTCAGATTTTATATGTTTGTAATACACTAACAGACGGATGGATGCAATGACGTTTCTACATTTCCACATATCGATAACGAAAACTAAAGTATAGCTCTTTTCGGAGATCGCAGAAAATAATCCGCATAATAATTGGCTAGCAAAGGAACTACTGACTGAAAACATGAAGATTTTATAAATCTACTATAAATGGTAGATTTATAAAATCTATAATATATTTTATAAAATCTACAAAATCTAGGTAATCGACATCTCAAATTTGAAAATTGAAATTTCCATTATATTTTAACAAGTTTTTACCGTAACCAAGAAATCGCATAACTCTAGTCAAAAATAAGGATGTGAAACTGTATAAGATAGATGAAAGCAGTAAATTATTATATTTATAATTTCACTAAGCAGACAAGTGAAAAAGAAGAATGCTTTTAAACCACCATTAATCTATCGGATATTTTACGCTTTCTAATTAACAAAACCAATAAATCTGCCACTGGCAGTTAAAGCATAAATCAATCGAACTACTGTCGCAACCCGTTCCACGACTTTATAACGCCGTGCATTTTCAAGCATCATTGATAGACAGACATCACGTTCCATCCCATATTCGTTCGTCATGTTCATTTTTCAAATTGCGCATACGAGGCGTAGTGCGCTCCGGACACTTGCGGGCGCGGAAATCACTGACTATGTGACTAATTTCACAATCTCGATAACGTACTATCCCGTACGATCGGGCGATAAATACGTCAAACAGTCAGAGGATCTGGAATTCGTCCAGCCCAGCGGGGCAAGACAAAGGACGACAAAATAAAATATGGCGTGATTAATTTACGGCGTCGTGTTCGGCGCTGTAAACGACGTGCACTTTTTTTAAATTTATTTACGGTTGTAGAATCTGCATCGAAAGAATCGATGCAATAATAGCCTTGTAAAACAAATACCGAATTTGCATAACTAAAAGAAAAAGAGTACGTATCCCAGCTGAATCTGGAAAATTTATCATCGAAGCATTTAATTAAAATTTATCCACGTTATTAGACTTCTATTTCATAGCCTTCGAATCGAGCTGCATTCAGTTATAGCATTAAATCCTTTATTTTACACTAATGTAACATTTAGGAATATAGGAGTATAGATGACATATCTATCCCTCGTCATTCACAAAAATTGTGTTTGCTTCATTTCGCTCATGCTTACACTACGTCTCGATTATAGCAATATTGCATTCGTATTTGTTCGTCACCAATTTTTCATTGCATTTAATCCATACGTGGCCAGATATTTATGGGAGATTTTTAATACGATTTCTTTAAATATGTTTGCACAGTTTTATTCTTCTTAACATGTGTCTTAAAATTCAGCCAATTTTTCGTTGTAATTGCTTAGGGATTTTTGTTCTTTCAAATATAGACAATATCTGTACCATATATGATATTTTAAAGCTCTTGGTAACCTTTCTAGCGTTAAGATGGTTTGCTTATGTCACTAACACAAGAATTATAATTACAGTATTGGAAGAGCCCAATTTTGCTTTTTTCACTGTATATTTCACTATATATATATATACATATATATATATATATATATATATATATATATATATATATATATATATATAATATAGTAAATTATTAAACTTTTGTGCGGCATTCAATTGCTCACTAATTGGTGGTAGTCTCGTATAAAAAAATTTGTTTATGAATAAATATCTTTAAATTTATGCTTGTTCTTAATTGTAATATAAACTACTTTATAGTTGGTTTGTATATTATATAAGTACACCCCTTGTCGATACTGATAGGATAGACGCGCAATTTAATACATCCATAATCATATGTAAATAAGTAAATATAATTTAAAAAACTTGCAAATTTATGTCTACATAACACACCCAATTCTACGCGAAATTTTGTAGTAACAGGGAGAATTGTCCGATCACAGGTCTACAGAATAGTCATATCTACTATACAGATTTCTATATTATTCGTTTGATACACTTGACAGAATATATCGTAACAAATTTAGTAAGTTTATAAACCACATTCTGTCTAAATATTTAATTTATTGACGGTTTACGCAAATTGTACTAACCACACTTATGATAATTTTTCAGCCAATGCAATTCAGTCCATAGTAACTACAAAATATGTTAGAGTGCAGCTTAACGGTTATATTAGAAGGTTAACGGTTATAAGAAGAATTATATAAATAAGAGTTCTTATATTAAACTAGCGTCTTGAAACAAAGCGAAGATACAGTGACGGAAAAATTAGCCGTCACATACCTTCATTTGGCCTATGAAAATATTCCACATTATAAATTCACGTGACATGGTAGACCATCAGGTCAACTGGCGCGGAACACAAAGAAGAAAACTACCAGCGTGTCTCCTATTGTTGAAAAACGTAAATTCAAAGTAGCTGAATCACAATGGTATAAATTTATCATGATATCATAAGTCTATCTATAACCGTAATTTTTTTATAGGTAGACTTATGAAGTCATGATAAATTTAATTAAACTAACTAAATAAAAATATACCTACAGAGTATTGTCTACGTACCTGTATCAAAATATATTACCCGTATAAATGATCAAAATCGCCTATATCTTCTCAATATACTCCCTCTATATATCTGAGTAATACTATCCACATTAACAAACGAAATTATATGAAATTGCACTAAAAAATAAATAATATCCCAGGATACGCTGTCAGCAAAATATTAACAATCACAGACTGGGTTAATATTTTTTTTAATAATGCAGCTATATTTATAAACATAAATGTACATAACCAATAAATAATACAGACTTCATACAGTATTTTCAACCAATTTCAGATTTGTTACAAGAAATATTATGAATTAAAAATGGAATACGAATACCGAAAAAGACGTTTTCTGAACAATTATTAAAATATTCTTGAAATAGTTTAAACGTATAGAATAAGTGACAAGGGAATGTTTAACGAAAAATAAATAAATGTGGTTTGTTAAAGTGAAATTCGGGAATTACGGCAAAAATTTATTTCAGAACCTCACTTACAATCGAAAAAGTATGGCAATTACGGCATAACAGTACCGGTTGTACTTTTGTAAAGAGAAGAAGTGAAGTGTGTCAGGGCGGTCACCATGACTTCACCATTGCTATTAAATTTATCTTAATCAAAGATAGCGCAACGCTGATAAATAAAATTACAAAAATTGAAAGTAACAACACAATTTTGTCACAAAGCACAGACGACACGCCACCCCGTCCAATTTGATACAACATAACAGCTCATCGTTTAGCTCCACCTGGCCGCCATTAAATATTAACCGACCGACCGCAGTCAGAATAATGACAAACGCTTAATTTGGATAATTATCTTTGATTGCGGCTAATGAGCTTTTGTGAATATTAAGCGGAGTGTAAAACTGACCACACGATTTGCGAGCATTGATGTGACGTGGACAACTGAAATGGATTGCGGTGGTCGCCTATTGGATACGAACCCCAGGCGGGAACAACAATTATGAAAACAAATTCAAATACTAACAGTATCAGTAAGTTACCGGCTTTACTTGTGATACCCACTTTTAATAGATTGCGACGAAGCCCAGAAGAAGGGTAACATTCTTTACTCTGTCATATGTGTACCTTTATTTCCATGTTACCTTGTAGATTGCTGGACCAGTTGTGACAAATGAAGTTGATTGTGACATTGGATTCATCCTACTACTACTAGTATTATCGACTGGGATGGGATTGTGATATTGGATTCATCCTAATGCTACTAGCATCACTGGCTGAGATGAGATTGTGACATTAGATTCATCTTAATGCTACTAATATCATTGGCTGGGATGGGATTGTGACATTAGATTCATCCTAATGCTACTGGTATCACTGGCTCTGACGGGATTGTAATATTGGATTCATCCTAATGCTACTAGTATCACTGGCTGAGATGGGATTGTGACATTATATTCATCCTAATGCTACTAATATGACTAGCTGGGATGGGATTGTGACATTAGATTCATCCTAATGCTACTGGTATCACTGGCTGAGATGAGATTGTGACATTAGATTCATCTTAATGCTACTAATATCATTGGCTGGGATGGGATTGTGACATTAGATTCATCCTAATGCTACTGGTATCACTGGCTCTGACGGGATTGTAATATTGGATTCATCCTAATGCTACTAGTATCACTGGCTGAGATGGGATTGTGACATTATATTCATCCTAATGCTACTAATATGACTAGCTGGGATGGGATTGTGACATTAGATTCATCCTAATGCTACTAGTCTATCACTGGCTGGGATGGGATTATGACGTTGTATTCATTCGAATGCTACTAATATGGTGCTATAAACTGGCTAGCCGTAAAATCGACTTCCGACTCGACTTTAAATGCTCTAAACTGGCTAGCCGTAAAATCGACTTCCTTCCATAAAAGGATTTAAAAATAAACAGACATGCAATTAAGAATACTCTTAGGTTTATTGACATCAGGAGAAAAAGTAACTATCGAGCTTCGCAATAAATTGTATCACAATGAATTCGGCCAAATATTTTTCAAATTGATTCCGATTATCAGTAGTAATTCGATATTTGAATATCCCTGATTCAAATAGAAGTCTAGATCTTGTATAGTTCAAACATTTAAAAAAATGTCGACTTCATTATCCCTGCAATAAATTTCGACTTCATTATCCCTGCAATTAATGTTACACAAAAGAACATAACAAAGGATTGCCCTCGTTTTATTACAAGAAAATGTTTTTATTGGTTTCTTTTTCAACCGAAATTGAAAAAAAGCCGAATGCATTAAAAATTACATTCTTCAGTGCTATAATAATTATTTATCGATTCGAAAAAATCAAATGTATGAACTCACTGTTATATTTATAATACCCTCCTTACTACGAATATTTTCTCCAATGACATGAACAAACATTACGTCAATACTTGTTCAATCGACAGAGCAATACGTAATATCACGTCATTTACATATTTAAACATATACAATAACGTGGAGCTATTAACACGAAATGGACGGTATCAAACGTCAACATTACATCAAAACATGATTAAGGGCAATATGGCGGGCGTAGCGACATCCGGCAGCAAACAATAGCGGTAATGAGACATTAAGGGCGCGGGCAGACGGCGGCACGCGCCTGACACGCGCCACCCATAGCTCGTAAGCTCTGTCCGGAGCTTTGCGAAATCCAGGAGTCATAATATGTATTTTAATTATATATTCAGTTGAAAATTGGTTTATTTTCACTAAATTTATATTTCAGCGTAATATTACTTGTAAATGTCTCATAAAGAATAAAGACCATTCAATTTAACCCAATAACGGTTGCTAAATAATTTATATATAATTCAATGTATTACTCCGACTCGCCGTCTTTCCATATTTTTCCTATATTAGAACATGCTGGCCCAAAGATATAAATTATATAGTAAATATGAATTACATAATAATGTATTAACCTTTATTGTATTAAAACAAATAGGAAAATCAATAAAGTCGTTCAAATTACAAAGAAATTGACAATTTTTTTTAAATAAAAACTTAAAGCATAATCTGATCCCTAAGAACAACTTCAATAAAAATCTTATTTAAGTTGGTTTATCAGTTTTTGCATGATGCTTCAACAAGCAGACAAAACAATCTAAATTCGAATCTGTGCTGATACATAAAATGTAGTTTGTTTGTATATTCGCACTAATATCCAGAAATATACAACCAATTTCAAGTATTTGTTCCGAGTTTAAAAGATTATACTTCATAAAATATTATAGATTATATACTATTATACTAGAATTTATAAAGTTGGAGAAACACGTATTAAATGGTGCATAATAAAGAGACACCGAATTATTTATTGTTTGACCATCCCGAGTATTCCTGCCGATATACCCCCAACCCCATCAACCGATAATGTTCGGCAAAGAAGCGGAGGCGTTTAATGATCATAGGAACGAGAACAGTATAATTAAGGTAATTCTATGTGGTTGAAATCACGGGGTACAGCTAATGGAATTATATATGCAATATTGAATAAATTTGGCGTTAATTTTGTAGAAATTCATTATCACTTAATCTTTATTCACAACTAAATGAAACTATGTAATGTAGTATTTTTTCTACTTTATTTAAATTCTTAACCACTACCTAGGTTTCGTTGTATGACAACATTTTCATGTGGGCAATTTGTTGTGAATGAAAATTAAGTGGTATGTATGCCAAATTACGAAAATTCCTAATTTTTAATATTGTTTTGTGTGACCTCCCTTTTCGTCAAATACACAGAATGTATTGTGAAAAAATTGTCTCATATGCATCTTTTGATACTGTATAATACAATAATGGAAGTTCTATTAAAACGTGTTTAGCAGTTCCTAAATGATTCCCCGTTAAACAAACGTAAAAAGACTGGCTTTTTCAGTCAACTGACCATGTTTTTTTTCTTTTTCTCTTCTTTTGCCCGTTAACTAATTATCCAGAATTAATTTTAGAGGATAAATTTTATACAGAAGTCCAACTTTCTTTATTACACTATGAAATACATGCTATATAAAACAATACAATTTTATCGAGAACGCTGAACGTAACATCGTCAACCTCTGACTAACTTCACTTGCATTTTTGCTGACATTGTTACTGGTTTTTTTAATATATTAATAATATACACCATTGAAATATAAATATCATGATAAATCGCATAGAAATATATTAACGAATGCATTTTGGAAACTGCATAAGCTTGCTATATTTGTCTTTCAATGATTATTTGATACAACACCATTGCTATCGAACAATAATTGTTCACTTTAATATGCTTTTTCAACCATATTTCTTATTTTGACACTAATGATACTCGTATTTAACGTAGGTTAAAATACTTATTATCAAGCAAATAAGTCTACTCTTCGTTTCTGGTAATAACAAGGGTCTTTCTTTCTATCTTACAAAGTAACGTCATTTGTAAAATATAAAAATTAAGTTTATTATCACTATTGAAAGCTGCAGTACGTAACAGAAGCTTATATTACTGAGAGTTTTACAAATTTTCATTTTCTTTATTAATAATTACTCGCCTTTATAATTCTATAAATACTAGTCAGTAAAAAAATTATTAATCAGAAGTATTTCTCATAAACTTCCCGGTGTTTGTAGCTCGTATTTAACTAAATTTATCTTATTGTACGTTCACCTCTAAATTTTATAAGGCAAGAATAAAATCGTTCTTTGGCAAACTTTTTCAAACATTTTATAAGAAACATTTTAAATTACTGAGACTCGAAAAATTGAGAGGGAAAAATATCACAAGCAATTTTAAATAATATAAAAATATCAAAACGATATCGATATAAAAAAAGTATTTATTTTGAATTATGGCGACTGAAATGAAATGGAAATGGGTTTACCACAGGAAAATTAATAATATTCAGTAGTACCCGACAAGCTGTATTAAAGCGAATAACTTGACATGTTTCCTAATTTGTGCAAATAAACTCTTATTTCCTCTGCATATCCTATATCCCCTTAACAAAGCAAAAGGCGTTCATAATGTTTCGGCATGTTGATTGATTCTGGGCATCAAGTGTCGTTTACTCCTAGTTTTGTTTATGACCTTCGATTCAGCCAGCACTTTACACCTCTTAGGATAGTCACTCTCGAGGATTCCATTCCAAAGCCTCTTCGGGAATGTTGCTAAGTTCCGTTTTAAATATAAAGTTACTCCACTTATTTGCGGTATTTTATTTAATGTTGAATCGCAATTTTCTTGAATCCCTCTAACAAGTTCTTTTTAGATATCTTCTTGCGCAAATTTATTCAGAAAATGTTACAGTGGCAGCGATTGACGAAGCTTGGCGGTAGCTCCAAGCATGAGATTTTAAGTTACCTCCTATGTCTCACATCTTTGGTGCAATACGATTCCGACGTTGGGCGGGCATGTTTTTTCCGCAATAGCCACATGCGACCAAATTCGCGAAAGTTTCCTTAACCTTTTTCACTGGAAACTTTGGTCAATAACAATTACTTTTTTCGCCACAGTGAAATTATTTAATATATATATATATATATATATATATATATATATATATATATATATATATATAACGTGTTTAATATATCCATGATATAAATTCAAATAAAAAATAGGTAGTAATGCAATAAGGTAATGCAGCGATGAAGGCGGTTAATTAAAATTATAGCAGCCTCTTTTTTCGCTGGATACGGAATTTAAAGAGAAACCACCATATCTTAAATATATCTCAACTTACACTATTTTTGTGACCCTAACCTAGTAGTCCTCTTTTCCTATAACATCGATCGTCATGTAATTTTATATGCTGTAGAAATAGTCTTAAATAAAATAACAAAGCTTATAGAAATGAAAAGAATGATATATTTTATTGTTTACTGAGTACCTTACCATACTTTGAATTTGGGCGTAGAATTTTTTTCTCAAAGACCTCATAAAACTATGTTATTAAAAGTTTTTTAATAAACTCGAAAATAATATTTATATTTACAAATGTTCTTTAATGAAAATATTATGTAACCAAAAATATTAAAACTGTTTATGTCCCTATGTGGTTACGGAGCCCTCATAATGCGAGCTTTAATTGTGCATAAAGCGTTTTTTTAATTGAAACTCAACTAAACACACTAAAGAGAAACTCTTTAACGATGACAAATATTTACACTTGCCACATTAATCACACGAAAATGACAAATTGACCATATGCTTTACCATAAACTCCTAAAATTATTCGGTAATAACGTCTACTGACATTTTGATTGACGGCTATGGCTTTGTTGACATCGTACTAATTTCATAACGATGAAAGTTTAGTTTGTTTTTAGGATTTAGCTCAAAAACAGCATATTTAATTGACATGAAAATATTGCTATCATATAAAACCTAGGAAGGCATAGGTTACAAAATATTTATTTAGATCGCGTGGATAATTATTAAAAACAATTAAACACAGGAAGTCGAAATGTGCCTAATTTATTTTTGACTTGTGAATATTTAAACCATTATCACTACACTACAATAATGTGCGAAGATGTTGTAAACGATAGGGAAATCTAAAAAAAAAATAAATGTATATATTATTTATGTATTACATACTGTCTATTATGATTCGTTTTCTGTTGTAAAATCGGACAATGGGAATATTTTTAAGTTAAACAATTTAAACCGTAATAGATACCGTAATAGATAGACGTTTAAAATAATTGCAAATGATAATTGTAAAAAAATCAACAAATGGTTAATTATTATATTTTTTCTGTTATAAGCATTTTTATGTTACAAAATTTGGCCATACCGCCCTGAGCTCGACTAAAGCACGGAATAAATAACTAAACTCCTATAAATTAATAGTAAATAATTATAATATCCAAAATTGATTAAAAAATGGAGTCATGGTCCCTTTTTTTGGCTGAACATAACCAAAACAACTGGCTAACATTAATTATTTTTTGGGTTTTTATTTAAATATTCGAATTAAATATAATTTTTAAAAAGCGATCATCGCCAAACAGATGCGTGCATGAAATTAGCTACGCCGATATGGAGAGGGAGAGTACTTTAAAGCCTCCTCTGCGCTGGACAAATTAAAAAAGGCAAATTTATTCTCCTAATTTGAGCAGTTGAATTGTGTTCAAGAGGGCAATAAAACGAGCCTCAACGACGACACGCACAATAAGCATTAACCTCAAATAAATATCATATACAGAGGCGGAGCAGTGGTCGGTGAGAGGTCGTCATTAGGGGACCGTTGGGAAATTAAAAAGAAAGCAAATCCTGGACTCGGGCTCGCCACAAAAAAATACTCCGTCCTATTTAGACGTCTCCCTTACATTACATACAGATGCAGCTTTAATTTTCCGGCCAATAATTATTTTGTGGTGCGTAAGATTGTCGCAGAGAAGAAAAGTCTTAAAAGGAGGGCGCAGGGAAATGACCGTGGGGAAATTTACTGCTTATGCAAAAGGCTGCTCCTAATTTCACATAAATAAATGGGTACTCAATTTTTTTAGATACTCATAGATTATCATAGAAATACTCAATTTTTGTTTTAATTCTGAGATTTTTATAAATGTACTCTATTTGATTTTAAATTAATTTTATTTCGAAGCCTAAGAATTTCAACATAAACAGGAAAACATCTATGAAATAAACACATTAGAATACCAAAAACTAGATTTTCTTTCTCCAAATAATTATAGTAAAAAAACTATAGCTTTTATATTATTTGTCAATGTTGCAGATGCAATAGACTTACAAGAATTGTAGATAAAAAAACAACATTTAATTATAATAGTAGGATTAAGAGTAATATCATCTTTAATGAATTATTTTGTGAATCATAATACTTATACATTTAAACAGAGGCCTGCAAGTACATTATTAAATATTAAAATAAATCAAGAAAGCAGAGCATATAAGTTATGAAAAAATTGTTTCGGGCGTCTGCCACGTTAAGCTAAGAATTCTTACTTTGTATTTGCAGCAAGAGGTTAGTCGAACAGACCTCTCCAAAAAGCGATAATTTTCAAGTCTTCATTACAATTTATTACCATCCCATCTATCAACAAAACGGTCAAAGTTTATTTACTGACTGCCAATAAAAAAACAATCAAAAGCACAAAAAGTAACTTTCATTAAGCATTACAATGAAAACTTCAATAATATAAGCGTATAAATACCGAAGAAAATGTGACGACATGAAGGCTACTTTAACCGGGGCCATAAAATCATTAAGATGCTAATAAAAAACTTCCTTTGTTACAGCACGGACAAAGTTCTTTGGCAGCGCCGAGTAAAAAATTCATTCAAATAAAAACTCAATCGAGACGATGGGGAAAGAAATCCCTTCCATGATTATTCTTCAAAACGTAATGAGAGAGAATTAATGTAAATATTCTTTTTTTCTCGATTTCCTCCAGTCGCATAAGTTTTATTTTGCGAAGGCCTTCGGAGAGGGTGGGATGCGGCGCCCAGCGTTATGTTCGCTACAATTAAAACTTGACTTATAAAAAATATTCCCCTCTCCTGTAGGACGTAGCTACTTGTATATTATACTCTCAGTGGTAGATATGTTTACTCTTAAGTAGCTTGTAACGAAGTTACGGTAGGTAGCTAGCGAATATAGCTATAATGATTGCGTTCGAAGTGAGACGGGCCCTATACCTAGATGCAAGTTAAGAGTGTATATCGTATATGAATGAAATTTCATTTTTGTATTCTTTCGTTTATGTAAGCTGAAAAGATAATACGGCACTCCTTACAATAAGCATTTCCAGGTGATTTTGTAATTTATCTTCAGTGTTTTATATATACTTTCTTATTTTTGTACACAGGACTGTGGAAATCTATAGAAAAATTTCAAGTTGCATTCATGAATAAATAATATTAATCAATATAATACAGAGAAGAATATGGACAAATATTACTATTAATTTTTCGTTATGTAAACATATTGCGTAGTGTATACATATGAGAGATTTGGAATCATTGCTATAATTTTCCTATAAACTGGAGGTAAATTTTTAGTAATATCGTTCCTTTTTATCTGACGTTTTCAACAACATTTTATAAAATACTGAAACAAGTTTATCTCTCAAATAACATTTCATAGAATATATGAAATTAAAAAAAAGAAATATTTTATCTGCCTCTTTTAAATTTTTTTTTATTTTTTGAGAGTTAATGAAATATTGCCAATTAATAATATAATTTATCACTGTGGTAAAATCAGATCCGTATTTTAAATGGATTCAAAGAAAACCGGCTGTTACCGACGAACGGACGGACGAACACACGAGAATCGTATAAGGGTTCAGGTTCTTTCCTTTTTAAGTACAGAATTCCAAAAAAGAATATTTTTCTTTAACTTCGGAAGCAAAATTATATTAAACGTTTAATAAAAAAAATATAAAATCCCTTAAACACTCGCTTTACATGTCTCATAAAGCATCAACCCAGCCTTTCAAACCTTTTTAATAAAAATATTTAACGTAATATTATAATGATAACATGACCCACTTGGTTACACTAATTTTTTTTTATTTTGTCTTTCTATCACTATGATAACTTGTCCTTCGAAATGTAGTTTTACTCCAATATATGAGTGGCTCTTGTCATTCCATTACTTCGCTATCTTACCAAGTATTTCTTCTTTATACTCAAAAAAAATTACACTAACATTTTAAAATGTTGATATTTTATTGGTATTTTGTTTGAACGTACTTTATTATTTTTTCACTTTTTTTTCTTTTTCAAAACTCGATTGAAATTTATATAACATTTTGTATATTTACAAAAAATAAACACGGTTCAATTTAATAAAAACGATTGAAATTAATTAAATATAATTTTACTAAATACAAAGGTTTTCAAAAGAGATTAAATATCAAATTCGCAGAATGTTTTTCTCTTATATGAGACTTCGTTCGTTTTTTGATGTTTTGATTACAATTTTTAATACTGTTTATCTCGTTTACACAACTGTTATTACGATAAAGAGACAGATTGTTACGAAAGCATGAGTAAAATGCAGGTACTTGGTATATTTCAGAGAATATTTAATTACTAGCGGGTCATTTTGGGTTATTTTATAAATATATTTAGGATGGTTTAATGTCCAGTAAAATAATATATATTTGATCATTTTACATTTGCCCTGTTTTACTTGTTACGAGTTATAGGATGTACGTTAGCAACTTCGGTGATGAAATATAAAGCAGGCGGTCGTCATATAATAAAAAAATCTGTCAGGCACAAATAGAACTCGCACTGTGAGGTTTCCATACACATATAAACACTTAACACATATATTTAAATAGCTATAGACAAACCTTGTGTAGGCTTCCTCGTGTAGGCAATTTTAAAATGAACGGTTTTGCATATTTTTCAGTATATCTCTACAGATATACTACCTAAAGTTATGAAAGATAAAAATCACGGCACTTATTATTAACTCTTTTTCAATGACCCCAAACTATACGTGAAATTTAAAAAAATCATGTATTTAAATTGCTCTATTAAATTTCCACATAAATATTTTTCAAAATTAAGGAAAATATTTGAGAGTTGATATGTTTATTATTATATGTTTATATGTCGTATTGCTATACCAAATTGTAAGTTTCTACGTCAAGGAGTTTCTGTAAAAAAAACCGCTGTGACAGATAAGCACACACGTCAGTGATTTTATTTCGTTTCTCCTTTTGAGATATTAAACACCAAAAATCATGAAAAATAAAAGATTACAACGAAAGAATATATGAAGAGCGTATATAGTAAAAAAACATACATTACTACTTAATTTTAAAAGACGACCACTTTGTGGATCGAAGTATTGTTAACTATATTATTTATATTCTACTAAATACTACACTGTCGAAGCCGCGAATTGTGATGACAATATTTATATAATGTTTATTTATGCCGTATACTGGGAATGCTTTGCGAGTTTAGACTCAGTATTTACTTTTAAATTCATCTCTATGGATATAATATTAGCATTTTGTAATATAAACATAATTTATAATATTCGCTGTGATTCATTCTGAGGTATTCATTTCTACTTTATCTGTAATAAAGACTAGAATTTATTAGGTTTACTTGTTTGCGATCCATTCATTCGCTCGACTGATTACGCTTTCCCTACCTTTACGATCACCTTCACTCACTATCTATCACAAATTCAATTTGAACCGACTATCGATTCGAAAATAGAACTTGGAGAGCGATTGACACACGTCACTAGCATGTCCACGGACGAGCCGCCCTGTGTGACGTAATTAAGCGTGTGTCGCCGTGTACGGCGTGATGGCTACCAACGTTCCGCTTCAATCTACCCACTCATAGACTTCAAATCGCCGCTCTTTGTTCCATATTTAAATTGACTAGCGTGTGCATAATTCAAGAGATGTCATTCAGCCGCAGGCGGCCGACGAGCGCGGACGAGCACCGGACGGCACGCGATCCGCCGAAGACTTATTCATTTCAATATTCATTCGATGTTCGACTAATTCAATGAAATATCAAACGGATACTCTTGTTTATCTTGTTTAATTATTCAAATATGGCAATTATATCGTAAAGTAGTCGGTCGGATGTATAACGAACATACATGCATAACGTAATAGTTAATTGAAGCGCTCAGAAGACTGCTGCAGTATTTATGGTTCGGGAAAGAAAAAAAACATTCATTATTCACAATAATAGAACCTAATGCAATGTAATGAAACTGACAAATCAATAAAATTGAATTATTTTGAACCAAAATAAGTCGCGATAAAAATATTTTGAATGAATAGATTTATGTACATTTTTTTTAATAAGATCGTGTTTTTATGGTGTCTGTAAACATTTTTCTTGTCCTTTTTCACCATAAATATTTAATAGCGTGAACAATTTTAATAAAGAGTAACAATTTTTTTTAAACAAAAGTATTATAAAACTCATTAGTTTCACATCATAAGACAATGTCTAAAACACTGACAATAAAAACCTTCCAAGAAAATATGATGATGATTTTAATAATTTATTGATTGGATTTTGAAATCAATAAAATTTTCTTCCTAGATCATATTTTCACAACATAATTACCAACTGTCCGATTTTACGTACATACTTTAGCCCGGCTCCGGGTCCCCTTATACGACAGGACATAAAATGTTTGCTTAATTTATAATTATGAAGTTTTTAAAGCAATTTATTTTCTATTCACATTCGTATATTTATAAAATCATAGCTCGACTTATACTCGTGGTCATTATAACAGTCATTTTTAGTATAATGGTATAAATTGAAACGGGAATGTAAATAGTTTTTAATTTATTAATATATCTTAAGAAAAAACCGTGTTGATAATATAAATTAGAAATTAGTTTACCGTTAAGCTCTACTTCAATTATCATTGAATTGTAGATTCGCCCCAGGTTTATGAATTACGTTCTACGATTTCACTTATTATTCATCAGACTGACATATTTTTTTGTATTCACAGTCATATAATATTTACTCCTCCATACCTACACACCATAGAAACTTTATAAGGATACCGACTATCCTCCAGCAAGACGAATAAAGAGTAAGCTCGCTCGCGCGGGGATGATACCTTTTACGAGCGATAAAAATGATAAGTGGGACGCCGCCCCCGCCCCCCGCCCACTAAGCCCGCCGGACAGCGGTCATTTTTCCTCACAACTTTTCAATCTACTTTCCTTTCACCTCACGGCCTCTTCTCCTTAAGCCCTGATGGCTATAAGACGATTGTTTTCCCGGGCTCAATCCCAACTTATTTTCTTCCTCCTCTCCTCGTCCCGTCCCATTTTTCTCTTTTTTCGTTTTCATTTCGATTTATTTATTGATGTTCGCGAGGCACGCGCTGGCTTTTGTTCTGTTATTTGTTTTATTTTTATTTCGACTGCAGCTGACTTAACAACATTTTATTATTCTAGATGGGTATTCAACCCGGGATTCGTGTGCGTCCGTGTACTTAACGGCGCCTCAAACGGCCCTAACTACTTATAAACGAACGCTTTATATTTTAATTGTAATATTCATACTCGAATTATATCTGTGAAGCTAATCTTAAAATTCCTGTTTATTAGATATATGTAATGTAAGTTTATTATTCCAATCTTGACGTACGATTCTGTTTCATAGATGACATTTAAAAGTTACTTAATGTTTTGTTCATTTCCATTGTTACGTTCTTCTTCTTTAAATTGCTCTTTTTTCTTTTGTAGTTTTTGGATAATAACTATCTTCCTGCATATTGATACACAAGTACCTTAAACACTTTTAGTCAGTCTGTGAGAAGCGTAAGGAACAAAGAACAATACAATTTAATGCTAAATACGATCAATCTATCCATACCCATGACAATAAATCTGTCAAAAATTTAGAATACTTTACCTACCGTTTTCATATACCTTTCTTACCAGCAGTCTTGTACTGTATTGCAATATGTTCATCGAAACTCTCATGACATGAATCACATAAGTGAAAGGAGATTTGAGAAAATATCTTTTATGATTTTTATCCGTATTTAAGCGAGGTTTTAAGTTCCTAATTTTTAACCGACTTCAAAAAAGGAGGAGATTCTCAATCGATTGTATAATTTCTTTTTTGTGTATGTTTTCTCACATCTCCTACATTTATCGTGCGTGCGTGCGTTCGATTGATAATTTTTTTTTTCAGAATTATTTAAGACCTATAGATAGGTTTTCAAATCGAAAATCGTTGTCGCAAAACCCAATTTGACTACTTGTATTTAATCAATTAAATAAAATAGCACAACCTAAAGTATACGAGTGTGTAGACTAACTCGTATTGTTGACATACTGTGACATAAGTGTAAAGCAAACATCTAATAACGAATGCATGCACCTGAAATTAGTGTTTAAGTAGTTACTTTCAAACACCACAGAGATTTGATCAAATCATTACACGTAATTAATCAATTAACCACACCCGCGCGACCCAAACGCGACGCGCGCGCATCCCTACTTGTATCGTAAACTTTAAACTATACAATACGCTCGAAATGTCTGAAGCGAGCTTATAAGAGCTCGAGTGCTAATGGCCGGATACCGGAAATTGCGCGCTCATATATCTCCCGACAGATTTATGAAAGTACAAACACAACTATGCGCGTCTTGCACGCGCTCGGCGAATCCACCCGCCACCCTCACACCCGCACCCCCATCGTCGAGCTTGGAGCTTTCATTAGGTTATATTGAAACATATCGCATCGCTGGTGGGGGCAGGTGAAGGCTCTCAGACTGGAGTGGTGGAGAATGTCGTACGATACGTGATTGGCTAAAAAATGTCACCGTCTAATGTATCGTATCTAAGGTAGAAAGGATCCGACATCAGTAATAATCGTAAACGATAATAAATATGATACTTTAAGTATATATTTGCATATTATCTCCGCTTTACCTGTTTAAAAATACATAAAATAAATGTATCTTTTAAATTTCAGTGAACGTATGTTATTTTTCAATTCTAGGCATAAAATGAACAGACAGAAAAATAATAATTTAAAAAACATCATTTCCATTTCAATGAACCATTGTGAGAAAAAAATGATATTGTGAATGTTAAGACCACTGAAAATAGAACTATTTTCAAAAGACACCAACTTTGTTCTATATTTCTATTTGGTGGTCCATTCAAGACTATGCCGTTTAACTGTGATTATTTAATTAACCAATCACTGCCGCCATCCATCGTAATGGATTTCATAACAATTTACTTTCCCATTCGATTTGATTTCTTTGTTAATTTTTCTAAATAATTTTGATATTTTTGACAGCAAAAAATAAAAAAATTGGATTTCCTTTGAACTACACCTATGCAAAAAGCACGCTAATAACCTGAGTTATTTTGGTCTGAAACATAAAAATTGCAATTTCTATTCGCTATGATATCTCTGGCCCCTACAGTAACTAGCTTTGGGTTGAAAAATTAAAAAAATTAAAAATGTCAAATTTATAAACTTTTTTTATATTTCAACAACTTCACATGTCATAAAAGGTTACAGACAGTTTTAAAAAAAATCTTTTAAACGTCATACTGATTCACATTAAAACGACATATATACTAAAGGTGTATGTCACATTTTAATTTAATTGGTCAAGTTATTACATATACCAGGTAAAAAATATGATTCCGAGAAAATGTGTATTAAGTTTAGGGCTTCATTTTCTTTAAAAAACTTCAACTAAATAATTTTATATCATTTAATCATTTAACCCTGGCTCTTTTTAAAGCATCACTTCAAACTAAATCACACAATACGGACAGAAAATGGCTCAAAAATAAGTTGAGCAACACTATACACTCTTAAAAAGACAAAGCGTCTAAAATAACGTACGTCACCGCCTTTCCGATACTCTGAATGAACGATACTGTCTTTGTCTCAATTATCAGCATACGATTCCAATTTTTACCCCACGGTTATACCCATTACAGAAGAGTAGCCGATCATCAAGAAGAAGTTGATGAGTTTTATAATAACATTGCATCAAAATTAACCTCGATTCATTGCAATGAATGCAACGCCACCTTTCACCTTTCCAAAAAATTGTACGTCTTTTTTGTACACTGTATAAATTACATTTCCAACAATTGGGTAAAAAACTGCCATGAAACTCATAATGCGATTGAAATGCCATCGATCCTTGTCTTCAGATAAATTTACAAATGTCGTTTCTTGCTCGAAGGTATGTCCATTGCCATGAAATTTTTCTTATTTTACCGTGTAGGATTACTCCATTAATTTATTATTTTCAAATAGCAAAAAAATACTGTACAAAAATAAATATTGACTTTTCACGAGCACTTAAGTGTGTTCAACACAAAATTTTATGGAATAATGAAACCAGAAACATATTTTTGCTGAAACGTATTCTCCAGAACAATATGCCATTGCAAACTCTAAGACCCTTTTAAATCAAATTATAAAGGCTGCATTGGTTCCGCGCGAAATACGAAGAGGGGGGGTATCGAAATCATTTTCTGTATTGTTTAAGTATCGATAGACGGGCAAGATTTCAAAAACTACGAGATTTTACTTTTTTTACAAAATCAAGTTCGAGAACAATGACATACTTCATTACATTTAAAAATATAAGGAAAAACTAACAACGGACCAAACTTAACAAAGCTCGTTAACCCTATCGATGTGTTGTAATTTCATGACTCATTTAACGAAATTTACTATAATTCACATCTACAACCAACAAACTTTCCCTTAAAACATAATCAGTGCGATTAACGTTAATGCGAATGAACCAAAACAAAGTTATCGAAACATTATTTCCATAAATATTTTGATCCTGCAACAAATCTCATAGCGTCGATGCAAATAAACCAAAAAATAATCTATCAAAAAACGTCATTTGAATCAAATTATCGAACCGATAAACAGAACAATTCACTTGCAAATTTGACTGCGTGGTGAAACTACGTCCGTCGTCCGTCAAACTTGCAAAAGAAACTTTAGGCTCAGAAAAAATATAAAGCTTTTAGGATAATAAAAAAATCGGCAAAATCTCTTAAGAAAATACTTAAGTAATAAAATTATTTTTTTTTACCACAAAATTATTTCTTTTATCATTTCAAACAATATAAAAGAAAACCAAATATAATAAAATAAATTTAGTGCACAAAAAATTGAATAAGTATTCTTCGTGGTATAGATTTACCACAATTCAGCTGTAGGACGTGCGTACCAAATTTATTAGAACTTAATAAGATCCCTTTACAAAAGGAATTATTAAAACGGCAGCTTGAAACGTAAAACCTACGTATCAAATGCGAGTACAAAATGAGCATAATAAATCTAATCTCGCCATAATTTAAGAGCCACCGAATGCCCCCGGGCCATATAAGTCAACGTAAGAAACTTTTTGCACTACATTAAATACTAAATAAGCGCTCTTCTAGATCGTTAAACCGTATAAGTCTGGCTGAGATTCGCCGAGCACTCGTTTAATTTCGCGTAAGATTTATAATTGATTCTCCTTTCCCTTATTTTAAATTAGTGCCCGAATACGTTACAAATTGCCCATAAAGGGAAGAGGATGCCGAGCCGACGGGGTGAGGGGGATTTAAAAGATTCAGACGCGAACTCACATGTGCGTGCGGGCCCGTTTTATTGTTCAAATTTCATTTGCCTCCAGGATAATAATAAAATGCTTAGGTATGTATCCGCGCGTTCGGAGCTCGTTAAGTATGTGTACGTATATCTCGTAGCGGCGGTGGCAGCGGGGCGCGATCGTAGCGAACCGACTCGAATGGTGGTCGGCGATGTTTCATTTTAATTTACCTGCGTCACACTAATGTATCTCCGATTACAAGGAAGAATTTTATAAACATCAACCAGTGACGTAGGTGTATTTTAAGTTTATACATTTTCGGTAGTTTTCTTCATTTGCTAATAATAATATAATTATTAACGAAATGCCTCCGTTATTACTTTGAAAGATAAATATGCAACACCCTTATGCAGTAAACTGTGCAGTGTCCTTGTTACTGTAAAGGATAAGTATGAAAAAGGAAGTGAAATGCAAGCAAATTGTAGTATGAAATTTACAATAAACTCTTCTTTAATTTTCTTAAATAAAAATTATGTAATTATCGGATCTTCTAAAAAAAATTAATTATGTATTAATTAAATATTTGTATATTTATATTAACCGTCATTGTCTTAAGTAGAAAATATCTCTCCATAAATATGTTCTGCAATTATTGGCAATGAAAAAATGTGTTGGCCAATTTTTTTTCTAGCATCCATTAGAAGCCATGTTCATACGCGACCGATTATCAGAATTCATCCCTCAAGACACTTTGTATCGGAAGGCTCAGCTGTCGTTCAACCTCGATCACAGAACAATCTATTTGACCAAGAGTGCCATGTATGCATCCTATTAAGAAGTCATATTTTTATATTTGCATCGGAAAAATGTCATACAGAGCCGCTACGAAATACATGAAAATATCATAGGCATTTATAATTAAGTAGGTGAAAATACATTTAGCGTAAAAACGTCGATGTCTTGGCAGATCGTAGTTCTGAGCCACGAAAAAAGAGAGTACTTAGCAAGAATTCTCGTCTTTAATCTCGTCGTGGGCAGGTGATTTACGTAAAAAGGGAGTAATGTACCTTGTGACATTATAAGAAACGGATACTGCTCGAAAAACACGAAGTCAAATTTTAAACGGTAGAATTGTAAACCCAACACATCAGAATTAGGTGTATACAAAACTGTCAGAAAACTGACAAAGATGCAAATCTGTGGCTGTTTCTTCAAGCAAAATTTTGTAATTTTTTATATCGTTACTAATAATTTTAATGTTTCCAAAATGGTCGAAATATATCAGGGGCTTATTACCATCGCCATCTACTTAACTTTTGGTTTTCCATTTATAAGGAAAAGCAAAAGTTAAGTACTCCAAGGCAACAATGATCCAAAACCTAGGAGTCATTTTTGCATAGCATAGAAACAAAAAAATGACGCTGACATGCTAAATTAATCACCAGAGTTGCCAAATGTGTATCCCATAAAAACATTTTGTCACCACAAACTTCAAGCTTCGAGATATGCTCCTATACTATGCCGATTGGACAATTTATTAATGATAAAGTATATATGTATATATCATGTACTATATGTGTATATTTCTTCGATTCGTTGTCCAAAATAATATTACAATTTTCCCGTACACGCTTTTATTAAACACCATTATTATATAATAACACATAACTCAGATATTGAAGAAACTAACTCGATTACTTCTTTTAATACTCTCTGTTATATCACAAACTTCAGCTTTGATCGCTTCAAGGAAAACGTTACAATTTATTTATGTGCAATTTTCACGGATATGAATTGACGTATCCATGGGTTTACATATGACTCGTTAATACAACATACTTTCAATGATGGAACTAATGGAAATGGTAAAAACTATCAATGAAAAGAATCTAGACAATAAAAATAGCATATTCTTATTATATATAAACCTATTTAACTAACAAAATATTAATTCAATTTTATGAAAAAATTCAAATAACCACCCATTTTTTTTCTGTTGTTAACACGATTGTTCATCTATTGCTTCATTTTAAAATAATGTACACAAAATTCGAGCATAGTTTCAAATAAAATAATATTACTTTCTATGCCAGCCCTTCTAATTTTTTCTCGGAATATTACAATTAAAAAAAATTCTGACACAAATTATATGTCCCTGTCTCTTACGTCTACTTCAGAAAAGAATAATGTTGATTATTAAAAAAACATATTTCTCCATCCGAGCTTTGAGCCACGTGACTTTTTCCATCCATCGCGAGTGGCACTGCAACTAAGTCAATTACTTTCGAAAGCTCCCCCGCCTACGCAAAACGCCTCGCGATAAAGCACCAAGCGGACGACCGCGAACGAATGGCGTCCGGCCACTCCAACCGAGATATTCCTCGGACGCGCTTATTTTTTTAGGATCTTTAATCTCACGCACTAGCCGGATCCGACCGGCACTCTGCCGGACACGTACCGTCCTTTGAAGCGGCGAAAATACATCTTCCAAGACGCTTCCCATATGAACACTACAAGTGCTTTCTAAATAATCTAAGTCCAGTTGACGAGGGCGGATCGTATTGACACAGTGGAGTGGTGGGCAGCAGCGGGCATAATGCCGCGCGACTGTGTGCGTCGTACGCGTACACGGGTATGCGAGGCACTCCCGAGTGTACTCAGCGCGGGAGGTGGCTATATCTCCCCAAAGGATTTCCCGCCGGCCGGACACCCCCCTCGGCCCACCTCCCCGCTCGATCGGACGCCAAGAAACGTCCCATTTGCGCCACCTTCTTCGCATGGAAACATTGTGTACATACTTCACGGCATATTGTGCGCCGCTACACGGACGTGCGATGACCGCAGCGTGCGTGTATATGGATTGGCAATTCGTTCAGTTATATCATCCGAACAAAGCCGCAGAGGGCACACGCGAGAAAAGTCAATTAAATATTTCCCACACAAAAAGACATTATATGAAAATATGTATCTACATTTTTAAGGTTCAGTACGGCAAAAGGAAAAAAACAGAATCCACGGTCAAATTTTAAACGGCCAGTCTGTCCATTTATTACACTTGTCCACAGCCTTTTCTCGAAGAGATTGTTAAGTATAGAAACTTGCAATTTGTCATTGTGATAAAGCATGTTAACCGAAATATTTTAATAGTTAACTATAAAATATATTTGTATAGAATTTTCTTTACCGCTATCTACAAGGAACCGAATTGTTTTTTAATTTCATATATCGTGTGAGATATATGAAATTAATTTATCAAAAAGAGGAATTTATCAGAAATTCAAAACTACCTTTTTCAGTATTTTTATAGAATGGTTCTTGAGATATAAATAAAAATTTAAGAGGGATTCTGGAGACATTATTGAAAATGTTAACAAAAATATGTTACCACTTACCCCATCACTGAAACTGCTATAGTGACATTTAAAAAAAAGCAGCATTAATAGAGTATTACCTAAAATTTGTCCGAAAACTAAATGTCAATTTTGTGAGACATTCACGGCGTGTTTATACCTGTAAAAGTTATGCTGGGCTATTTACTTGCGCGGTGAAAAATAATATTAATATTTATTTGTAAATAATTTAATAAAAATATTCATACCCGCCTAAGTGTATACGCAACTGTCGTAATGAAAGTTCCGCTCGCATTTAATAAGTTTTTTACGTATCCTGATAAATATCATATATATATATATATATATAATTCAAATAAGTGATCTTTATAGTCCGTATTATGGAAAAATTAAACATTTCATGAAATTACTCGAAAATTCTGAAAAGATCTAGATCACATGTCCTATTCATTAATTTTATAAGGCGTTATAGTGAGATAGCTACAGTTTTTCAGCTTATACTGCTTTATTTCTAAATTTGATTACACTATATAGTATTTCTATATACTACTATACTTTGGCGTATAGATTACATTTATTATTATTATATTGGTTTATTGATATATTGGCGTATAGATTATAGTTATTATAGGATATAGTTATTTTCAAGTATTGATACAATATTTTGAAGTGTAAATTACATATTTTATACGCAACTTAGGATAATGTTTTTACAATGGCTGAGCTTTTTCTCAGATTTCAATTATTATTTTTAATGTTACACATATTTGTTTAAAAAAACGTTAGAAAAAACTTTAATATTATTATTCGACATTATTTATACGCACTTCGCATTAAATATAATACTTAGCTTTGTAAACGGGTGCAGTGGCTAAGACCCCAGCGCCCGTTTGCAAAATTAAGGATTCTATTCCTGGCCGGGTGTTTCAACATTCATAAATGATTTATCTAATTATGTATGATTTTTTATACGTTGAGTTTGACAGTGATGTTAAGATAAACAAAAGTGGGCCACCTATTTGTGAGAAGAATTTCTATTATAAGAAAAATCGTATAGAGATTACCCTAAATACAGAGAGGTAGCTGGGAGCCGAAACATAGTGTGTGTATATATTTATATATATGTATATATATATATATATATATATATATATATATATATATATATATATATATATATGTATATATATATATATATATATATATGTATATATATATATATAAGGTATTTTTAAACGTTTTGCAAAAAACGTTTACGTTTGGAACTACACGTAGTTCAACAAATATTTATGTCAATGGCTATTAGAAATATAATGTTTACCTCGTCTCAAAATCTTCGACAAATGTTTAAACATTTATTTCAAATTGAAATACCTATATTAATTTTTATACTATTTGTATAATTTTAAAACGTTTAAATGAACATTAAAATGGAGAGAAATACATTTTTGATGGTCAATACACCTTGAGACTTAGTTAATAAATTATTTTTACGTCGTTTCATCGAACTGTCATAAAATCATCTTATGTTATGTTTATCAGAACTGATTATTTTATGAAACACTTATGAAATTTACGCTTATGAATTTTGCGGGATAATTTATGAATTTTGCTGGCGGAAATAATTAAAAATGAATTTCGTTCTTTCGCCAATTATTAACGTATGGCTGTAAGTGATTAAGTGGTGACGGCGTAAAGCGAAAGGTAACCCGAATGTTAAAACGAAACACCAAAAGAAAACATGATATATAGGATTGCACTGCAGGTCAAAGCATTATAACAATGTTTCACTGAACATCACGTTATTAACTTTTATTCTCCATTCGGATATGTGTGTCTGGTAAAACTAAATTATTGGTTGTTGTTTTGAGGACGACCAACGTGAATCCGCATGGCCATATGTCTACGAGTATCTACATGTTGCACAAAGTTAAAAGTAATGAAGACGCCATATATAAATGTACGAAGAACTAACAATATGTGCCTATAGTTTATTATATTATTATGTGTTTTATAATGTGAAGTGCATTGTGTTACGTGTGTTATTTTTAAATTGTTTGTTTTATAGTATAATTAAAATGGCGAATGTTACGCTGAGCACAGTACACAGCAGTTCTAGAATACAGATACTAAGATTGCCTTTATTTCAATGTAACATAAATACAATTAAAATGATCTGGACACAAATGAAAGGATATGTGGCGAAAGAAATCACTACTTTTAAATTAAACTATATCAGAAGATTTCTATTTGAAGCAGTGTCATTAATAAGTCCCGCGGCATGGCTCAACAAACATTATTAATATTGATAAATTATGTAAAAGATAGATTTATAATGAATATATTCAGTTCTCAGTAATTATAATCGGCGTCGAGGCGCAGTTCATTGTTATGTAATTGCATGCAATGTATTTTTTCTGTGAAATATTATTGTATTTCATGTATTTTCATACATTAGTTCGTTTGTAAGAAAACTATTTTAATGATTACTCAAAAATTAAGCATTTATTATTATTTTCTAATAATTTAATTTTCTTTATAACTAACATTTAATTAAACTACTGCTGCTAACTTTCTATCGAAATTTGTTGGTATTATTTTATTATGTTTTTTTATGTAACAGTTATATTTATAAATTTTTCGAAACACTTCCCCTTACTTATTTTAATTTATCTTGAGTGTAAAATATCATCCTCATAATCTAAATTACGTGTGTATATAGCGTAAATATGCACACTATTATATTTTTTAATCTCAACTACCAAATAAATCCATGTAAAATTACTGACGTGAATGTAAGCAAAAGGTTTACAATAACTGAACTGTCAAATCGATTTGTTTACAAATATCCTCTTTTCAAATGGAATGGAGTTTAATTAAATGTTGGATATTCATTGTGGACATGATATACTAACTTACCATAAACCAAAATTGTAATAACTATTTTCTTGCCGATTTTAATTTCAGTCCGAGGATTTGATCGTGGGTATATATTAAAATAATATTAATTCTTATATCACTTTCTTATAATTCATTACTCCCGAGATACGTAGAAACTCTGCTCTACGTCATATGAAATCATTGCTTACCATTTCACTGTCATTGAGTGCTCAATAATCACAAGACCGGAAAACTCCTTAAATTATCTGTCGAAGTGCGTTATGCGTCAATGATATTTCATAATTCACGATTCCAAAATCAGTCCAACATCGCATATGTGAAAATCGTTAAGTAAAACGTGCAATACCTATGTTATAGTAAAATAATAAATACGTAAAAATAAAGAACAAGGAACCTACGAACACGCAAGCCCCCATACATAGATACTGTGTATATACTGATGCACCGACGTGTACCACACGGCTGGTGCATTACGGCCAGCCTTCACGGACAATGCCAAATCATATTAACGGCTACAAATGAGAAGAAGTATATACACATGTCATGCAGGAGAAATTTGTTGGTGATTTTCAGGAAGTGAAAGAAATGTAAACGCCATGTTTGTTAGCTCCAAAAGTAATATTGATAAAGCATGAAAGGGGTCGATGTTATAAGAGATAAATACAGAGAAATATAATAGAACTAGCGTGACCCGTGCGAAGTCTTCGCATTATTTATTCCATTATGAAGCTCAGATGACAGATCAAACAAATATTTTACTAAAATTGACATATAGAGGCGCAAGTATCAAAAGCATTGAGCTAAAGCGCCACTTTATTTATACGTGAGTGGATTTGAAATTAAACAAAAATTTTACCGACCGTCAATCATATTGACGTTGAGCGGTTAGATGGCAGCATTGCTGTTTTGTGTATGTAATTTTAATAATTAATTAATTTGCAAAAACAATAGCAATAATAAATTTTTTAGTTGTGGATGCCGGTAGAGCAAGCAATTATCTATAAAATGATATATAATTTATGTGGATTAGTTGTGAGGTTTTTTCTAAAAAGGGAGTGTAACATCTTAACCTTAGCGTATTAATATATATGATGATGATGATGATGATTGCAATTTTAATCGCTCTGCCGAACACAATTTATAAAGAGGTACCTCGAAAGGAAAAACGAACCCTTATAAGATCGTTTATTATAAATAATTTACGTTTCTGACCGTCTATCTATCCCAGCTGTTCTTCTTACACACCGTTCAATGGAGAAACATGAAATTTGACATAGTTATAGCCCTCATTGATCCGTGTACTTCGTTATAATAAGAATATCAAAATTATTTTTAGTTTAAGAATTTGTTGGAATGAAAAGAACTTATTTTAAGGATTTAAGAACTATTTTTTGTCACAACTTTATATTACATAATTAGAAATAGTACTAAAAATGCTTAAGATTAAGAAACATGTTCCTCCCGCCCATGTTCCAAACCAGTAAAATTTAAATAACGAAAAACAGGTTTACTAGAAGTTAATGTAAATTTTACCGGATAACTATGGCGCCTATTTCAGATCGTATAGTTTGTGCGAAGTTCACGATAACCTGCGAAGTATATACTGAGCCGTGGTGTGTTGCGTTGATCACTAATTGACCGAGGCTTTGACGACGCGGCGCATCGTGGTGTTCTGGGTTCGATTCCCACCCGCTCGTCGAGCTTTATTGATATTCGTAATTGCGTTATAAATGTTACGGGGTTCTGCCCGTAACATTCCCACTTGTGCGAAAAGCAATGCGATCGCCAATCCGACTGCCCAGCGTGACTTAACCTTCGATGACACGCGCCTTGGAGTAGTCTATGTCCAATGTACGGAAACAGGCTGATGACTATGTGCCTTTAAATGTTCAATCTTTCTGTACGGAACATATTTTATTTCTATTCGACTAGATGATATTGTCGACGAAATTGTGATAAATAAAAGAATAAAGAAATAAACGGGAATGAGTAAAATCATATTTTAAAGGATAAGTATGGCGTTCCATTACTGCTGCTTACGCCGTCTAGACGGGTAAGGGTGTAAAATTATAAATACATATCTCAATGCTGAGAAGCATATTTACGGAGCAAATGAATTGAATGAAGCATAATGTCCATAAAGCCACAATACCGTTGAATATCATCTCGGTTATCCAAAGCATTATTTAAAGTACGTAATTAATATTAGTGTTTCTTTAAATAATAATGCCTAGAATTAATTTTAATGTTTTACAATCTGAAATCTTTAGTATTTTGTTAAACTGCACATTATATCCACTAGATCGGACAAATCATTCTTATCTTATATATGTGCAAAATGAATATTTCATGTAGATGATTGTGTAAAATTAATATTTCATACAAATTCTTCTTTAATTTTTACGGCTCAAATACACGAGCGATGTTAACATCCAAAAGAATTATTACTTACCTTTAAGCATTCACCACGTACTCAACTTCCCGCAATACTTACATACACAAAACTTTATAGCGGCATTCGATACGCGATCAAAGACGTGGCGTCGACGACAAATCAATAGACAAATACGTTCCCGGCTTCCGACTAGTTCGCCCGCTCCCGCAGACCGAGGAATGTCACCTCCTGTGTTTTATTTTAACTTATATACTTGTTTGAAGGAGCGTGCGGCCGTGCGGGCGGCTAGCTGCGTACGAACGCTCCACTATTAAACATAAACAAAGGAACGGCGAAGGGAAGAAGAGGTGGAATGTAGAGACGAGTGCACGCTAGATAAACCGCGTAGGTACGTAGCGGAGGGCCGGCCGGCGGCTGTATCTGAGCAAACTTCAAACCTATTTATAGAGCCGAGTCTCTGCTGATTTTCTTTTATACCGATCTGTAGTTGCAGACGGAATGCGAAACGAGACCGACTCAAAATATTGAGTGCGCCCGGTCGAGTCCCGTCGGATCTCGCAGGGAATACGGTACACGACTACGTATAACCGCCCGTCCTCCCGACTTATATTGCCCGGAATGTGGTTAGAGGATAGATTTAATAAGAAGAAAGTTTATTCGGAACCGGGGGAAGTTTTGATTGTGGAGCGCCCGGGCGTTATTGCTGAAAGATTGCGGTTAGAACTTATTTAAGTTTGGGCGATGACGTACGTTAATCAATATCTAAATTTGTGTACTATTCGAATTCGTGACATATGTTTGTAGGTATAATTTAATGCACGCCACAAAAGACAATGTCTTTATTTGTAAAATTTATTGTTTATTTTTCAAACTTATATGAATTTGAGCAACTTGTTAGTAAACAAATATCTTAATATATATCGCAATACCTATAGTTGAGAAACCACAAAATAAATAACAGAATAGAAATACCAACAACCGAGACATAAAAAAGGTATAAAAATTATAAATTCGCTATGTATGACTTGTGACTTTTATAAGAACAAAGTAAAGAATCACTTCATATAATTAAATAATTGAAATAAAAAAGTATTTGGAGGCAAATAAGTATGTTATACATATGTATCTACACTGGTAATAAGTACCTATGCACTCGCTCAAATTAATGTATGTATGCGTTTTAAAATGTTTTAATATTTCATAATTTTCCAAGATAGAAATGAAAAATAATTTCGACCCATCCCTACAATGAACATAGAAAACATACATAAACGTCCTACACAAAATTTAAAATTACTATCGATAAATATTAGGCTAATCCTAGAAATATTCACTATCACATACATACTTATATAAAAATAAACAAGTTTAATGTTGCCCTGTAAAGAAAATATCGCTTTTGAAATCATCTTAAGCTCTCAGGCAATCGTCATAACCACGGCTATCATCAAATTAATTAACCACCAGAACAAGCTTCAAAATAATCCAATTAAACAATTGATAGGCAGCTCCCGGATACGGAAGAGGAATCAATTATTCCCGGCTGTCAATTGCCGGTAGAAAAACTGGGCAAGCGCGCGACAGACGTCGCCCAGAGCGAAATATAATTGGAAGTCAAAATCGAGGCCGCCACAGCCTTCCGGCTCCCTCCATTTTTCAATCGAATTCGTCTTCGACAGTACTGTGATCGCTTATAGTTAGAGACCGTTGAATATTCAATTACAACAACTTTCAAACACAAATAGTAATCTGGCTTTTACTCCGATTTCTTCTATTAAAATTAGGGTTTGGTACCACAAAAAGGAAAAAACGGAACTATCACGTTTTCGTCCACCCGCTTGTCTGTTAGAGTCATTATCCTCAAAAACCGTTCAACGATGAAACTTGAATTTAGTATAATTATAGGGTTACTAAAAGTTAACGTAAAGTTTACTGGAAAACTAAAGCAGCAATTGCATATTATGACAAAAATAAAATTAATATTAATGTTGGAAATTTTTTACGGGATCGGTTTGCGAGATCACCTAATCAAATTATTTGAGTACTTCTCGTTGATCTAACAACTTGTAACTTTGCATTTGGATAGTATATGAATTGTAGTTACATGGAAAAGACAATACAATTTGTTTACATAATTACCAAAAAAAATAACAAGTAAAAAATATGTAGTAAGCAAATCTTTATTTCGTCCCATTTTCAAATGAGTCGTTGGCGCAGTGATAAACGACTGGAATCTAGATTCGAAAGTACTGGGTTCGAATCTCAGAATGAGTCTGTTTTTTAATTAAAATAAAACAAAAAATCTTCAATCACATAAATTTTTATATTAATCGTAAATAATATAAGCAAAAAATAGATTTTATTCTCGAAAAGAATTAAATAAATACGGACATATAAAATAAGCAATACTTTTAAATAAATGAGATTATTTGGGGGTACCGATATTTTTTGAAGTACTTAGTTTAATTTCATTTTCGACTACTTATTTTAATTTCGTTTGTAAACTATTTGAACACAAAATGTACATAACTGATGTTGATATCTGTTCCATGTAGAATTTATCGTATAAAACATTATGTAACGTTTCCAACTTTAACCATCTGGCTGTCAAGAAGCTGTAAATACAGCGCAACCTAATCTAAGGATCGCTAATACGACGTTACGTACGTAATTAGTTCGAATGACGTACCATGCAAGGATATGACGAAATAATTTTAATTTATATTTTTTTATGAACAGTATAATAGAAATATTATAAATGTACCCCGTAGTGCCCGTTCCAAATAAATATGTAAGTAACTCCATAGTATCCGTTCTACACTTACTTAACAGGTTTTATTCACAAATAATTTCAGTTGTGATTCACAAATATGCAAAAAAACGTCATGAATCCGTATTATAGCCACTACTTTCCTGCAATACTTCTCAAAGAAAAGTTCCAACGATTACAGAATTAATGCTGCAATCGTTAAGAACCTAGTCTAGACATATTCCCAATGGAAATAATCGAAATTTGTAAAAAAAATAATGCTCTGTGTTTTTAAATTTAACAAAAAATGGTTCATAAATATAAATCATACAATCACGACCTTCAGTGTCTGCCATTTGTAGCTGTAGCCCTTAGGTTATGATCAACTATTTCTCAATTGAAAAATAAACAAAATTTACCAAATGAGCACTTTAGTTCCGTAGCCTCGTAGATTTGCATCTGGTGGTAAAGTAAGGCACAAATCATGTAAATTTACCAAGTTGACCGCTACAAAATTAGCTTAATAAGTATCTTCTTCAAAGTTTCCATACTACGTCAATTACTTTATTTACCAATATTTCTTTAATTTAATCATGGAAGTTGATCGAAATAATTTTGCAATAAAATACACAACCCCTATTTTTTTCATATGTTCGACAAACTTCATTAAAAAGTTAGGAAAGAGATACACATCACTTTGGAGACTTATACCATGCGAAGGAGACCCCGTATCGGAAAATATAATTAGACATTTTCAAACAACCGAGAACGTTAAAACCTTGAACATCCCTCCAAAGATAGGGGTCTTTAATCACGTACACATGCACACGCCGACGATAGCCGCCCAAGACGCACGCCACTCGCCGCCGACATCAAACGGCGACCGCAAGACCGCGGACGCGGACCGCGGCGGACCGCGTCGAGGACCGTCCTAATCAGCTCGTCGATTTTTGCTTGCTCGCCCACCTGAGCCGACCGCAAGACGCTGGGTTGCGCTAATTGAGTGGATGCGATTCAAACGGAAGAGGCGACTGTTGAGTCTAGTGGAAGTGGAAGTTTATTGCGAGAGAGTTTCGGCTCTCGTGAGGAAACTTGTACGGGTTGTACAAACTGTCGAAATTATAAAGTAGAATGTTGGAACTAAAACTTATGGAATCGTATTGAGTTTATTAAGTACCGTACATAATTCTTTAACATTGATATGAACGTCATTTTTAAATTAGCTTTAATTTAAAGCACTTGTGAATATATTACAATTCTTTCTTCACTAGCTAGGTCCGAATAAGAATCAAGTAGGTACTGCGTTGGTTTATGGCTGATCATAAATAATTATTGATTATGAATTATAAATATATAATATAAGTAACTATAATTAGGTATACTCAGTTTTTTTTCGCTGGCTGTATTTTTATTTTATTTGTATTTTTAATTCAAATTGTTTTCTGTCTTATCAAAACAAATCAATAAAAAATATTATTAAAAGCAATAGATTCATCTATCTGCCGTTCTTTCAATATAAATATTAAAGTTGTAAATTTTTTTCTGTTCTCAATTGGACGTATTGATTGACTCTGTCATAATTTTGAAGTAAAATTTCTTACAGCATAAAAGGAATGTACGGGAAAAACCGGCGAGAGCGATTCGACCGAGTTTCCCAATATACAGTCACTAGTTGATCTCCGTGCATCTTCGATTGTTTCCACCTCTTTCTTGTTACCTATGGATTCCCATCAGCATAACTAGCGAAAACGACACAGTGAGTGATCCGACATACCGTCAGTAACCGTGTGCCTCCATGGGTTGTTTTCATTTCATGTTTTGTAAGCGTTTTCAACAATTCTCAGCGCTACACAAAATTCATGTCCCTCGTGCGACTTAATTTTAAATTTATTGTACTATTCTTTCAAATTCTTTACAATTCCACGATTTTATTTCTTGTCTTGTGATACTACCATCCAAAGTAAATTTAATTTGAATATCTAATAATTTTCACCACTATCGTGTGTCCTCTGATACACAACTTTGCCGGTGTAACTTTGTACATGTATCTACTATGTTTGAATTGATTTCAGGATTTCAGGAGTATTTAGTATAACACCGTCTCTAAAGAAGAATATAAATTATTATGTAGTTATACACAGTACCGAAATCCTATTTTTTTAATTTTATGTTTCAGTCGTAAGTTACGTAAGACAATCAACACTTGATCACCACTGATCAACAACACGACTGTATGTATGTATTGAAATTAGCGTTTGGTATTGATTCAAATACATGTAACAAATGGATTCGCAACAACAATGTATATAGAATCGTAGGCTATACCTAACATTTTACAGACAATTTCGAAACAATTACAATTACCCTCGAGTTAAGTTAATTGTGCTAGGGTAGGTTGTAAAGGCATGTACTATGTTAGATGCAAAGTACTGTGATTAGATGTAAAGGCATGATTAATGAGCACAGTGAACCGCATCGGGGACGCATGTGCGCGACGTGTGCACGCCGCGAGGCTAACGCGCGTATTGCGCGCACTGCATCACCGCCGAGACAAAGAGGTCGCCGGACGAGACGGCCGATACACTTCCAGATATGAAAATAGAGAAAATGAGCTCCGTCGCGACCGCTCCTCCAATCGCACACCTCCGTTTTATTACATCCATAAATTCATCATATCGCGGCGGCCGGCCGCGCTCGCGATTGGCCGCGCGAGCGAGACAACCCGCTGTCCCTATCTTGCTCGCTCCGCCTTAATATTAATATTGAATTTTTCTCGACCTCTTCGCGCCCCCGCAACCCTGCACGGTCCCCCCGAACACCCCTCGCCCGCTCACCTCCGCTCGTTGTTGTTATCTTTAATGTTGTGGAAAATGTGTTTTCTTGTGTCGTTAACTTTTATATAGCGCCGGTAATACCGTAACCGTCGATCGATAAAATATTTATTTGCGTTATCTGCACATACATACATACGCGCGGTCTGCCCGGTGGGGAGCGGAATGCAATAAAAGAGGGAATATCTTAAATTTCATTACGAACTAAGCTTTCCCACATTACTCAATCGAGCTTTTGAATGTGGGCAGTTTATTCCGCTGAATTTCTAAAATCTGTAGGCGTACTCGTCGGTGGGGTGCAGTTTACGGGCCTACTTAATTCTTTCAGAGTTTTATGCTCATATAGATTTTATGTGAAATCTAGCTGACTGCCCACACTTTCCCGGTATAAAATTAGGACCGTGATCACATTTGTTTAAATGCTTTTATGTAACAATTATATATGCGATTAATTTATTAACGACGCCTTTAACGGTTTAGTTATTTATACTCTACTTTTATCGAATGCAGAACTTCACGGTTTAATCTTATAACGTAACAATTCTTATAATAACCAATCTGTAACGAATAGCCACACAGCCTGGGAACTCCTTATACATTTCTTTACCATGCATAATTATTTTAAACATAATTTTGATATAGCTACAACGGTAAGGTTTGTTTAACTACTTAAAAAATACTAACTTAAAAAAAATTTCCATGGTCCCATTTTGTAACACAAACTGGGTCATAATATGCCACACGTAATAATTAGCAACATTCGCCGATGCACTTTTTTGCAGATTTTTATATCATCTATGATATCCTCATACATTATTATAACTTAGCTGTATTGGTTTAAAAGATTACCTCAAATACGTAACCGTTTTCTAACTTCCTTCTCATAAATCGTTATCACTGATTACTAACACATTCTAAAAGGATGGCACATACACTACACCCATCCAAACACTATAAACTATGAATGGTTCGCAGCAATTGTACGAACCTAATATTGTCTAATATTACGCACATTTTTTACATTGAATGAAATAAATTATACGACACATGCAATCATAAATGGTAATATACAAACGACATACATATTACACCTTCTATATTTCATTTGTTACTGATCAAATGAAAGTTTTAATTCGACAACTTTTTAATAATATAACCAATGAGATAATCCGAAAACAAATACATAAACAAATATTTAATTGCGATATAGCCACTGACTGATATTCAAAGGAAAATATAACAAAACTATTTACAGCTATATTGAGGAATATAAGTGAGATTACAACTTTCAACCCATAATTTTATAACAAAAACTTATCTAACATAAAAACATAGGAAACTCCATATAAAAGCCAGACAATTTCCAAATTTTCGATCAAAATGCATTACTTTATTCTTATATTACTGGAGTAGCGATAATCGTGGAATATAAGTAACGTAAATTGCAATTATTATTAAGAAATCTGTCATATATTAAAATTTGTGTGATCTAAATACATTTGTGCATGACATGACGTGAATAGTATATATATAAATGCCGGTGACATGATGGGACATAATTAAAAAGGATTGCAATATTCATGATTTGCTAAGAAGTTTTGCTATCTCTCAAAAAATAACTGTAATAGGCTGGAATATCGATGTGAAGACAACGGACTCCGAGCAAAAGAATCTTGTTAGCACGTGCGAACGTCGAAGTGTTTAGAAGTCCTATGTCGAACTTACCAATAGTACGAAGCCTGAACAAACTCAGATGTGGTGCTTATAAAACAATAAAAGTAAAATATATGACTATCAATCTTTACAAAAGTAATTAATCACAATTAAATGAAACTATGTGATGTAGTATTGATTCTACTTTCTTTAATGAATTTCTACAAAATTAACGCCAAATATATTCAATATTGAAAAGTAATTAAATTACAGCATTCTGTACAACAAATGATTGTTAGATCTATTTAGATGGTCTCTATGAGTTGCCCAAGAGTTCAGTCTGTCCACATTATTCTCCCAAATTACGTAGAATTTATCCGAAAACTACTTTTAAATCTAAATGACTGATGACACACACAGATGGCTTAATCGAATAAGATTTTTTGCCACCATTTATCTTTATTATTCCCTAGAAACATTTATTCTGTTTTTATCATTATATATAAATATATATATATATATATATATATATATATATATACATATATTTATATGTTTATTATAAATTTAGTAATATTATATATTTGACATATTATTCCACTATTCATATTCACTTCACTTCACTTATTCCACTAATGATATTTTACAATTATAACGCATGTGTACAGGAAAGTGTTTAAAAATCGACTATTTGGAGATCTCTGAATCCAAAACATATTTTTGGCTATTTGTATACGGATCATTATACTATATCAACTGGAGAGAAAGAGAGCAGGTGAATTAATCAAGTTCATAACATTAAAACTTTATTTGTTCATGCATAACGTAACGCAAGTGTAAAAATTGCTTAATCAAAACTAGAGATTTAGTCTGCAAAGAATTGTTTATAAAAGTGATTCTCTAAATTAAAAAAACCTATGCAAGTTAAACTAAAATGCCGTCGACATCGTGGATCAATGTTTATTTGTATATAAATTTGTAAGAATCTATTACCACTTCTTTAATCGTTTTTCATTTTATTTTCAATTTCATTCTTAGATAAATTATTCAGTTGGTTAGATGAATATTAAGTAGTTCTTTAAGTTAAAAACTGTCAAAGAATACTAATTATTACCATGATTATTAAAACTTAAAGTAATAAAATGAAAAACTGATAATAAAGGATATGGCTTGTGCATTGTATTCATTTAAATAATTTATACCGGGAGAGAGAATTCAATGGCAGTAAAAACTCGTATTAAATTATGTTTGACAGTGATAAAAGTGTGTGAAATAATATAAAGTAATTGTAAATTTATACAACTACCAACTAGCTGTAATAAAATATACCAAAACACTTTCTATATTAAGTGCGTAAATAAAAGTTATTTTAAACTTCTGTGTTATTTTTTCAATAATGCTTTTATAACACAGCATTTAGCTGTTGATCAAAATATAATTTTTAAATCGACTTATTCACTTTCAAGGAGCGTCACATCCGCACTGGTGCTATAAGCTGAAAATTTATAGCAGCCTAGCTGTTTCTAATTCAAACATAATATAGTCTAACTGATCACATTATGCAATTGCAAGTTTACCGTAACTATAAATTAACCACAAAACAAATATTTAAAATTGATGGCCGACAACCGACCGAAATGGTCACCATGGAAATCCACGCGCATGAAAGCACAGTTCCGTGAGCCCAAATTCATAATTAATCAAGTTCCGTCGTCGCTAGATAAATCCTCCAAAAATATTTAAGGCCCATCTATTATTTACACACGTAAGCTCGGCCTGGGTCGGCTTGACCCCGCTCGGACGCCACGTTCATTCGAATACAAGCAATTTAGATTAACTGGCCATCACATGTCCGCTCCGCTATGTAAATTCGTTGTAAATTACCATGAGGGTGGTGTACAGATATAACTGGCCGTTTACTAATACTAGAATTGTACAGTGCGATTTTGTGGGATGGTTGTGTAAGAAAGTGGTAACCAAGATGAGGAAAGTCCTTTTTACCTGAAAATTCTACCTCTATACAAGGTTTATTTATTACGAATTTTTAATCAGACAAAACTTTCATAAAAATAAAATTTCAAAAATGTATTTTTTAATGGGAACATAACTAGTTTATTCGTTTCTTGTTTACAGATAAGCCAGTAAAAATACAATTTTACATCAACATGCTGACGATTTAACACTAAACTGAGCAAATTGCCAAGTTAGTGCAGCCTAAGAAGTTATACTAAATCAACCATCTTTGTAAAAACTTTAAAGCCGGATTATATCATAAACCATCGATGCTGTGACAAAAATTAAAAGAAAATTTGTTTTCGTAAAATATTAACTTTTCTATATTTTGCAGCATTGGACGAGCAATAATAATTGGACGAGCAATAATAAACGATATTGATGGACTCGGAGTTGAATATGTTGATAATATTGTCTGCCCAGATTCAAGTTGCTGTAGACGAAGCCATAATGCTCAACTTTTAAATATTTATGCAAAAGTCGAATCTCGTGCAGTAGAATACAAATCCTGAGAAGTCTATCAAAAAATTCGCTTTATTACAAAAACTCCCACTACCAATATATGCGTTATCGAGAATTCTCAGAGGAAAATATACAGGATCCGTGACATCACCAAAATCACGCAAACCTAACTCGTCCGAGCATTAGTGTTTTCCATTTCCTTTATGTCGCGCAGGCGTGGACACTGCGTGAAAGCGAATTTAAAAGAAAAGCCTCGGTGGCGCGAGGCCGAAAATTCGGTATGATGGAGAGTTTGTAGAATGTCGCATAAACTCGCGTCATGAAATTCCTTGTGCAAGTCTTACAGCCTTCCGATGATAATACAGAACTTGTGCCTTCCACTTCGCGCTATAACACGGGACGCCTGACACAGGAAAGTGGAAGACACCAAACCACCTAAGAAAACACCAATGAAATGGGCAGATTAGATCAAAACAACTATAGGCTTCCTCTTACACGAATATACCCGAAAAGCGGCTGCTAGAGAGATATAGCAACCTATCCCCTGGCGCTTTACTGATCTGCAACACAGTTGACAAGATAACATCGACCACTCTGCCAAGAGTGTAACAACTAAGTAAAACAGTTTCTTATTTCAATTTAGTTGAGAATTTTGAATCTAATATACCACTAAACTATAATTTCTCTACGCTAGACCTAGGCAAAATCGTGTTTCACTTAGGATACTAATATTCTTGAAAGGTTGTCACTCGGGATTAGTGTAAACAACAGGCAAATTTTCTGTCCGCTTGCTTTTAGCAAACTTAATTCTAATTCGAAAGTATTTGCTAGTCTCCTCTGATGATCATATTGACCAAATATTATTTAAGATCAGAGTTAGTGGAAACGTATGCGCTATAGATATATAAAATATTCGTAATTAAGTTGCCTACTAGATGAACCACTTTAAATAAAAGCAATATATTTAATCCAATTTTTTTACTATTTTCTTTATTGCATATAATAAAACGATCGTCTATGTGCCCACATTAGGTAAAAGCCACTGAACGAATTTTAATGAAACTTGCAGTTTGTATCTAAGAGGCTTGGTCAACATAGTCAATAAAAATCAACAAGAATATTACTCAACTTTACTGCCACTTAACTATTTAAAAGATTACGACTTAATTAATTGACTGTGATATCCTCCTGTTTTACAAGCAACCATAAAAAATGTGTAACTTTACATTTCTGAAACAAATTATGGTAGTTACTTTGTTTTTAATAAGAGTTTTTAAATTAATAACAAATTTTGTATTCACATATTAGTTACTAAAGTATTATCATTATCAGTGAGACTATTTATCAGACTTTAAGATATCTTTCTGGATACGCCACAAGTAAGTTTGAAGATTTAAAAATGTGTAATAAAGTGCAAATTTTCCAAACGAAGATCAAACAAGGTTGCTAGTTACTTATAATAATTTATAAAATTAAATTTAATTACTATTTAATAATTTAGATAAATCATAACTGTTGTTCTAAAAATAAAACAGACATTAATTGTGTAACACGTACACGTAGGATATTGTAGGATATTGTGTGTAACACGTAGGATATTTTAGAAAAGTAATATCCCAAAAAAAAGTTTGTCTGCCAATTTTAATGGTTTCTTCTATGATATTAAAAAAAATAAAATATTGATAGATATTTCTAGACATATCGTTCAAAATGTTCACAAAAAGTTATTTTAAACATTTAAATTTAAATTTAAAATAACGAAAAAAATAAATTACTAGAAATTAACCTAAAGTGTATCAGAAAGCGTAGCGATGATTCTGAGTATAATAATTCACCATATTTTACCCCTGTGAAAGATATAATTATTATAAAATGTGGTGAAAAATAATATTAACATTTTTAAAATGAAAGTACTCTATTACTTGCAAGTACTGTTTTAAATGGAAGGTAAATTACGTAGTAGGTGTGTAGAACTCTCGTAGTGAAGAAATATTTCTGCGTTTTTCTGGTATGACAATCTATCCAAAAATATATTTTCAATAAATTGTTTTATGTTTGTAGAAATATTTCTGCGATAACCTTCTTTCATTTTCATGTGTTCAAATAAAAATATTTCAATTACCAGGCGTCCCACGAAGGCTCACAATTTTTTTAAATTTATTATTTCTCACCATCTTTAGAAGCATCCATTGAAATTGCAACATATTACATTTGGAGTAAGTGAAGGTTTTGATTGATAAATAGGCAAGTAACTACAGAATTCTAAAAAGTAAACAATTTTATCTTAATTATGTCTTTTTTGACCCACATAATTTTAATTTGTGGTATTAGGTTATTCCATAATTTCTTTCCCGACTCTTACAAAACATTCATTTATTCCACTAATTATTTCATAATATAATACCAATTATTACTAAGAACGCTACATAATTTACTTATTAAGTTCTCACTATCTTTCGTGCAATGAAAATACCAATAACAATATGAGGCTTAAGACATGATTTGCATTGCGCTGGCAGTTTTATACCCCAAAAAGTGAGCCGATTACCATTATCATAGAAAATCCACTAATTATTCTCAAAGATGATCGCCTCGAGAAATGGACTTCACTGTCGTGCTCTGTCAGTGCATGACATATTCATCTAGATAGCATTTCGCAATAGTCCACAGCCTGAAAATGGCAATCGTCAACGTTCGAAAATTTTCTGCAATTTATTAGTGCCTAACTAGAAATTAGTTGTGTCAAATTGCAAAAATTTGCACAAACCGAAAGTGAAAAAAAGTCATGCAACCACCACCCAATAGATTAAGTGGCCTATCATTGATGGGGAGTCTAGTCATTTTACCTGTAATAATCCCCAAAAGACTCCTCAAAATAACAGAGGGCCGTAGTCACTGCCCAACGTCCATTCCACTCACCCTCAGCACATTCGATGAGAGATATAAACGCATAAAAGACTTTTATTCAGTTAGCTTCATTTTAATTGAAACTAAACTAAAATTATTAGTTTTTGGACTAGACATCAAAGAAAGAAAAACGTTACAAACCTAACTTTCATTCTAAATTTTAAAAAAAATAATGAAAACTATGCTAATTCAGTATTTTTTCTTCACTAATAGCTTTATGATTTTTATTTTCAAAATTTTCGAATATGTACTTTCGAATATAAATTGAGGGAATATACGTTTCACAAGTTTTTTTAAATTTTAACTAAAAACTTTTAAACAAAATACGAGTATAAAACATATTTCCAATATTGAAATTAATTAGTGTTCAGCTTTCATATCATAGCAATGTAACATTCCTATAAAAAAATGATCTTCCTTTCTAAAGAACCATTTCTTGTTTTTAAATATTTATTTTTGATGCATTCACCCGTATATTGAACTAAACTCTACCTTGATTAAAATTTCATGTCTACATATTGAATGATTTAACAGTGATAACATACGAACACTTAGGCAAATATGCAACCAAATCCCAAAATCAAAATATGAAATTTAAAATAAAGTAAGTTTACAACACTATAGAAAATAATTTTGAAATTAAGCACAGATACCATGTGAAACCAATTTTTCTTATTTTCTTGGGTCATAATAAAACCACTAATTTATGCACATTGTGGATTATTACACAGATACTACATTGCCGCTTCCGTAAACTAAAACTGTATCGTGTTTCTAAATGCTTTTGCATATTCGATACCTGTTACTTTAATTATATACCTTTTATCATTTTTGATATATATATATTTATATATATATTTTTCAGATTTTTTTTTCCGTTATTGAAAAGTTGTAGAACATACTGATTTTATTCAAAGGAAAAGAAAAGTTAATTTTAATGCGAAAAGACTATTTAAATGTGATTATTTATTTAATACCATATCTTTGCAACATTGTCCTATTCGGGATATTTTACAAATTTATTTTTTTGGGTTTTATAAATTTACGTCAAAAGTTTTGTCAAAGCTGTAGTAAAAGAACTTGACAAAATAGTTTACATAACTATATATATTCGTGGTTTATTTCACTAGCAAAAAGCACGCCTCTATGAGGGCTCGCGAGTTTTTTTTAATGTGCGTCCATTATAATAATGCTTTCGGGATGCAGTTAGGGATGCCGCGTTTCTGCAGTACTTCGAACATATTTACACACACTCATATGGACGACTTCTCTAATTTTCATTTGATTAAACTCTTGATTTCCTCATACGAATTTCTTCTCGCCTCCTACGTTTTAATATACATGAGTTTTTAATATTGCTTAATCTATCATAGGAAAATCTTCTAACGTTTTTACTCTTAAAAACGCGACATATTTTAATCTGAAATTGAGATAAATTTTTGATGATGATGAAATTGAAAAAATGTTAACCTAACTTCCGATTTTAATACATACTATCTATCTTAAATAGGTACTTACCTATTCATATACATCCAAACTTTTTTTAATTTAGCACCTTTCTATATGTTGTTTTATTCTCCACAACGTACTGCCCATTCATTTACAATATTAAAACATCCACATTAAACATTATTTCTGGAAATATTACACATCTGCATGTACGCTCTATTCATTCCTTAATTTTCTAGCAGATGGCGCTAGAAACCATATTTTAGTATTACACATCGTTGTTACATATTTTTTTATAATTTATTAAAATGTTTAAATACAAAAATAACGATAGATAACAAATCTAGACATGATTTTAAATTATTATGTTTTTCAAATTTATCGGTGTGATAGTTTTTTTCCTAAAGTATACCACAAAACTGTACGGGTTATGGAATAGTGATAGAGGTCGTTTCGCTAGCCCTAATTATACCATTTCATAAATATTTTATTATATTTCTTTACATAATTTCTCAAAAATGTGATCTTTTATTTTTTAAAGAATTTGTAATAATAAACGTCGACTATAAATGAATTGTGTGATATGACTAAATAAATTAAAATATTTGTAGTTTTTGAGTTGTCTATTAAATTTCTCTTTATTCTATTTTTGTTCAAATGTAAATAACGTCATTAGAGATTTTATCATTCTGTATGGGTACAGGCTACGATATTTAAAAGTAACCTATAAAGAATACCTAATAATGGTAATGACAAGTTAAAACAACGAACTGTGAGAACAGATTTTGATGAAAATATTTTACTTGTAAGTAGATAGGATTTGAACCTATAACCTCTTGGTTACAATTCAATGTTTATGTAACCAGGCTACTATCACTAAATCTAACTGCAAAACTAGCCAGATTATTTTTTCTCAATTCAATTTTAGAGTAGACGACGATTGACGTGTAAAAGTATTTACTTATATAAAGTATTAGAATTTTAAATTTAAATTGTAAACAATTTTGTGTCCAAAACGTGTTGAGGAAAATTGATGCAGAAAATGTGAAGAAAAATGTAATAAAATAAATAAAAAAAATATTATAGAAAATAAATGTAAAGAAAAATATCACTTATTTTGTAAAATTCTCCCAACAGTTTAATAGTTTCAATGGTCGATAACATCCATAGAAATAAAATAATCTTTGTAATCCATGTGAATAATTTCCTTTAATGACTTTTCGTCACGTATACAAAACATTAGCTCAAAAAAGTCCAAAATACACCAAACAGTATTCGAAATATGACGCGACGCAACAAACAAGGCCGAAGTGCATACCTGCAGCGAGACAACACGAAGCAACAAGTGACGCAATACAAAAATGATTCAAATAAAATATATTCCGAGTGGGAATTGAAAGGTTTCACCGGCGAGGACGCCGAGCGGCGGTTCGCGTCCCATGGCGACGATACAATGCCTGTAAGTGTCCTGATGCCGTCATAAAAAAGCTTTTCCGCAAAAAAGTATTGTGAAAATAGACAACCTTCAGTGGAGTAACCGACTCTGGCCGTTTCAAAAGGATACGAAAGGACTATCGACTTTCCTTTACAGTTTCATAGACTTACGCTTTACCTGCAGATAAGAATTGGATTCACCCTTTGGTATGTTAGTTCCTTTCAAATCGCGGGCCATAATACAAGTATTGACGTGTGCGTACGGCGTACATAAAAGCAATCATAGAAATATCATTCCGCTGATTTAGAAAGGGAGTTTGGAAACACGCATTTGGGTATTAAATGTATTGTGCGGATACAAAAGAAACGGTTCAAAATTCTATTTATATCTGTGTAATCGTGGAAATGCTTACATTTTCATTGAGTACGGAACTCTATCGTTCTAGCCAAATTATATCAGTTTAACTCTCCGTTTTTTACAGCACAACATGTTATCTATAACTCGAATTATGATTTTTTTATTTATAAACATGAATTGTCATTATAACAACTCATCACATAATATTAACGAATGAAGAAAACAGGAAGTATAACAATTAAATGAAACTACGTGATGTAGTATTATTTCTATTTTCTTTAAGTTCTTTACCACGATCTAGATTTCGTTGTATTACAACATCTTCAGGTGGGCTATTAGCAAAGATCTTTGCTATCAGTCCATATCCTCCCAAAATGGAAAAAAGAACAATTATGTAAATTTATAAGATACGACCACGACCAAAGATCTTTACCATGAGCAAAGATCTTTGCTAATGCCCACCTGAAAATATTATAATACAACGAAACCTAGGTCGTGGTAAAGAACTTAAAGAAAGTAGAAATAATACTACATCACGTAGTTTCATTTAATTGTGAATAATGAATTTCCACAAAATTAACGCCAAATATATTCAAACAAGTAAGTGTAACATTTTATCGCGATTTCGAGTATAAAAAGATATATGGATACATATCTTTGATACAGGAAAAGTGGTCTATCTGCCAACTTACATGATGAACTAAGGTATAAATACCAAATGAATATTTCTGTGCAGGTTTACATACATAAATGGATTCACTCTTCAATTAAATATCTACAATCGTTTAAAAAAAGATGATATGAAGTGGCATAGTGTTAAACCTAATGATGCTACTTCCTGTTTTTTCATTTTCGAAAAATTACATCTCACTAGGACTTGAATGTCACCTTCAATCTATACCTAATCGAAAAAATTTTAATCAAGTCTCAAAGAGTTAAGATTAATAACAATTATATTTACAAGGAAATGAAACGATATCCTCAGGTAAACAAAAAAAATTCTAACTTGTAGAAATTTGTAATAATTTTGTTGACTACCAATGATCAGCAGTATCAGCACTACGTAGCTCTTATTACGTCACCGAGCAAAGAACTTACTTTATTATAATTATTGTACAATTCATATAAATTCTCACGCTTAAATAGTGCTACCTTAAACGCGAATAAAAATATATTAAGCAACCACATCCATAACATAAAATAATTATATCGAATAAAAGCAAATAAAAAACTAAAAATGAATTTTCATTTTTTCTGCCCTAATTCAAGATTGTTATAGAACTGATCGCTTTCACTTACACAAAATATTTTCATTTGATGAATTTCTTTACCATATATCATCATATTACTGTACATTGTTGTAAACATATCGTAAAATCTTCATCAATCTATCCACCGTAAATAGTAATCTATGGAATTCGCATTGTTGTGACTTCTTTAAGTTTTTCTTTTTTTTTGGCTTCTTTCTTTCTAACTTTATGGGTTTCTTTTAAATATTTCTCTGTCTGTTCAACTAACTACTCTCTTGGGCACATTACAAATTTTCACGATGGATTTTCTCATTAACTTACTGTAATCAGATTTATTGCTATACTATAATTTACAAAAGTTGTTTTAGTGCACTGCACTTGTGTTCATATATTGAATACGGCCAATAGTCTCGAAACGTTGATATAAAGGTGTTTCGTAAAAATAAAACTTACTATTTTTTAATCTACCTTTTCGACCCTGAAGGCGAAAAAATCGATCTTATGTTTAAATCATATAAAGGATAAATCTTGATAAGAAATATTTTTGAAAACTTCAGTTTCACATAAAATAAACTTTACCCTCTTTTACGGTTTTGGTTTATAAAAAAATACTTCTTCACATTTTATAAATTGAATCCAAATAAAGAAACTTTCTGAATATGATCTGCCTTTTTTATTGTGTCGATTGCCGCGCATGAAAAACTATATAACTTTGCAGAAGATGCAAAGAGCGTTCCCATGGTAGATGCGTATGATAGAAATTATACGAAAATAAGTCGAAATTAAGGTACCTTGTTCAAATACGGATATGTAAAGGTTTTACTTGCATGTTTATGACATAAAATTTACATTTTTAAAAATATTCATAAATATTTTACATAAACCTTTAGATATATTATATACTAATTTTTCACATTTCCAGATGAAATAATCTAACTTCACTGCATTTCACCACCCCCTCAAAATGCAGGGGTCGGTTTCATTTTATTTATTTATAAGATCTTTAATGTTAATATATGAGCATTTTTTTTCTAGTAAATGAAAATTATATTTATATTGCAATAGAATTTAATTACAAAGTCCTAACCAAATATAACCATTTTATAAAAACAAAATAGAAAGAAATTTAATAAACCGATAATTTAACGATTATACCTTATATATACAACAGGAAAGATACAGTTTTTATAACTGACAGCTAAAATTTAACTTCAGCTACTTGTGTAAAATTACACAGATTTTAATTATTTCATTAGATATATTTTATTTTAAAATAACATTAGTTGTAAGATATTTTTCTCGTATGAATAAGTCCATTATATGTATTAATTGTATATTTTAAAGTACGTAAATAAGTAAATAAAATTATTCTAAAACCTATAAAAACGTCCAAATCGCACCGAAACATTAAAAATATATAGATCAATTGAATAACCTTCTTTTTAGGGTGCCGAAGCCGAATATAGAGAAAAATACGATACTTCTTTTGATTTCGTTGTCTGTCGGTTTGTCCATCACAGCGCCATAATTCTTTCAATTTACGTTTAATCGTAATTCAATTTTATGGAAATTCTTAATAATACCGTTCAAAAAAATAAATTGCAATTTTTAATTTTTTACGGACTTACCCTTACATCAGACTTTCGGGTGAAGAATATTCTTTCCGCGGATTCAATCAGAGGAGATATAATGATCTTTTAAAAGGCAATTGAGAATGTTAATTGCATTTGTACGATGTCTCAATCGCAAAATCTGAATCTCCTAATTGTCAAAAAGTGCGAAAAATCCGAAAATGATTATACTTATGTTACACAACACCGTTATACTTACATTACGGAAGACTTATATTACTTCTATACATACTTTACCTAACAGGTATTTATTTATTATTTTTGCATTATTTGTTAAAACCGCGTTCATACTTTTAAAAGCGAAATAATGATCATACATAAATAAATATAACAAGTTTAATAAAAACCTTTTAAAAATACAGGCACACACTTTTATTTCCTCTAAATATATTACACATTCAAATATTTTATACTCGGTTTATATTACACCATAAATGGATCCTTCGAAACAAGTCAATTAATGAAAGTGGCACATGATTTATGATGTGCTCTCCTATCTAGTTCACGCGTTCAATTAAAAACACAAGTGAAAAGTACAATTTACGAATTATATCGTCAGCACACACTTCACTTACTTCTTTACGCACACTTCAGTTACTACTTCACTATACTACGTTATAGTCAAACAGAATTGGCCATATCTGGCGATGACGAATTATCAATTAATATTTAAATATGTTTTTTTAACTTTTATGTGAACGTCAAATTTTGTCATTTACTTAAAATCTTGATATTTCCGTTAGCTTGTTATATTTTATGTAAATAAATAAGTAAAGGGAAATTTAATAAATTAATATGTTTATTTGAGACAGAGGCTTATGAAATTTGAACTCCCTCTGAAAAACTTTTATAAAAATTGATAGCATAATCACAAAAGATAAAAAGATGTTAAAAATTAAATCCATATTGTGTTCCATTTCAGTATCTCTTAAATTGTTATCGAATTCTTAAGAACCTAGTTGTACTCACGCTAAGGTCCTTAGTAATATAAGACAACTTCATCATAATACGAACAAAGAATGTAATTTTTTTCACTAACAAATGAGATCATATCGAGATCTGGTACTTCATACACAACAGACATACAAGCAAACATGCAAATAATTTTATTGGAAATGTTAAAGAAAAAAATATATATAAATGTAAATATATCATATATATGATATGTTTTTCTAATATATACAGTCAGTGATATTAACACCCTTTCATTTTTGTTAATATTTAGAAAATATATGATTCCTTATAAACAATTTTTTGTTTTAATATTTTTATATGAAAAAAATCGTAAAGTTAGGTTAGATTAGGTTTGACACGTGTACTTAAAGAACACAACGCTACACCAAAATGGTTTTTATATAACATATTACCTAAAAAATGGTCGCGTTGATATGTGCTATAAAAAATAATGGCAAAAGTTTCAGACATGGATAAACATGTATTACAAGGGAAGCGGGTGTTTTTTCTAATTTTTGCTATAACAACTAAGCAATATTATTAAAAAGCATAATTCTGTTAAATCATTTAATTAACGAAAATGGTAAATCATTATTTCTGATCTACATAAGACGGCCGATAAAAACAATAAATAACCAATAATAATAATAAATAATATTTTCTTACTATGAAAAAGGTTTTACTGAATTGAGAAAGCATTGTAATTAAACTTTAGATGTTACCACCTCTTATTAATCTGAGCAACTTGCAGAAGCAACCTTAAATAAATATTCCTAATTTTGTGCAAGTAGTATTTGTTAACATCTACGTTTAATCTAAGAACACATTTTCATTTTTAATTTACTGAGGTTTTTTTTTACTATGAGCACATCGTTGCAATATAACAACTTTTTTAATGTTATATTTTAATTGGTCACACATCATACATATGAAAATTATGATTATTAAGGATAATTTTCTCAAAAACACGCCACTCAATCTTAAAATAAATCATGTAACCGCCTAATTTTTGATTTTTATAACATCGCAACATTATCTTTATGCATTTACGACACATTTAAATGAGTAAAATTGTAACGAAATTTTAATTACAAAATCAATTGAAATTATTTATCTATAACACATAATTATCATGTAATTAAATATATCCTGAAGGTATATTCGCTTATGACGGACCAAATCGTTTAACCTTAGGTTCAAGGGTGAGGGGTGTGCTCATGCGAGTCTGTTGCAATCTGAGCGCGGCATCTCTGCCGCCTCCCACCTATACTTTTTCAATTTCATGAGTATTTCTTTTTCTTCTCAATTTCCTTGGATTGCGGCCTCCCCGAGGGCGCGCCTAGTGGGGTGACTTTATCTTATTACATCTCTAAACATAAATAAAGAGAATTTATCGTAATGCACATGTGGATCTGCGAGCGGATCTCTCGCATTCGATCGGGGTGAGCGCGCTGATGCGGGCGTGCGTGTATATAATGTATTTTGAAGATGAATCAATCGTTTTTTTTTCAAAACAATATTTTAGTAATAATAATGATTAATATTATAAGTGTAAAAATATTATCTTGGAATAATTGTTTGGTAATTAAAAATAAATGCATTAGCAAGAACAATATATAAAAGCAAGAACGTGAATATTATTTGTAAATTACATAACCATTTTTCCCATTTCCACACGAGCGAAACTGTTAGTCAAAGTTAGTGTCTAATGAAAATTCCACCGACACAAGCTTATTTTTAAATTACTTCATCATTTTATCTCAAGTCTAAGCTAACCCTACCTAATCTATTTTACGTATATATATAAACTTGGAACTTAATATACAACACGTACCAGAAAAAAATTCCATTCGGCTATAATCACCAAACCCTAACAAAGAAAGTCCCAAGGTTGTTTTTAATTTCAAAAAGATGAAACGAAGAATAAATTTCACGGTTGTATTAAGGTAATTGATATTATATTTCGATCTAGGAGTTTTTTAACATCGAAATAAAACCATGAAAAATGTAAATTTCACTACAACAGAATTGATTCATATAATTTTGAAAAAGCAAATTATTCAGATATTAATTAGTATTTACAATATAAAATGTGTAATGAATATATAATGTAAAACTAAAAATTACAGTAATAAAGGGTAAAAAGAAATAAAACAAGCAAAGTTAACTACGAATCGGATAAACCGAGTTCTCCGTATCCTGTCTTTATTTCCTTACGTCTGTACAATTTATTTCCTGTCTTTATTTCCTTACGTCTGTACAATTACTAATTAGAAAGCTTATTCCTTCGCTTATTACGTTTTTTAATAAAAGTTATCGACTTTAAAAATACAAAGGCGGTCCCATGAACGCGATAATTAACGGTGCAGACGTAACAGACGGCGCTGAAATAAAAGTTTACTGACATCTTTAATAGTTTTAAAGAAAAAGAAAATATTTTTTATTTTATTTTGTTAAAAAGGGAGTACTTCCGCGTTTAGACTCACGTACTTTACCGCTGCGCCAATGACTCATTTAGAAATGAGAGGAAATATAGGTATACTTACTAAATACTCTTTCACTCGTTCAAATTGTTTATGGTAATTAAATAAAAAAGCTGTTAAAAACAAGTTTCAGGTTCTTAGTTTAACTAGAAGCAAGCAACAGCAACAGATGTAATTCTCTACTCAAATAATAAATATTTATCTATCTAATATATACAATGTTTTGAGCTAAATCTTGAAAAAATATAACTATTCTATCAATATTCTTACTCGTATACCATTTTATTTCGTAGCGTTTCATTTTAATGTTTGACTCGGTAATTTCAGTTAGATATAGCAGGTGCAGTTAAATAGAAAAATACTACAAATGTATTCATATTTTACCTACAAATTTGCAGAACTGAACAACATTTTATACCAGATATAGTTAGTACGGCACTAACTGAGGCTTAAACTTTAAGATATTTTGCTATACTTTACGTAATCGTGCATTGTGATACAATAGCTTTAAGGAAAAGTAATTAAACAATTTCGATTGTTCAAGATTTTCCCCGTCATCGTTCGAAATTCTTCATAGTTAACGTATGTTGAACTCTCGGGCCAAATTGTGAGAAAAGGTGGTAGATAATGTAGATATAGAACTACCAGACCAACATCATGAACATTTTTTGATTAACCTATTTATCCAACCATTGTGACAAACATTTATCGTTAACGTGTAGGATCTAGGTTTTCCGTTAACGTTTACCGTTAACGTATAGATTCTAGGTTTAGGATTAGGTAAAAATTCAATACACAAAAGAAAAAAGATTAAATTTATTGTATCGTTTTGATACAGCAGTGCATATCCAAACAAGCATTTCTTGCTGACAAGGTACCGATTTTTCGAACTCCTTTGTTATATATATTTGACGCTTCCACTTCAATTTTTGGGTTCATCAATTTCAACCTTATATTTTGAACATTCACGCTACTTTCTTTGTATCACTTTTTTCTAAATAGGAACTATTAACCGTGCATTTATTTAAGTTATTCCTTTAGTATATCTTGTTTACATTGCATACAGTACGTAGGCACTGTGTTACTCCCAGAGCAAAACACGTTTTCGAAAATGACTACTAGCCCGTAACAACTAAATTCTAATATTATAAAACAGATCCAAACATGGAATGATAAATGAATGACTAATTTTAAAAACGAAAAACATGGCTTTAGTATAAAGTATATTTAAATTTAGACAGTGGAGATAGTGGAAGAATTTCCTGAGCTATAAGAGTCACAGAAAGCTTGAAAAATCTAGATCTTGCTCCAAATCTAGATTTTCCGACCATCGTGCTATTTACTGAAAACAAGCACGTAACGCCCGAAGAATCCTATTATCGCATAAGATCACACCGTAAGATGCAAGCGACGCGCGCCCGACGACGCAATGTTTAATAAATTATGCATCGCAACACATCACGGGCCGAGCTCGCCGCTGTCCAGTCGCGCTGAATAATATACGAGCATTTTATTTGATCCGTGCCTCCCCCGATATGCGATCATAAAAAAGTTATCGTACTTGGACAAACTCGGGCACGTCCTCCGCCCAGCAATCACTTCATACGCGGCACGGGCTCCGTCCGACGACAGAATTATTTATCAGTTTGAAAAATGACGGGAAATTGAATGTGTTCACTATGTTTACAGCGCAGTTTGCGTGGGCGGGCGGGCGGGGGCGCGCGCCGATGTCCGGCGCTCAAAGCGCGCGCCGGACGAGGGTCGGCAAAAGTGTCCCTCGAGTAAAAATAAAAAAAATAAAATAAATTGTGTCCAGATACTGCGATGCTTATATCTACAATTGAGCGCGGGATGACAAGGACAAGGATAAAAAACGTCACTTAAGCTGCGCGTATAGAATTAAATTTTGTTCCTTTGTACGGGCGGCGGGCGGCGCTCTAACTTTTTATTGCTCATCTCCCGGCGCAGGAATTCAGTTAACTTATATTTTATTCACTTCATTGGTATAATTCGCTCCGGGCCGCGGCCGTGCGCCCCGTGTCATCTGGAGCCGTGCTTACGTGGAGCCCCCGACTTTTATCAAATATTGGAAATTTACGCGTTACAACGTGTTTCCCGGGGGGGGGGGGGTTCGAGAAGAAAGACGCTAGTGTAGTGAAGTTTATTTAACAGCTTATACTCTAAGTCTACACAATACTTAAAGGTAGACAAACTTTTTAATTTTACAAAGAGTTACAAATTACGAAACACTATGGGCATGAATGTGGGAAATCAATATGAGTGTGGGGAGAATATAATTTTACATAATTTAAATGAATATTTTACGAAATTATGTAAAATGAGCAAAGCCATGATGATAAGATTAAAAAAGTCATACAGCTTCATCATTAATTATATTTATATATATATACATATATATATATATATATATATATGTGTGTGTGTGTGTGTGTGTGTGTATCAATTCAATACCTATCAATAACTTACCATCACATTTATGAACCTATTCTTGAAGAAGAAAACCCTGCATGGAAAAGAAAAAAATATTGAAATATGAAAAACAAATAGCCCAAAGTCTTTAAGGCGTAAATCAGTTAACAAATAAATTTTATTATACTGTTAGGAAAATCTCTAGAGGCGTTATTTTTTAAGAAAAAGACAGCCAACTATTAAATTCACCGTTAATCAATATTTTTGAATAGCCTCGCGCTTGCCCTACTGCTAATTGAACGGTGTAATTTTCTATTAAAAATTATAAACATTTTAAGAAATCAGATTTATATTTATATAAATTGACCACCGCACGACTTTGAAATGTCCTCTTTGTCGGGACAGATCCTGATAAATTATTTATTTACAATGTTATCTAATATAGGTATGCGCTATACACGCTCGTTGAAAAATGTTTAAAAAAACATACAAAAAAAATTCTTAATCGTTTTTAAATTGGATGTGACCTGTTACAAGATTTCCTTGAAGAGCATAACATAGAATATTAAACGTCTTTCAATAATTTTGTTTAATAAAAGTTTGACGTAGGTCCCCAGTTTCACTCATTACACTTACACCATCGTAGCACCGATTTATTAATTTACTTAGTATTATATTAACCTTTAAAATTTTTACCCGTTTTAAAATGTCTACGCCAATACCCATAGCGTTACTTCAGGATGAAAAAACACTTCCTTAATAACACACTTAAAAATTCTAGAAAGTTCTGTTTTACATGACGAGTCAGTAGTTTTATCGACCTGAATAGATAAACATTTGGAATAATTTATTTCGCTTTTAATATAATTTTGCGTTATTTTTAAAATCGAATTTAAAATATGGTTTGAAGCACTTTTACAATTGAATTTGTATTTAAATACGTCTACATGGTGTCATCTAAATTTGCAACCTAATCTATTAAACCTCTGCTTATTTCCGGATTATTTGAATTTGAAGTTTCATCGCGGCCTCTAAGTGCAACTTCAAATATCCTATACAATTTTATAGACTCCACAATTCTACACAAAACATATCTATTTTTATTTACTGAACATTATACCGTAATAAAATTGAACAAAAACTACTATATAATTGTAAACAAATATTGTTTTTACCGAGTAATACTAATTCAGTACAACTCTTCAAGTCAAGATAATTCTTGACTTCCATCAAATTGAAGAGTCGTCGTGCTACGATATTTGTAATACTACTTATCAACCTGACTTACGAACTGCTATAAATTGAATAAGGAAAACAAACAAAGGATTAACTTGACTGCAACCCTAAATCCTTAAGCTTTTGTTGATTATATTTATATTAAAACAATGCGTAAAAATTTGTATTTTTAATTTAAACATTTCGCAGCAAATTCAAAAATTTTGCAGTAAAACCAGTCAGGGTGAGTCCAAATGCTTTAATACCACTTACAAATGATAGTAATTCACCACTTTTAGTACTTTGCATCACAATCATTATTTAAATAATGGTATGAAAAATGGCCCAGTATATATAAACTACACAGCTGTTTAGCGCCGACCAAATGGCTTCGATCCCCGTTCGAGAATTGTCTTCGCTAAATATGTGTTCGAAATAATTCGATAATCATTTCATTTAGCATTAATTATATTCATTTTAATAAATATTAAGTATTTAAGACTATAATGTTTTACGTAAATAATTTCCTGGTGAAATATTTAGCAATATAAATAAATGATGATTTTAAAATAATAACTTTAATAAAAATTACTCGAACATCTTTTGTGATAACCTCTTTTATTCCATTTTTTATTGAAATACATTTGGGGTTATGGGCCAACGCTCGATACAAATTTCCGGATTTAGCTATTCATCAATGATACTTTTTTAAATATTCTGAATAAAGAGATAGAGCAGCGTGCTAGGTAGCCGCTATTAAATATATATGTAATAAACCTTCGTGTACTCTACGGTGTTCATTGAGAAATCTGATATTGTTTACAAAGTTTTTGTTCATTTTCAGATACGCATTTTTCGTCGATTTTATTTTATCAGATAGACTTTACACTTTAATTTAAAAAATGAAAAAAATATTTGTTCCTACATTTATAAGTATCGCTGTATAAAAAATGGAAATAGTCGTTTCTTTTTTATTTTTGGACCTGCGAGCGTAGCCCCACACTTTTTAGAAAGAAACGTGGAAATACAGTGGTATTCTATAAAAATAAATTTTGCTAAAAATATCCACACTGTACTTTCTAATAACGCTCAACACGTTTTTGACCCTGGTGGATAGGAAAGTCGTAGAGCGAGGATGGCGAAATGGTACATTTTTCCAAACGTCAGTACGGAAAAAAATGTTCTAACATAGCGAATGCACATCGCGAAGTATGATTTTTATCAGAGGAAAGGGCTCCATTCCTTTTCCATTCCCACTCTCCACTGAACTCTCTGCCCGTAGCACGTTTATAAATTTTACCATTATTTTTATACCGATTAAGATGAAGTGAGATGCCATAGAAGAACTCCACCGCCGAAGTAAACATATATAAGTGAACCAAGTCATAGGCAAAAGTCAGTATACGTAGGTCGCTAGATAGCTTTTGTTGTACTCATTTTTAGATAATCGTGTAAATTGCAATCAACTGTCGGTGAATTCAACTTGGACTCCCCGCAATCTATTGATACTTCACATTCCTGTTCTGTACCAACAGTTTCCACACAGCTTTCATGTTTTTATCACTAGTCACTCCACCAATTCTACCCGGTCATATATGATCCCACAGTTCAAAATTACTGCGTGGAAATTGAACAAATCACTTTCCAGTCGTTTTTAAGGATGAATAATCCTCCGCGAAACCACATTAATTTCCCCAAAGCACTCGTTTACTACTAAGTACCGCTTGAATTGTAAATACAAATTGTCATTATAACGTGTATATTCCGAAATAACCACTTCTTAAAAATTGTAATTAAAAAAGCATTAATGAAAACTTATTTTATTTATTTATCTACTTTAATGTATCAAATTGATACATATGGCGGACTTATTGCTACAAGAGCAATCTCTTACAGCCAACCACAACACCGGTCCAGCCCCGTTCGACGAACGGCCGGGAATCGAACCCGGGTCGCCGCGGTGCGTCGCATCGTCAAAGGCCGTATGCCTTGTGATCAACCCGACACACCACGGCGACGACATATGTGGTGTGTTTTACCAACTTATTGTGGTGTTTACGTAATAAGTTTTACTGTATACATTTACACTTAACTCAATTTTATTTTCTAAGGTAACTGGATACGACAAAACTTATTCATATATTGACTTATGCAAACAATCAAAAAATTAGTTTTACTGCTCCTAAATATAAAAAGGAATATTTGGATAAAAATGTTTGTCCCTTAACTTGTTTGTCTTCTAATATTTTGATAGTCTAATACAATAACACGTAATTTTGGCTAAAAATATATTTTATATATTCATAAAATTGAAAGAAACACCATAAAATTAAGAAATAAAATATTAATAAGAATAAGAGAAATTATTATTAATTTTAAAGCATATAATATTTGCATGTTTTGCTATTTATATTTTTACTTTGTTCACGCACACAAAATACATAAAGAAATTATAATTTTCAAAAATTATTTGTTTTGAATCTATTGATCGTTTCACAGAAGATTTCCTTTGCCCTATTTACATTAAACTTATTTTGACTAAATGTAAATATAACACACTCTCTCACAGTCATTGTGTGATTTTGTGTAACTTAGTTACATTAAAACTTTTGCTATACGAATTCAACATTTCTGAACAAAAATACTATTTTCTTAGATCGCTTTTTTCCTATAACTTCCTAATTTAGAAATATGTTCTCTAAGCCTTAAATAATATGGCGTTAAAATAAGTAATAAAACTAACCGCTGGAAAAACTCTATTTATAAATTAATATTTTGGATCTCAAGCATAGACTCTGTCATTTAACTCTGGTTTCCTCAGTTCTGGCACTACGAGGACACTGTCTTCTTAAATCGTAAAACTTAGGGATTTACTTTTTTAAATTATTATCATGAATCGCAAGCAGAATTAGTTTCATGCAATTCTATCATTAAACTCTGGATTCCGATTCCTCAACCTGATACTTCAATGGTAAGACCTGCCTAAATTACAAAACTCGACGATCTGCCGGTTTCAAAATATACTACAAGCAATGACTCCATTCATTAAATAAATGTAATAAAATCGGATTAAGTAAATAAAGCACACTGAAAAATTAAACTAAAAGAAAGCTAAATTTTCTATTTAATTAAACTGTTATACAATGAACAATGCACTAAAAGCTCAAAAATGGTTAAATATAATGAATTCCGGGCCTTTAAAATAAAATCACGAGACGTATTTAGTGGAAAACTGCATGGCTGCGTAAATGTGTCACGAAAGTATTCATATTTTCCCTGTCATTTCTAATTTCTGACTGTGAAATATATCGTGGAGCATTTTAATGATTGAATCGCTGAACCAATACTAAATTTTGGAAGTTCCTCTTACATACTTCAAAGACAACATAAAATTAATGATTCGAGATTTTTTATCCTGTACGAACTTCTTACCTCAGCCTCGATTTTCTGTCAAAGTTGCAGATGAGGCAACATCTTTTTACAAATTCTCTGCACGCTATCCTTAGACAATTTTAACATTCCAAGAAAAGCTATTTGGCATACTTGGTTGCATTTTCTTATATACTTTGGAATTAAATATGAAATTGATACAAATTGCCTGAGACCGTTTGATTTGGAAAGAAGTTTCGATGAAACTTGCCAATATCTTGTACAATCAGTGTTGTACCATGAAATGCTCGCCTTGTATAATGGTATATTCACCGGATGGCTTTTTAGAGGTACTTTGAGCTTGTATCTGAAAAATAATAAATGTAAATTTTGATTAACTTGTAAAATATTGTCAAATTTCCGAAAATCGTTAATTAAAACATGTTTCTTGCAATTTTCAATACGGAAATGAAAACTAAAGACAAAATAGATACTTGTTATTTTTCATAACCCATCTTGACCAAGATTCTTTACAAACCAGTTTCTTTCTCCCTTTTCCTTTATCTGCTAGTTGTGCTGGCATATTATTATTAATTTACAACACCCCGATAAGGCAATAATTGTAAAACTAATACCTAAAACACTAAAATAAAATACGACTTCCCTTTGCAACAGTAATATCAGCTGTCATTGTTGTAAAGGAAAAGTGGCGACTTTTGTAATTCCGTTCCAATCCAAACAATACATAGGCGAATTTTGGAAATGCGTGCTCACTTGGGCAATTTTTGTTTCTACAGCGGAATTAAAATAGGTGAGTTTTGCAATAGTATTCATTTTCACACGATATTTCTACCGGAATAGACGAGTTTGACCACCCTAATAAATATACAAGTCAGTGTTGCAAATCAGTGTTGCCTACAGAAAATGTTCACACTTAAGTGTCATTTTTTTTAGTATATATATATATATATATATATATATATATATATATATATATATATATAGTTTTGAATAATATTGTGAAGGATTACATTCTGAAGTTTTATGCGAAGTTGATTGAAAAATGAATTCTAGACGTGTGTGTTTTTGATAAGACAGATATATCCTCATTTAATTATTTTAGTTACTGTTAAATATTTATTTCATTAGAAAGTTCATATCAGAGATGACTTATGGAAAATAATATAATTGCGCTTCAACCGAAGTTCGATGCGCGAGCCAGGCTCCCACTTATCCGATATTTCCTTGATACAGCATTTTTCATATAATCTGTCGTATACGAATTATATCACATTAAAGTTTGTAAAAAAAGTGTTCTTTTGAAAACTCCTGATTATACTTTATCGCATTATAATTAATAGACTGTAAGTTGTGTAACAATTACTTCTTAAAGGAAAACGCAGAGAATTTAATGTTCTATAGAAAGATAATTTACGTCATGGCTTCAATTTTGGCTATAATTTTCCATAAAGATGGCAAATTCGACTTAACCTTCCAGACCATAACTACCTTGCTTATTTCTTTGAAAAATAGGACTACGTCAAAAAAATTAATAATATTGTCAAAAACTTAACCATACAAAAAAGTACATTTAATTTTACTGAACTGAATATTCAATTATTCTATCTAAACGAAATTAACAGGTTATTCTACATTTTCAGTTTATTTGAAGTTAAATCAAATATATATTTGCGCTCTTAATACAATTTCATGAACTATTCAGGTGATGGTCAAAGTACATAAAATATTAGTTCAAATTCCGTGAATTCAGCTAATATCGCATGTCGTTTTTATCTTTTTGTATTACGAGTACAGTACCATTTTTGTTCTCATCTATTTATACAAAATTACTGAAATTAAATTGGTATAAATGTTGATTACAAAAAAAATTACACATAAAAATCAGCAATCGATTTACTCGTAAAAGAGTGGTTACCCCAGATAGTATACTATTATCATATTATTATATTATACTATTATTATATTATATTTACTGTAACTAGTAATTGCAAAAATGGAAATATTTAATTCTACAATATAGTATAGTTCTTTTTCATACCTCCAGAGATAGGAAAAATAGATAAGCAGATAAGAAAATATGAATTAAAATATCCATTGACTTAGTGACATATGAAAATTAGAGCCATAAATATAGAGATATTATTTAACGAGTTATCTCCCGCCGAAATGGCGAAAGACTGCAACTAAAATTCATAGCAAATAATGCAGAAGTCTGAGTGTGCAGTAATAGCGCAACGCAGCTATTTTGGCACCCTCATAACTCGCCTACAGTGAATCTTGGAAGCCTGACTTTTACTATATAAAGAAACGAATACGTGAAGTTTGAATCGATAATATTTTCCGAGATAGGTGACATAACAAATCATCAGTTTAGCAGCTCACTCACTCACTCGCCGACAGATCATCAATACTTATGAATTACGTCCAGAAAAGTTGACACTTCAAAATTTAGAACATATTTTTATGACAGGTTTTTGTAACCCCAATAAAGGGAAAATTGAAATTTTGGAATCGTTAGCTAGAAACGGAAATAAAGGTCATCTTACTTTATTGTACTATCAACTTTTATACCTATGTCGTAAGTTCCCATGGTTATATACATGTATTGTAACAGCTGAGGCACAAGAAAATATTAGGTAAATTTATAAACTCGATCTATTTATGGCCATAGCTTCCCTTAGTATTTCCGTTCGATACAAAAAATAATGAAAATCTTATGTTTTCTTCTAGAAGGGGAACAAACGTAAGGGAAGATGAGTGCATTCAAATAAAGTAGCAGTGGATAAGCACGAATCGTATGGGAATCTAGAGGTATATAGATATGTGCACTTTTAAAGACATAAAATCTGAAATATCGATCGAATAGAGGCTGTTTCATAACGCTCAATGAAATGAATAAAAAGATATATTTCCCAGCTCGGAAATTTAAACTTATGACTTACAAATTGAAGAAAAACTAATTTAATTAAACCAGATAAATTGCGGGCTCTTCGTATTAGTCCATAGGTAGTACCTATTGTTTTTAAATAGAAACAGAAAAATATTGCCGAAAGTAAAGGCAAAAATTTGTTTTTTTTTACATACTAAAAAGTCATTGTTATGCCACGCGCGCGCAGTTGAGAAGGATGATATTGTTGCTATGGTTATTTGACAGGTCAGATACTGGAGGTTATTATTCTCTGTGAAAACCCGGATAAGTCTGTTATTTTTTATGTTAAATCGTCCAAAGTTTGTGAAATAGAAAAACATGTCGGTTACATATTACGAGGTTGATTGATTTAATAATAAATTGTGGCGGTGTCACATTTTTACTATTACGATTTATTCATTAACTCATTTAAAAAAAAATATTTGTCAGATTTTTTGCATGACCAAGAGTTTAAAGAGAAATTTGCCGTAACTATGTTTTTATGTTACTTCATATGGGCGATTTCTTCATAAGTACCACTCTTCTTATTATATGCGTCGTTTTATAAATGCGATTGCAATTTGATTTTAAAAACTAACAGTTTAGCTTTGATAAACGCATTTTATTGATATTATGTGGTTTCATTTGCAATACCAACAAAACCACTCTGGATTCACTGAACCGAATTTCGTATTAACTTCATGCTACTTCTCATTCTCTGTATCTGCGGAAGTTTTCTGGAATAAAATTAAATAGGCCACTAAAAAAAACTTCAGGTTGACAATTGTGGCGAAAGTGGCCAAAATTATTTCAAAAAAGTTAAATATGATGAACGGGTAACGTGATCAACTATTGCTAAAATTCCATACGTGGGAGAATTCGTGAAAAAATTAAATGAATACACAGAAGGAAAAGTTAAAACCCAGATAAAATATTAGCATTGTCCAATTTCCGAAAAAAAATGTGAAGATAATTAAGACCTTTAATCCCGGATTTATTAAATATTAAATCTATCACAACATCCAACTTGGCCGCTATAAATTCGTATTGTTTTATCACCTTGCTATACGAGGGTGTATAAAACTGCTAGAATTTTCTCTTTGACTAACTGTGGTTGTTAAAGCGAGGAAATCTGAAAACTATCCACTGTTGCCGAATTCCTGATTATACTTTATCGCGTTATAGTTAATAGTCCGTAAGTTGTGCAACACTTACTCCTTAAAGGAAAACTTAGAGAATTTAATAGAAAAATAATTTATGTCATGGCTTTAATTTTAGCTATAATTTTCCATAAAGATGGCAGATTCTACTTAACCTTCCAGACCGCAACTACCTTGCAAATTTTTTAAGTCAAAAAAATTAATAATATTACCAAAAACTTAACCATACAAAAATACGTTTAGTTTTATTAAACTAAATATTGAATTATTCTATCTAAACAAAATTAACAGGTTATTCTACCTTTTTAGTTTATTTGAAGCTAAATCAAATACATATTTGCGCTCTATTCATGAACTATTATGAACATGACAATTTCATGAACTATTCAGGTGGTGGTCAAGGTACATCAAATATTAGTTCCAAATCCGTTAATGCAGCAAATATCGCATGTCGTTTTTATTTGTTTGTATTACGAGTACAGAGTACCGTTTTTATTCTCATCTATTTATACAAAATTATTGAAATTAAATTGATATAAATGTTGATTACAAAAAAAATTTACAAATAAAAACCAGCAAGCAATTTATTCGTGAAAGAGTGGTTATCCTTGGAAAGTATACAACATTTACTGTAACTAGTAATTGCAAAAATGGAAATATTTAATTCTACAATATAGTATAGTTCATTTTTTTACCTCCAGAGATAGGAAAAATAGATAAGCAGATAAGAAAATATGAATTAAAATATCCATTGATTTAGTGACGTATGAAAATTAGGGCCATAAATATAGAGATATTATTTAACGAGTTATCTACTTTTTACGGCTAACTTTTTAAAGAGGGACTTATTTCTTTTTATAGTAATGTTTTTGGTGAGATATTATAATTACTCTAATGTATAAGGTTTAAATTTGAGGAACTGTTATTTTTCTATATAAAAGAGTAATCAACAATTTTATATCAACTCAACTTCTAAACATAACTAATAATATATACTTAACTCATTCTCTATGCAGTCTTTAGAATTCTCAAATACATCCTTTATTTTATGGATATTCACATGTTATTGGTATTCTTAGAGTTATTTTCAAGAATATCAATGAATAATCTTCTAATCGTTCGTTCATACTTTATATTCAAAACAAATAAAAACCGTTCCTTAGTTTAATTTTGTTTGTTTTATGCGCATTTTTTATCCTAACTTATAAGTAAACAATTAAGAATATTTTCCTTAACGATATCCAACCTACTACTTTTATTTTATATATCAAGGAATCTACGATAAAGACCGGAGCAAACAAAATATTCTTTAGTATACTAATAAAATTATTTTACAACCCTCCAAATGCTTACTACGAAATTGTACATGTTAAAAAGATTGCCCCACACCCCAAACACAAAAAAATCAACCGTCACTCGCAAAAGACGGAAGACTGCGACGAATCTCCCAGAGCCGAATAATACTGGCAAATAAATAGCTTCCCGAAATAATAAAATTAAACGATTCAAACAGAGCAAGAGCAAGCACGATGCGTTCAATCCGGAGGCATTCATATGCCCCGCGTCGCGGCGAATAAGCCGCGCCAGCGAGAGTCGAGGAGACCGCCCACCGCCCGCGCACTCCGCCGCGTATGAAATTCACATCACGACAGCGCGACAAAATAAAATAAACATTTACCCTCCTTTATTCAAATCGAAAATACAATATTGCAGATTGAAAACGTTGAATTGTCATCATAACGCCCCCGGCGCCCCGCGCCGCACCCCGCGCCGCCGCCGGGAACAACTAAAAGGCGTGCTGCCGTTTCCTGCTTTGTCTCGCAGTCGTGATATTGTGTGGATATTACATAAGCAGAACGGAACCGCAGCCAACCCTTTCGCTTCATATTTCAACGTAACTTATACATTTTCCGGACGGGCGCTGCAATCACTCGTTAAAGATCGAGTTTCCGCGCGGGTAGTATCGCGACTGTTACGTGTTAGACACTTACCTTACAAAGCGGCCATTAGAAACATAAGTACAAGCGTGAACTACCATGTAATTGACGTAGCAATTGAGTGTTAAATAACTATGATACGGAGCGGCATTTTTAAGTTCGCGGAATAGGGGGTAAGTAGTGAGAATAGAAATACAAATTTATTTTTCTTTTTCAATATATTCACCTGCTACCCTAATAAAATTCGATTTTCGATCTTTCAATTAACTTATGTATACCTTCATAACAAATGTTTTATCTTTGTCTCAAAAGTAAGCTGAAATTGCGTCCTCCCCTTCTTCATCGCTTGAAAATTTCTTCCAAGTTCTTTTTTAACTTTAGGAATAGATAATAATTGCTGAAAACCAGGTCTGGACTGTAGGGTGGGCGATCCAAAATATCGAAGTCCACCTTATACAGGGCCAGTGCAACACGACTCTTGTAAACAGGTGTGTTGTCGTGCAGAAGAAGACCGAATTTCACACATTTGGTTAATTTCACCCCCTCTTTTTTCTTTGATGGATTCTTTTAACTGCTCTAAGATTGATGCATGATATTCTCCGGTTATGGAAACGCTTTTATCTTTATAATCTATCAACAGGTTCTCTTCTGAGTCTCAAAAGCTATCACCATGATTTTTTCAGCCGATTGTGGCACCTTAAACTTCTTGGATAATGGTGTGCCTTTTTTGTGCCACTGTATGGAGTCATGTTTTGGCTCAGATTCATAATAAGGAACCCAAGTTTCGTCTCCAGTAAAAATTCGACTCTATAGTTCATCCTTATCTTTGCTACAGAACTCTAAAAACGCGCGAGGATACACCACGCGGTGTTTGTTTTTGAGAATTTTGTGGCGGAGTAAGCATTCTCGGAGCCCATCGTGCGCTGATCTTACTCATCCCTAGAAGATAGTGAAAAATTTTAAAAAGGGTTGTATTCGACTCTCCAACCATTTTTGTGAGCTGTTTCTTCTTTAGTCTAGCATCTTCCAATATTAATTTTCATACTTTTTGAATGATTTCCGCAGTAGGCACTCTATCGGCCGTCCGGGCCATGGGTCGTCTTCAAGTGAGTCTATACCTTGTTTAAAAATACTATGCCCCTTATAAATCATGATTTCACCCAGGCAAGAACGGTTCCCACGAACGGATGCCATCACTTCCGGCATGGTTTGAACCGACTTGCCTTGCTCGGTAAGGAACTATATATAATAGCGCGGTACTCGATTTTCTTCATATTTCCCACTTTCTTCCCGATTGAGCTGCTCGATCGACGATAGCTCAAAGACTAATGGCCCGATTAAGATAAAACTTACTATTTATACTAACAAAGAGTCACTGAACTCGTTATGGCTTATTAAAGTACCCTCGCTAACGACCTAATTACCAATTCCGCGAACTTAAAAACGCTTCCTCGTTTATGAAGATATTTATTTCCTCAAAAGTATTAGATTTATGTCAACGAAATTTCTTTTAAATATATATTTTATCACGTATTCGTTCAAGTGTTTCTTCATATTTTTAAATACAGTTTTAGGTTTTCAAAAAGGAGACATTCTTAAAAAATCTCTTTAATTGTGTTCATATCTTCAATCTATTTTATTATTTTTTAAAATCTACACTCTTTATAATATTCACTACAGAACACAACATTCAAAGTACAAAAATATTTTTCTTTAATCCTTTAATATTTCCGATAAGAAAATATACAAACAAATTTTATTGTAGTGTTGCTCAAATGCAAATGACATGTATTTCAAACTGCAGTTTAGTTTTAATTTGATACTTTTGTAGCTACATCATAACCGGATGGGAGGAGAAAATTCCTATGTTACAATCATTTTCCTTTTTCATTTCTATAGACAACTTCGAAAATGTATTAATAATATTTCCAGGAAAATAATTGACGATCAATAATATTTAACTAAATGATAATTTTAAAAGATTTATCTATCAATTTTTTTCCATTTATTTGACAATCTTAACCATAAATAGATGCAAACAATAACTATGTTAATAGTCTTAATTTTGCCAAAATAGAATAATAAAATCGTCTCTTACCACATTTTAAACGAAGTAATAAACTTTTTACTTGAAAACCTTATAAACCAGCAGTACCTGGTTTATAAGGTGAATGAAGAAATGAAGAATTTTATTTTTTGATCAGGTTCGTGCATTTCCTAGCTGTAAAAATTTTAAAAAATATTTTACGAAACCTGAAGGAAATTCAAATAAGAGACGCGTATTCTATTAAAAGTTCGACACTTTTTTATAGAGGATGGCCAGTCTCTGCTATATTTGATAGCAGAGAGATTAATATGGTACATCGTCATTTGAAATGTCGCCAAACTTTGACTATAACTGTAATATTAGCTCATTTTTAGTAGAAATATTTTGAAAGTTACTCATTCCTGTAAAACATAAATTAAGCAAAAATTGGAAAATTTCTGGCCTGGACAAATCAGATGCTTAAATTTCATACTACACCAATTGTGCATGAAAGCGCAATGTGACGGCAATTATTCTCTTTAAATTGTTTTCTTACTTATTGAATAAAAAATATATTACTGACAATAGCAAAACTAAATTGAACAGTTGTTTCAATGACAATCAACAGATTGTCTCATCATTTCAGTCTAGTTCATAAAGTATGCACGCTCAAAATGTTCCTTAACAACAATTGCCATTGTAAATTGAAATTGCTTATGTCATTTCTAATTTGCAACATGTTTCACCTGTATATTCAAGCTTTCGTTCTGAGACAAAAATAACATTTAGTTAATGTAACAACTTCAATTTTCTTTTCAGGGACATGCGTTTCCAATGAACTAATATAAAGTAGGACCGGCTACAACACACGTCGCAACAACTGTTCTGTTTACGAATGCAACATTGTACGTCGACGGTCTCGCCCGATGCGTCTTGTGAAAACTGAGAAGGACAAAGTTCCGTGAGGCTGAATGAGGCGGCGACACGCCCTCGGTCTGCAAGCAGGAAATGCAAACTCGCGTGCAGCGGGCATTTGTCTTTAATAGAACACAACACCAGCTCCGCTCTTCGCTAGCTAATTAGTTCTCTTATGAAGTTTACTATTTATTCGCTTCCAGCTAAAAGCGTAATGGAAATTTAGGGACGCATAACCATCGATGTGTATGTGTAAGTCATAGGTTGTGCAGTTTAGCTGTAGTTTTATGTAGGTATAATGCACGTAAGTAGTTTTAATTTACCTGGCATACCAACAATATCCTATTAGTGGTATGCCGTACATCCGTATATGTATCCGGTGTTAACAGCGAAATAAAGCTTTTAATTACATTATTAAAAATTTAATAAAAATAATCAAATTTCTTAGTAATCACATACTTTTTATTCATAATCAAACATTACCTTTATTACAAAAACGTCAGCATTTACTTGTGTTCATGAAATCAATATGGGATACTGAAAGATAATTTTTCATCAATAACTCGTACAGCTACAGTAAATTCAATAAAATTATTTTCTGGCTTTAAAGACAGTATTTTCTGTGACATATCCGCCAACTACCGAAGCTCTAAATCTTCAACTTGTAAATAAGCAAATCAAATTAAACTCGAAATTTTACACTTTTGTTAACTAGAGGTCAACATTGTACCACATCTTAACTATTTCTTAGTATTTTATGTAGTTTATAAATTCGTCCCAGATCGTATATTTCCATTCGAAGTTTTTTATCAATCTTCGTTTCAAAATAAATTTTAGATGGAATAATTACAAGTGAATTTTCTCTGTTAAGTTTTTTTTATATATCTATTCCTTTTCATTTTAATATTAAGAAAATGTATTTTTCTTTATTTTAAATTGGACAACAACACGATGTAACTATAAAGGCCAAAAAAAATCAAAAGCTTTTTTCAGAAAATTCAGTGCTATTATCACTTTTAGTTTCAAATTGAAATATTCTCCTTTAGTCACTTTTGTAGTGAACTCAAACATTGAAAAACGCCTGAAATAATAATCAAAAAGTCTCTAGACGTATTTACCGTGGTTATCTACAGAATCTAATGAAGAAGTGCCTTTGACGGGCTTTGAACTAAAAAAAATAAATATACCAGTGACTGACATATTAACAATAAAGACATAACACTCAAATACTCAAACCACAACTTCATAAACTAGTGGCAACTGGACAGAAATCATTCCATTTACACAGTCTTATGCTCCTGTAACATGTCTTATTCGAACGAATGCTTTTAGTGACGACTACCGATCTGAAGATAGATCGAAACACTTAAAATATTACGCCAACAAAACAAAAACATTCAATATTAAATTTTAGTTGTATTAATTTCATTATCGTTCTTATTCTAAAAACAAGTTATAATATCCACTGCAAAAAAGAAACAAAAATGATTTTATGACTTTGGTGATATTTAAATGCGATGCGAACTATGTAATTATAAGTTCTAATAAAATCAGTGACAATGTTTTGGTGATCATTGAGTTAGGTACAAAACATTAGCATCATTTTGCGGAGAAAAATTACGTTACATTATTTTTCATAATCATCTGCACGTTAGTTTTAATTAATTCGTCGTGGTCACGGAGAGTTTATAGTACATTGACAGATCAATATTTTAGCTTGTAACCCATTAAAAAGAATATTTATTATCTGTTTTCTAACTAAACACAACTTTAATAACATTATCAATGATTAAGAAAATTTCCATATTGACCGATTAAAAGCAGTACTCGAATGATAAAAAAGAGTGCGTATTACACTTTACAAAATTTAATTAAACGAGATATTAAAATACAATGGTTAAAAAAACAACAAATGTATTGAAACAGAAAAATTTTACTAGTCGCAGCTGGATTATATAAATAGATATTCGGCCACCAAATAGAAAAAAATGCGCTCTTCTTAGTAAAACGGACAGTATTACAGTCACGTTCTGGCATTAGTTATGATTCAGATTGCTTCGTTCGTATATATAGGGTGATAATAACCATATTTTTTTAAATTACTTTTCACACTTACTACACCGTACCGTAATAATTTCCTCTGCGAGTCAATAACTGCAATTTTTCCATGAAAGGAAGAGGACCACTTCCTTGTTTATCTCATAACGAACTCGCTTCATAAGTAAATGAGCGTGTAAATTCCCTAAATATAAGCCGTCCACGCCACAGGGTAGCAAAGAGAAGTTTCACTGCGCTCTTCATTTTTTGACACTTAAATATCTAAATTGGAAATATCCCATTATCCCTTGACAAAATCAAGCACGCGAGATAGACTTGTATGAAGCAAGACCCACACATTAAAGGCAAGTTTAAACGATATATATTATAGGTTTTTTTGATTATGATAAATATTAGTCATTCCTGTGGCACCACTCTAGTTTGTTTGATTAAAATCAACTATGGACTTGGCCGACCAGTCGACTAAACGACTAGTCGGCGCTTAAATAGCCGCATAGTCAACCGACCACTCGGCAATACCGGTCATTGGTTTCGGTTAAATTCGGGTGCGTTCGGAAATCTTCGTCCGTCGTATCACTTGTCAGGCGTTCATGTCCTAATAAGTTTTGTTTAAATTTTTCGGGTTTCATTTGCTGTACCGGCGCATTTCTACACAAAATAAATAATAAATTAACGCGAGTAGTAGGTGTAAGGTACAATTTCAAAAAGGAAATCGCGTGTATGTATTTTTTGATGAAGTGATATTAGTAAAGTGAAGTGTAACCAGTACTGGGTAATCTCTCGTGGTGAGTAGGGTAAAAAGGTAAACACCACGAATGTGGCTAACTTACACTTACATATGTCAAACACAAACATATATGAAACATATGTCAAACACAAACATATATAACCATAACAAACATATATAACCATAATCATGTTATGGGTTAATTGTGGACCGCGATTAAAAGGACTTCAGTCGATCCACCTCCTCGTTCTCTCTCTACGTGCAAGCAGAGCACCTGTCGTCGACACCGACATCAACGCCGTTACAGACAGAACTCGTTTAAGCACAACACCAGCTCATCCAAGATGTTACTACGAGATGGGATTCATCGTATTACATCCTGCCATATCGTTTAGAGTAAAAAAGAGTAGTTTCTTTATACCTGACCGAAACAACTATCAATTTTGAACATCTGTCCAGCGATAAGTCAAACATATTTAAAAAGTACATTGCGTCACTAAAACTATTTAAAGTAGTTACAGAGATCATTAGTTTGAGTTTCTCTACAATATCAGAACTTATACTTCACTTAAAAATGTTGCGAATTATATGGAAAATTATATCAACGAAAACGATCAAATAATGCAACTGAAAGTGATGGAAAATCAGTTGAAGACCAGATTTGAGAGGTTTGGCTTAGAACAAAATAAATTATTCATACTTGCGAATGTGCTTGATCCCAGATATAAAATACAGTTCTTCGAGACAGAAAACGTAGGCATTTTGAGATCGTAATTCTTGTATGAAGCTCTTAAAAATAGTATGAGTGATGATGACAGCGATACAGATAAAGATAATTTAGATACTTCTCGAAATTAAGATAATAATGATGACCCAGAATCAACAATTCACCATAGTTTTTGGTAAGAACTAGTGACAAGTAGAATCGAAGATGTTCATGACAGCAGATCTGGTACGACTCATGAACTCTATCCTTCTGTGCAATACCACTTATAAAGCGTAATAACGATCCGTTTGAGTGGTGGCATCAAAACCACTCGAAATTCCCAGAAATGGCTCAAATTGCTAAAACATATCTTTTTGGTCCAGCTACTTCTGTTTACAGTGAATGGCTTTTTCTGAAGCGGGTAATATGAGACTAAAAGAAACCGAGTAATATATATGAGACTAAGAGATCAGGGAGCGGAAAATTTAACATTTCTTCATTATATAAATTATAATAAATCCCCTAAGAAAATAAAGAATTACTGCGATTCCATTTGATCTTAAGTGTTTGTTGGTTCCTATTACAAACATATTTCTTGTATTTTCATTTCATAATTAATCAAAAGTATTTCGTAATTAAATAAATAAAAACGTCACTTTAAAATGAACCGTAGTATAATTGATATAAAAGGTAAATACAATTATTTGTGTTGGTTTTGTTTTTTTATGTTTTAGAAGAAGAGCTATTTTTTTTTGGTTTATAATTTAAAACTGTTTAAGTTTCATTACCTAATTACACATTATAATTTATTAGTACATACTGTTTTTGTAAGACTGATTTGATTTTTAAACATATAAAACCTATAGTAAGATTAGCTTTACTGGCGATTTACTTCCTCTTTACCTGTAGCTCATTAAGTGCCGACTATTTGGCGTCTTTTGCCGACTAGTCGCCAACTATAAATGTGGCCGGATAATCGGCTATCTTGATTCGTAGGTCCATATTTACTCAACACTAATTAAAATAGAATTCTCAGTAATTTACCCAATAATTAATAATCGAACTATGTTTTATTAAACTCGATGTTTTATACGACTTAACCCAAGTCTACTCACATTTTATTTTTATGAAATCCATATCGGTACCAATGAACGTATCCTCATTTCTTTCCGTCAAATATTATGACAAGCGTGGTCTTATGGGATTTTCTTCAACTCTGAGGTATATTGCGTTTGATTAAACATTATATTAAATTTTTAAATAATTGTTATCGATAATACGTCGCTGTTGGGTTTGATGATGTTACCTCCTCCTCTGTTATGCAAAAAGGCGGAGTCATCGATTATTTCCTCTGCCTAGAATGCGCACGAACACTCTGCAGCGTTCGCCTGTTTTTCGCACACTAACATTGATCAACACTATTAAATTTTTTCCTGCTCTATTTATTGACCGCTTTAGGAAAGTGATTACAGAGTTCACGATTGATTATTAGTTAGTGAAATGTTAGTGTGATGTCCTTTCCGTTTTATTAATTATTGTTTATATTTTATTGTAGACTATTATACTTTTGCTGCTTACATGTGTCTAATACTTTGAAGCAGCCTATAAGTTAAAAGTAGGGTTAATTAAATAAATAATTATCACTTGTAAATATCAATAAATTAGAATGAGGTGACTTGCTCAAATAAGACCATTTTTTTAAACATTGATTTTGTTATGACTCTCCTATCGATTATTTAAAGTAAAATGTGCCCGATGTTAGATAAGTGCGCGGCACAATTATTGAGAGCTAATGATTAAAGCGGTATAGATTACCGTTTCAAATCTGAAATTTTTCAGATCCTGTTACATTTTAGAAAGCAAGCATGATGATATATAATTTAAAATAAATTCTCATATCAAGACAAATTTTAAACAAAGAATAAAAATATGCAATAACGAAACAAATAATAGAATATTAGATAACGAGAACATCAAATTTTAAATAAGTTTAATTTCGTATTGAAATATTTAAAAGTTAATGAGCATAATAAAATATATTTAAATTCTAACAATATTCAGAATCGTAACGTTAACAATGCAATCGCCGCTTTCCACAGGAAATCGTGTTCGAACCGAGCAACATACCAACCAAACAAACAAACGATCGCATATACAAGTCGACGGAATTCCAATTACAACGGCGTCCCGATATACCTCAAATAAATGACGGCTTTACACGCTAACATATTAAAGCTCGCATATTAACTCGGAAAGCCCCGCCCGCCAGCCAGTCGGCCCGTCCATGTATCCAAATATTATTAAGACCCGTCGAAGATGTAAACAGTTCCCAATAACGGTTAGCCGAGCATATTTCTTCTGAGAGTTAAATGCGGGAGGATGCAATAAAGTTTGTTTGTTATGGACGCCACCGCGTCCAGTTGAAATAATACGCGACCTGCACTCGTCGATTCAAATTTTTGTTTACCAGCGCACACATCTCATAAACTATTCTGTCGGAAGCAATAAAATAAGACCGAAATACGCTTCGAACCTTTGTAATGTTCGATATTATATAGATAAGGTACGGGCAAACAGAGCTGGCGTATCTGCGTGGAAACGAGGAGAGCTTGGGGCTTCGGTTATGTGTGCCGTAGGGGTGGCTCTCTGTTTTTATAGTTGTATTGACCAATATTTTGTAGCAAGTCTTGCAACCATAACATTACATATCGATAAGTAAATATTATAAATAATATTTAATAATTGAAAGCTACAATAAACCTAGACATTAAATTTTAAAAAAATAATTCAGATCGTTTCAGACTCTCCAGGTATAAAATATCAAAAAGTGAAAATGGAATCGTTGTTAGAATTCCGTATCTCTCTGTCCATTTTCGCCAGACTAAAATTAAAATTGTTCGATATATACATAGAATTATAATATAAATGAAACGTAAATTTTCAAGAAAAGGGCGAATCTTTTTTAGAGCATGACGCTTTTAATAACCTGAACAAAAATGTTAAATTCTGACAACTATTCATACGTTTATACTTGTATTTTTATCGATGGCCATTTAACAAACCTAGAAGGTTGAAACTTGACATATTTGTAGGAAGCACTGACCCAATTGTAGATGTTACTCACAAAAAAGTGAGAAAAAATTTTTAAGAAGGAGATGAAAAAAATGTTTTTCAATGTGATCTTATGATCGAATTTGGTGTAAAATAAAAGCTTTCGGAGAAGAGTTTTAAGAAGTGCCCGCAATCTCCTCGCTATCTATAAATATTGCCCTAAAACTTAAAAAGGACGGAAATATTATCGATAAGTTTCAAATTATTCCAATTCCATCCAAAAATCAATCTAACTTGTTACGATTGACAGTCCTTGGGGACATGAGAACTCGTGCGAATAGAACAGAAAATAAGTCTAACAATAAATCATTAGAATTTTTGCTATTACTCACAATTGATTTCATTAGAAATAAAATTGAACAAAAACACACAATTTCCTTTCGAATAAAACCGAGGTGCAACGATAATTAAAAAAATGTGACCCTTCATAATCAGAGAACAATTTCACTTTTCATTACTTAAACGGTATTTCAAAATATCGTATTTCAATAATCATGCTTTTCAATATAAAATAAAGTTACTTTAGATATTCTCTATATTAAACACTGCAGCAATTTCAAAACAATATTTCCTATTCTTATCAGCCATTCAGAAAACCTAAACTTGCCTTTTATTTAAATTTATTATTAATAAGGAACGTGAATTTGGTGTAGTTGCGAGAAGTAGTGACGCAATCAAAGACGGTAAAAATAAAAATAAATGTTCTATTTAGAGACATTTTGCGAAGTGGAAGTTTCCAATTTTTTTAAATCATCGTATTTGGTGTGAAATGAAAGTTTATTTAGCATAAATTCCAATTGTATAATTTCTCTATGATTTTATTATATTTATTGACCTATAAAATTGCGTCCTCCTTATAATCTTATAATTTGTAAATCAGAGGAATGTATTCACATTACAAGAAATAATTTTTTTATATTTGAAAATATTGTTTTTGACAAATATTATTTTGCAGTTTACCACTATTCTAAAATTAATAAATATTAACGCACATAGTAAATACTAAAATTTTGATGACGAAATTTAATTTGCTAAAAATCCTAAATCCTAAATTAAATGCTAAAAATCCAGAGACAGGGTCAACATTGTTGCTATTGCACAAATTCTTCAAATATAATATATGTATACCATTTCAAAACAGCAAAGTCAAGTGCGGAAGAGTATATATATAAAACTCGACTATATACTTGAAAGTATTATCCATTTTAAAAGCACAGACTATAGAAAAAATATTTAAATGATTCTACATAAAGAATTAGTGAAAAAAGGCAAAAATTAAGACAAAATTATATAGACATTTTAAAGGAACCTTTGTGACGATATAGTGTCATTACAATCAGTCGTCGTTTCTTAAATATAAACTACAGTCTAAATCCATATACGAACGTCTTTGGCCATCACCGTTAAATACTCTATCCTTACATAATCACAACTCAAGCTAAAGACACAGCCCTGACCATAACTTGCATGTACAAATCGATACTATCCACCGTCATAAACGCTTGTCCATCTCTTTTATACATAAGATATCTATATAATCCCACGTGCCTATGTAGATACGACACCAGCGTCCGTGATATTCCTCCAGTCCGCACTCGCACGCCGTGTAAATATTTTGAGTCACAATTTATGGCTCGTTTTAATACCGCCAGCGCGACGCGGACCGTAAACAAGCCCGTGTAGGGGCGCGCTAATGGAAATTTGTACTATCATATGTATCAGGTAATAAAAATGCTTTATACAGAGCGGCGGCGGCAAGGCGGGCGGCCGCGCCCTCCGCGGCCAATTTGTGGTCGGCTGGGCGGCGGCGCTCGCACTTGTTTTCGGGATGTTTAGGTAAGTGTCTGTGGTACGGTGATGGTAGGTCAATATGTGGGTATATTGGAATTGATGGTACGCAATATACTTCCAATATGGGCTCTAGTATTGGAATGCTTTGGATGCTTAATTTCTTTCTATTCTAACTATTGACTACTTTTTATTCTTACTGCCTATCTCTACTGACTACTTGTTGACTACTTTGCTTACATTATTGTTTTCCTTGTGCGTATTAGTAAAATAGTAAGCACTTTCTTGTGTATTTTAATAAAGTAAGCAAGATGGGTTGAGTGAACATTTTTTTTACAAAGTATAGAAAATAACCCCATTTCTATATATTTGAATTAAAATTAATATGTAAACAAAAACTCAGTGAAAAATGAAATGAGTTTACAACCCGTGGATCATACAGTCTATTTAATATGTTTTTTATAAATTCATTTCACACTGATTGATTAAAGATTATATTTACTACAAAAATTAAATCCTTGTTGAACAGTTGTACAATTTTTTTTGTACATCTATCTCTAGTGTTTAACAGATACGTTTAAACACTTGAAACTTATTTATACGTAAATTATTTACAATCAAATATATTTTAAGTACTTTTTTCAGTCTGTAATAAATTTTACTTCCCACATATACGTGGTATTATAAAAAACAGTTCCAAAAAAACGAGTGTGCTTTAGACCACACGATTGAAGTAAAACTTCTAATTCACAAAATATGAACTTTAAAATGAATTTACAATTTTATTCACTTTAAACTAAATATTTAATGTATTGAACAAAATAATAATTTATAAAATTGTTCAAGAACGAAATGAAATTACAAAAATGATAAAAAATCACCGTTCGCGTAACGCTAACAAACTCGCACATATATATATTTCATGCACTGGCTATGAGAGGAAGAGACAAAAGAAAATGTGCGCGCGCACTGCTCTCTCTTGCTCCTACAATGAAAAAAAAAGGAAGATATACGTCGATCCTGAGAAACATTTCTCAATAAAAAAAGGATAATTCTTTTTACCTCTCATATCAATATATTGAGTTCTCAAAAGTCAATTAAACAAACCGAAAATTCAAATATCGTCATCAGTATTATTAAGCTTCGTGACGTTTGAAATTTTAAATTTGACCAAATCAAAGATGGAATTTATTAAAGCGGAGTAGTATCCGCCGCCGTTGTAATGCTGCTAAATTTGAAACAGTTAACATACTCAATGAACCTTCGTTTTCTTAAATTCATAAAATTATTAAAACTAAATCAAAATAAAAAAACAAATCCTTAATGACATACGCATATCAAAAAAGGTTTAAAAATGTATTGTTATTAATATAATTTTATAAAGGCTACAATGCATTTTTTGTTTAAATGTTGATTTAAAATAATTTTTAGAAACATTTATTGATACTAGTGGTCACTCAGTGGTCGAAATTCGACCGTAATTCATTAAATTTTTAAGTTTAAACATTATTGGGGTACTTTTGTCAAAATATACCTCTACAATCATTGCATATAATTTTTTGCAATTCTCTTCCATTACGTCAATTTAGAGCGTGTACGTAGCTGAGAAGGCGTCTTGATTGTCTAATTGTATATAATATGTATTGCAGGGGCAATACCTATGAATATTTGTATCTAAAATCTAAAACAAAAGCTAAATGAACTCGATGAAAACGAAATCATTAAAGTACGTATGATACTATTAAAAAACTTTAATCTTACGTAACATTAAAAGAAATAACTTTTGTATACCACACGCGTAAAATT